>JAQIBA010000175.1:0-102394 GCA_028293925.1 Brueelia nebulosa | reverse complement strand
ATTCAATATTTTTAATTTTTTTGTTTTTTATTGTACTTTTAAATATTTTCTTTTATTATTATTATGTGTTTCCTCTATTTCATCGTTATTTTCCTTAGAAAAATTTAAACGATTTTTCAATTTTATTTATTTTGATTTTTAAATAAGATCCATGATTTCAACTTTTTATATCTGAATGATTTATTATAATATTTTTTAAACTTATTTACATTTTTTTTATGAAATTGTGGTTTTGATTTTTTCATTTTAATTATTTTTCATTTTTATTAGTTTTTATCACTTATAAATATCATTTTAATTAATGTTCGAAAAATCAGTAATTACGTTTTACTAAATTTTTTATTCAGTTTAACTTAATAAATAAATGGCTTTTTTTTAAATTTAATTTTATTTCTGCGTTATTTAAAAACTGTCAGTTATTTTATGTTTTTCCTCGGAAAAAATATATTATTGTGAGAAAATTGTTAAAAAGGATTTTTATTCAATGATTTAATGGCGTAAATGTTAATTCATGGAATTGTGCTGTTAAAAACTGCTGAAAAGAAAAAAAATTTTATAATTTTATGAGAAATTCTTCCCATTTTCCGGAAAAGTCAGCTTCGACATATGTCATTGAGAATCCACGATCAAAGTCGAACCTTCAATCTCTGAAAATGTTGAAAGCAATCTCTCCCCGGCGGGCCCAGCAGGGCCACCGGGCCCAGCCACCCCGGACCCGTGTTCGATACTTGGCTCACTTCATTCCTCACGTGGGTGGCTGCCAGCGTGCTTTCCGATCACACGGCCATATTACGGCCATATTTCAAACGGAGGAAGTGCTCCAACACCTCCACTTTACGACTCGCCGTAAATTACTCAAAAACATTGTTACTCTCGGGAAAACCGAGTCGAAGGTCCCTGACAGACTCCGGGACGACGTGAGCCGCATAAATGCCCGATGGAGGGCCAGAGGTGAGATATTAGCGGGATGGGCCGAGATTAATCAGGGAATGTGTGATTAGTGGAGTTAAAAAACCATTCATTAGCGGCCACTGCGGGGAAAAGGGGAGAAATTGGTTGGGTTCCGATTGGGCCCTTTGTTTGTTATGTTGGCGACAGCGGTTGTTGACGGTTATTCAAGAATGTCACGCTCGAGGGGACAATATGTTAACAATTAGCGATTAGTTTTTTTCGTTTGAAAAGCCCGGTTCCCTCTCCCAGAGTGGGATATTCCGTTAATGCCTACTGGAAAAGTAAGTGGGGGGGTTTGTGGGCACACACCCAGTGTCAAATTAGGAGATAAAACTCAAGTATGATCTGATGTCACGAAGGAAGGAAAGTAAGAGAGAAGGAAAAGACAAAGAGAAAGATGGAGGGAAAAGGAAAAACCGTAATAGGAAGGACAAAATAGAGAAAAAAAGGAAAAGACAGGTAGAGAAAAAGAGAGAGAAAGAAAAAAAGAAAAAAGTGAAGAGAGAAAAAAAAACTAGGGAGAAAGAAAGAAAAAGAGGGAATGATAAATAGAAAAAAGTAAAAAATGAAGAGAGAGAAGAAGGGAAAATGGAGGGAAGGAAAAACAAAGAGAAAAAGAGACAGAAAAAAAGGAAGAAATGAAGAGAGAGAGAGAAAGAGAAAACAGGAAGAAAGAAAGTGGAGAGAAGAAAGGAAAAATAGAGGGAAGAAAAAAGAAAGAGAAAGGAGGAAAAGGAAAAAAAAGAAGAGAGAGAAAGAGAGAAGAGGAGCAAATGAAGAGAGGAAGAGAGAGAGAAAAGAAAAATATGAAAATAGAAAGAAAAAAAGAGAAGAGAAAGAAAAATATGAAAATAGAAAGAATAAAAAGAGAAAGAGAGACAAAAGAAAGGAAAAGAAAGGGAGAAAGAAGGAAATAAAAAAAAGGACTTAATGAAGAGAATTGAGGTGTATCTTCTGGTGGGCAATTAAGAGAGACAATAAATACATGAATAATTATAAATGGCCAGTGAAAAGTGAGAAGTGGCAATAGAGTGGAAGAGAATTATGAGAGGATTGCCGACACTTAAGGGTTGGCACCACTGAGAGAATGACTGGCATTTTTCACTGACTTTTAAGAGCGTATAAAAGTATCCTCAACAAAGCCACCTGTTCATTTTGTAATGTCGTCGGGGCCATTTTGAATTTCCCCCAATCCGGAGCAGAGTCGAACAGGAGGACAGGAGGAGAGGAGAAGAGGAGAACAGGGCAGATGACAATGAGAGCAGAATGCGCCATAGTTGGTCAAAATATGTGACGAGATGTTCGGAAGCATTGAATGCAGATGAAAGAGAAAAGATGGAGTGGCCCCACTTTGGGGAAGATCTTTTCGAGCGGGCCAAATCTATTTGGTAAATAAAGACCGGGTTGGCCTTCTTAGTCTGCCTCCGGTGCTCCGAACGGAGATTTAATTATTTATGCGATTTCTTTTCCCCCAACACAACCGCCATTCCACTGCCGCATTCCTTCCGTGAAAAATTGAACAAATGGCAATTTAGTTTTTCTCTCAATGGCGGACCAGGTCGACCCTGAAGTTTCTTTCGCCAATTCCTTTGTAACAGTTATCCTATCTCGTTTGGCCCTCCCCCCGGCCACCCCTGGCCCGCACTCATCTCTCTCTTCTTTACTCTGCTCCGTTTTTTTACTCAAATATTGACTTTTCGGCATCTTTGAAACTCGCCGGATATTATTTTTTACATGTGAGAAAACACACAACATAAGTCGTCATTAACAGTATAGGAAAACCATTTGATTACTTCCTTCGCGGAAATCCTTTCGGGACTCTCCAAGGACACCCCGGGAGACAATTAAACGCACTACAGGGGTCAAAATGACCCATGGTCATTCTGATAATGGAATAACTGATAATGATTGGCACTATTTTGAGTGTCTTTTTCACATTCTTTCTTTTCAAATTTTTTCGATTTTTCTTGGCCTTCTTTTCTTTCCTTATCTATTATTTCTACTTCTTTTCCTTTTCTTTTTCTGCTTTTTTGTTTTTTCCTTTCTGTCCTTTTCTACTATTCCTACTTTTTTCTACTTGTCTCTGCTTTTTTCTTTTCTTTCCCTTTCTGCTATTCCTCCCTTTTTCTGATTTTTCATCTTTTCTTTTCTTTTCTACTATTTCTTCTTTTCTTCTCTGCTATTTTAAAGTTTTTTTTCTAATTTTTGTATTTTTTCTCTCTTTTTTTCTATTTTTCTACCTTCTTTGAATTCCCTACTTTTTCCATTTTCTCTATTTTTGCCACTTTCACTATTTTCTTATATTTTTTCCTCTATATTTCTCGATGCTTTCTCTTTTCCCTCCTTTTTCTGTTTTTTCTTTTTCCCAAAGAATCAAAAAAGATGGCTGCAAAAACCTCGTACAGTTTTCACAAAACATTTCAACCAATTCTTTCCCCTGACTGTACATAAAAATGACAAAACTATATTATCCCATGAAAAAAAGCGAAACAAAGTAGAAAAAAGTAGCCGATGGTCAAAATGACCCCAAAACCATAAATCGTCTTTATTTCCCTCTTTTCCCTTTTTTCCGGCTTTCCTCAGCGATTTCCTCCAAGTTATGGCGAACAAAAACTCCCCCCGAGGCGGCCATTTCGTGCCTCTCTTCGGACTCTCATTATCTTTCCGTGTTGGGGATACAGTATAATGTATATACAGTGTCTTCGGGTGTTGAAGAGGCTTTTCATCATCCGCGGACTGCTCTCCTTAATTAACTGAGCCTCCGGTCATTCTCTTCTCTGCTTTTCGGGGTTTCACAGGCAGAACTAACGATGTTTTCAGGTTTTCGCTGACAATTCCTGATGAAAGACAATTCAAAGATACAGTGGACAAGAAACGAAACAGTTTAATTACACTATAAGAAAAGAGAATAAAGAAAGAAAAGAATAAATAAATTCTATTATAAAATAAATTAATTGATTATGTAAGGAATCCATCATTAATTAAACATTACATATCTCTTAAATTAAATAATAAACAAAACATAGATTAAATATTATTTGTTTAAATTATAAATAAATTTATTAAAATTGCAGATAAAATATAATAAATAATCATTTTAACAAAAAGAAAAGTACCTTTTTTGTTTACTTTTTACATAGGTTTTTTTTAATTTCCTCTTTTTACCTCATTTTCTTATAATTTTCTTTTTCTTCTTTTTCTTCTATGTCTTCCCTCATTTTCTGCTGTGAAAAGACGATTTCCCCCAAAAGCAAAGCAGACGACGCACGTGAGGGCGTAACTTATTTGAATTTCCGGAACAAAAACGCCATAACGGACTCAAATGAGCAAACACGAGGCTTACATTCGTATCCGAATGATTTTTTACAGAGAAAAACATTCGAGGAGACGACGTCCGATTGTTTTTCAACAACTTTTTCAAGTGCGTCTGCCCATTAACGCGTCACGCGTCCGCCATCACGATTAATAAATATATTTTCACCCCGGTGGAGGGTTGGGGGTGATCTCCGGTGCCCCGTCGGGGGAGGCCCCTCCAGGCATCGACCTCCGCTCTCTGACAGCCCACATTCACCGGAGGTGCAACTCTCTCGCCATAAAACTAAAACTTGACCGGTAGATAAATTTCCAGGGTGGTAAATTAACGAGATGCCACCACAAATCAAAAAGGAATAATAACCACGCCTTAAATTGACGTTTAGTGAGTTTAATTTGACAGGGAGATGTAAATAGGTTCCCCAGGGGTGAGGGGGCGGTGGGGGGCCCGAGAGGGTCCTCTGCCCCGTCAGCAAGGATTCACGCTCGTAAATCAGAATTTACATAAATGGGAGATAGGGATTTTATTGGATGCAAATACCGGGAGATAAATAAACATTTTTTATCGTTGGCAAACATATCTTGTTAATTAGACTGAAATTTTTTTACATTTCGGAAACAGATTAGGTGGTATTTATTGGCAAACAAAATGCCAGAGTTAACTTATCTCCGAATTGATTTAAAACTATTTTGTCACAAAACAAAATTGTGTACTCTGAGGGGGAGTTATCTCTCTCCGTCGCATTTTATGTCGGGCGCTGTTGATTGAGTACATTCCCTCAACGGACGAACTCACTGCTTTATCTCCCAACTCCTCCCCATCCCCTCCCCACCGCCCCCCGCCGCACCGGAAACCCCCAAAACCTCTCTCTCTCTCTCTCTCTCTCTTTGCATCCACACACGCACACGCACACACGACCGCTAACCATTGTCAACCATTGGGTGGAGATTCGACCGACATAATTACCGTGACCTTTTCAGTTCATCCACCTCTTTCTCGAACATCTGTTTGGCCGAAATCGAACAACCGGAAGTGAAAGGTTCTCCGGTCGAGGAAAATCTCGGTTTTCCCTTTGGATCGCAGCCACTTAGTTAGTTATTGTAATCCGAATTCAAGGCTGTTTCCATTTTATTGTTCAGTAATGGCTGAACATTAAAGGATGTGCTGAGATGAGGCGAAAGATCAGGAAAAAGCTTTTAGAGTGATGGCCATTTATTAGCCCACACGATGGGAGGGTTGCAGATCGAGGGGTGATCAACCCCCGGGGTCGTGTGAAGGTCCCGTGACTGAGGGATGAGGGCGTAACAGGTGCAGGAGGGTTGATGGAGGGTGCAGCAGGTGGAAGTGAGGGAATTCGCCCGGTTGTTATGTTTTTTTATCGGTTTGGTTGTCGACGTTTTTCATTTTGATCGTTTGTGTCTCGTTTGGATTGGTTTGTTGTCGCCAAATCGCAGTTTGATTTTTTGTATCTCTTTTTTCTTTTATTCTTTCTTTAGTTTGTGTCTATTTTTTCTTTACTTTTTACTGCTTTCGTTCGCTGTTTTTCATCTGTTTTTTGTGTTAGTTTTGTTGTCGCCAATCCTCAGATTAAATTTTTTTGTCTTTTTTAGTTTTCCTGTATTTTTTTGGTCTGTTCATTTCTGTCTCTTTCACATTGGTTTTGTTGTCGCCAAATCCTAAGATTAATTTTTTGTATTTATTTTTTCTTTCTTGTCGCCATTTTTCAATTTGATAGTTTATGTATATTTTTCAACCCTTTTGAAAGCTTTGGTTGTCGCCAAATTTCAGTTCCATCGTTTTTGTATATTTTTTTTCATCTTTTTGCTAATTTTGTTGTCGCCTTTTTTGAGTGCCATCGTTTGTGTCTCTTTTGTGGTTATTTCGAAGTTGTATTGTTCATCATGTTTTTTTCTTCTCTTTTTTGACCTCTTTCGTGGTCGCCATCTTTCAGTTTCATCGATTGTATGTATTTTATATTACAATTTTTGTCGCCAATTCTCAGTTATATTATTCTCCTCTCTTCTCTATTATTTTCTTTTCGTTCGTTTGTGTCTCTTTTTACTGTTTTCCTGCCGACATTTTTAAGCTGTATTGTTTCTCCGCCTTTTTGTCGCCATTTTGACTGTTCATACCCTTTACTTTTTCTCCTTTTTCTGCTTTCGTTATCGACATTCGCCAAATGCAGCAACTCTCCCCCAGCGGGATTTCCCCATTTCGTGTATCTCCACCCGTCGGAATTTGATTCACTGAAGAACAAACAAACAAACAAACAAAAACCCACGTGAGGGCAGACACGCAATAACAAACGATCGGCTCACGAGCACGCATGGCCAGTAGAGCGTCGTCGGACAAAATCCATCAAAAAATGAAGTGGCATTATCGAAGATCACTCAGAGAAGCGGAAAAAACGGACTCATTCACCGGCATCAAATAAAAAACTCACGCATATAAATAAAATAAAGGAAATAACGCTTTTTATTGACTTATCGCGACATCCATTTATCAAAAAAAAAAAAAAAAGGAAAAAAAGAAAAAAGGGAATCCAAAGGTATAATAGGTTTGGTAATTTCAAGGCCCTCGTCCGGAACACGTTTCAAAAGTGGAAGTCATTAGCGGGGGCGGAGGGGAGAGATTCATTTCA
The DNA here is from genome assembly GCA_028293925.1 of Brueelia nebulosa. NCBI lineage: Eukaryota > Metazoa > Arthropoda > Insecta > Psocodea > Philopteridae > Brueelia > Brueelia nebulosa. The sequence continues at coordinate 95,489 of JAQIBA010000175.1, read as the reverse complement.
TGCTCAGTGATTGTTTCCGGGCTTTGTGAGGGTGTGCGGGGGGTGTGCAGGGGGTGTGCAGGGGGTGTGCTGGGGGTGGGGGTGAAAGCTCCCCGAAGCCACCGGTAGCCCCACCGGGAGCGATGTGTGTCATGTCAGGCACGAAGGTGAACCGGCGCAGGTATAATCCAACATTTTTAATTAATTCTCGACGTGAGCATTATTCAGAATGGATTTTTCTCGCAAATTAATAAATTTTTTTCTCCTTCTAACTGTAATTTACCGGTAACGGCGAGAGTTTACCAATCACCGCGTGGGCTTTCGCTTCTATAAAAATTCTGCCTTAATTAAAAAACTTATTAAAAACCGAAATCAGGTGCAGCGTGGGACGACGGCCCCGCATCGGGTTCCCATGCCCCCATCAGCCCCCGAGGGCCCCGAGGGCCAGTCACCCCTTCCGAGGGGAGGCACACTTGAATCATGCTCTGCGGGGGTGCCTGCGCAAGATGGCGGTGAATCATGGCGGGAGCGGGTCTTCTGAAAAAGGATTTGGGTGATTAATTGACGAGGATGACTTATGCGAGCGGAAGCTGAGATGTGGGAGACATCGCTAATGTCGGCCCTTTGCTGAATGTCAGAAGTCAGCTAAGTGATTCGAATAATTCGTATTCTTTTGATGGTATTTGGTTATCGTAGCATTTTTCATCACTCTAATTCTGTCTCTCCTCTTTTTCTCTTCCTTTCTTTTTCTATTCCTCCTTCTTCCTCTCTTTTTGTTTCTTTATTCTCTATTCTTCGATTCTCTCTCTCTTTTCTATTTTTTTCTGTTCTCTGTTGTTCCTCCTTTCTTCTCTCTCTCTCTGTTTTTTCTCCTTTTCTCACTCCAGTTTTTTCTATTTCTTCTCTTTCTTCCTCCTTTCTCTTTAACTCCGTCTGTTTTTTCTTCACTCTTTTCTCTTTTATTCTCAATTTTTTTCCTAATGTCTCTAATTTTTCTCTTTTTATTTGTTCTATTCTCTCTTTTCTCTTTTATGTTGTTCTGTTCTCTCTTCCTTTTTCTTCTTCTTTAATCACTTCAATTTTCTTTTCTATCTTCCTCCTTCTATTCTTCACTCTCCTTATCTCTTTCTCTATCTCTTTCTTCATCCCTTTCTCTTTCTATTTTCTTTTGGTGTCCATATTTTTTCTCTGTCTTTCTCTCTCATTTTTTACTATGCCTTTTAAATAAAAGAACCTTTTCTCTCTCTTTCCATCTGCAAAAGGCTTTGGAGTTAACAAAAATATCATCCACTACATCTTTCAGTAATGAGAAAATTGTTAATCTTTTTGTCCTTCGTTTGTTCTTTCTTTCTCCTCCTGATATTAACTCATCCGCGAGCGGTGAGGAGACACACCACACTTCTTGTATCTCCTCCGAGGTAATCCTTCGTCGCCTCCGGAGGCGGTGCCCTTTAATCACAACCTCAACATTTCGAAAACACCTCACAAATCAAAAGTTTGTCTCGTGACAGCTGACAGCCTCGGGGGCCCCACACGCCCCGAGCGGCCGCCACCCCCCACAAACCTCCCCACGCCGTCCGCCATTGCTCCTCATGATGAATGAATAAAGGAGGATTTTCGATTGTTGTCTTTCCTTTCCCCTAATGAGCCCCGATGAATCACAGTATGACAACACGTTTGAGTCAAGAGGTATAATTTGCGAGAGATAACATCGGAGGAATACAACATACAACGAGTGGGAGTAAATGCTTACAAAGATGACTCACCGGAGGCTTAAATGACAAAATGAGAATTTCCAGACGTCGACTTAGTCCGACGAGAGCCTCTCTTTAGATTAGCCAAATGCTCTTTTAGATTAATTATGGCACCCGAGGGAAAGACAGGTTCGCGCTGATGATTTGCCTTTTATTTAACCGAAGATATATGGCGTTGAAAAACTAGTTTTCTCATGCTCAAAAACAGGTAGTTTCGCCATGTTTGTTCCCAGCGCGAGAGGGAGATTTTGGCGCCAAAGAGCTCTCGCCTCAGGGTTGCCAACTTGGGGGAAGTTGTACTTTTACAATTTTTTAAAACCAAACTCCGACCAAATTATAATATTTATTATTTATTTGCAAATCTTTTATCAATTATAAAATTTATTATTTAAATTTATACAGAAAAAAATAATCTCTTATAAACACTTTCGGTTTCTAATGGAGGCCTAAACATTTATATGTTTTTATCATTGTCATAAAAAAATTTTTTCCGTTACTTATGTAAATGAACTGCACGTAAATAATATATATGTATTATTGTAAATATGTTTCCATGTTGTTTGAGTAAACGGGAGAGAGGAATTATTAATTATGGAATTCATTTAATAATAATTAATGGTTTTTCTCTTTTTTAATATCGGCTTAAACTGTGTTTATTTGAGCAGTTGATTTTCTGTTTTCTGTATTTTTTTTGTTAATATTCCTTCAGTGTTCTTTTCCTTCTGTGGTTCGTTTTGTATTTGTTTTTCTTTAGTTTTTTTTTGTTGTTTGGTTATTTTCTTATCTTAACTTCTTCTATATCTTTTTGTAATTCTTAAACCAGTTTTTTTCTGTTGTATGTGGAATTGTGTAATTATTAATATTTTAATAAATTAAATAGTAATATTGTTGTGTGGAATTTTTCCAGTATTTTCAAAGGTTTTTGGTGGGGGGAAACTTTCTGAGAGTTGGAAGCAGTGTTCGTTGTTTTTGTTGTCTTCTGCCACGTGAACGCGGATGCGAGACGGGAACTTTCACTCCGCGGGGCGCAGAGGTGAACAATGACTGACACAGCCGTGTCAATTGTATCGATTCCCTCAAACAATGATTGTTCATTATTTAAAAATAATTTACACTTCTCCTCGGAGAGAGTCTCCATCGATGGGGTTAGCCTTTGGCCATTTATTCATTTTCCCTCGCCACAATCACTGCTGAACGCCATTTTTTCTTTTCATTTCCCGGATACGTTATTACATCCAATCTGAAAATTTAACGAGGAAAGAGTTGTCCTGCCAAAAAAATTATAAAAAATGTCAATTTCACTTTTCCTTGTTGGAGATAAGTAGAAAGTCTCTTTGGGCACAGCGATCATAAAATCCTTTTCGGTCAATCTGTCAAGGGCGATCTCCTAAACAATACTCGGGCATTTCGCAAAATAATTAGTCGACCATAATTAATGATATCCTGTCACCGGATTGAGACGTAGACGCGAAAGCTAAGCACTCGCAACCAATATGTCTTCCCTCGTCAAGGACGTCTCTTTGGATTTCCGCTCTCATTCCGACTTTTCGTTCAGTTATTACTTCGGCCTTTGTTCACTTTTCATCAATTTGCGTTTATCTCCCTCTGAAAAGCCAAACCCCTTCTGTCCATTTCCGCTTTCAAAAGCTCTGTGGTCTCCGTCTCGACTGCAGTGCCTCGAGCGGACATTTTGGGAATCAACAATCGCGTGAGATTTTAACGGTCGGTTTGATTTAAAACCCGAGGATTTCGTCGTAATTTGTGCCCTGGGGATCCGAAATTTTGTGATTTTGTTGTTTTTCGCGTGACTCCAAACTTTATCCGGCGGATATAGAATTTTCAAATCAATTAGATTATCTTCATTCCCGGAAAATCGTGTGAGAAACCGTCACAACGACGACCACCAACTTCTTCAAAAGACTTCGACTCCATCTTTCTTTTTCCAATATTTGGAATAATTTCCTCTTTTTTCTCGCAGCTTCGCAAAGGTCAAACATCTGAAGAACAGAAATGGCGGGAGTCGTTTTAAATTACGAGTGCGTGTAATATCGTTATCTTTTTGTGGCGCAGAAGAGGTCAAAGTTGAGGAGAGTCGGTGACCGGAGGACGGCTCCCACAAAATCCAATTAATCGCTGGAGTTAATTTCTCTGTAAGAGAGGTTCCTTTCAAGGGCAGAATTCGTCTGGAAACGGCGTTTAATTTGAGCAAGTTGTCAGAGAAAGAAAACAAGAAAAGATGTTTAAGATTCCAATTCGCGAGAGTTCCCGAGGCGCTTTTCTTGTAATTTTCATTCGGCGTAGGCGAAACAGAGCTACCACTCTTTTGCAGGATTCACTGAGTTCATCGAAATATTTAACGAAAAAAAAAAGAAAAGTTGCCGTTTTTTATATTCGAGTTTATCCGCAGAATGAGGCGATCCTCGACGAGGCAATGCACTCTCGAACGGGACTTTCTGATAGCTTAGACCGAGGCCAAATCCCAAAAAGGCTAAATTATACAAAAACCTGGCGTTGAACAATAAATCGGTGGGTGCAAAAGGGGATGAAGATAACAAGATGAGATAAGCTGACTGAAAACCGGAGATACTGTAAACAAAATAGGATATTTTTGACTGAAAGTCAGCGAAAAAAGGGCAAAAACTCTTTGACTTCTTTTATTATCTATTTATTCTTCAACTCTTCCTCCAGTAATTTTTGTACTTTAGTGACATAATTTTCTTTCTTTCTAGTTCTCTTATTTCTATCTTCTGTGGGTCTTCTTCTTCTTTCAAAGTTCTTAGAATTCTCTATTTTCCTTTCCCGCCCAACTCCTTAAGAACTGCAACTTTTGGAGGTTTGTTGTATTTTTTTCTACTATTAACTCTATATTAGATAAATGTTATACTGTATTTATGTTGTATTATTATACTGTATAACTTCTTAGTTTGTTTCGTCAAATTTTTTTAAATTATATATTTTTTACATTTATTATTTTTTATAATTTTTTTAATTTTGACATATTTTTACGCCATTTATACTAATAATAATAATAATAATAATAATAATCATAATCATAATCCTATATTTTCCCTATTTCGCACAAACGCATTTGGGGGTAAATTATACAATTACATTGAGACATTGTCACAAAATACAACCCAAATACATAATTTACAAATTTCTGAGGGAATCATACACATTTTTTATCGGTTAAAAATAGTATTATAATTTTTACACAAATTTAATATATTAAAACGTATAAAAATAAAATGAATAACTTGAAAGTAAAAAATAGAAATTAAATAACATAAAAACTTTTATTAAATAGATTTGATAAATGTTGCAAATGGTTTTTGATCATCTTGTTTTGGTCTCTGTATATTTTCTCTCTTAATTCCTTTGTCATTGTCTTCTTTAGATAGAATCAGTTAATTGCGGTCGAAACGGGGATTCGGAGCGAAAGCTCTGAACTTTGTCGACAGCGGTTTGTTTACATCAAGAGAGGGCCAACGATAACATCATAAAGTTAAACTTTCGTTTTTGTTTAATAAAACACGAGTTGAAGTAAAAGTTGAGGGCGATTGCATCACTGTGCGCTCTTCGCAGGCAAAGGAAAAGAGAGCAAAACTGGCAGAAAGTGACCGCTCGCCGTGATGGTTCAACCGAGGGTATCAGATAACTCTCTCGACAAAAAAGGTCCTTCGGGGGTCTCAATAACTCAAGAGAACACGAAAAACTATTTTACAATACTAAATCGTGTACGGTTCTTGCGTAAGTGATTCCGAATTTGTTAGAACGAATTAAAACCCCATTAAATGAGTTTTCCACTCGAAAGAGATATCGGCCGGAGGGCCATAAATTTGGCGGCGCTGCGACACCGGCCCGTAAGCTAACCATGAGCGTCTGCTTCCACGACAGGTCGTTTTGTCCGCCTGCTTCGACACCGACACCTCCGAATGGGCTCAATTAGGCGACCGCCGCAAAATCCGATCGCCGCTCGGCCCTCGCATTAATTAACTCCATCTGACGTCTGCCATCGAAGAATCTGTTGTTTTGCTACCCGCGGTTGTTTGGGTTGTTCTGCTTGTTCTGCTTTTTCTGCTTGTTCTGCTTATTCTGGTTGTCGCCATTCCCAACCTTTTTTGCATTCTGCTTTCGGGCGAATATACAAATTCATTTCTTTTATTTATTCCCTATAAAAGCTCATATACTGTTTTTTTTCTTACATTTGACACGTTTTTATACAAAAATGACGCATATTTGCACATTTGTTCTCCGAATTTTATAACATAAACTAAAAAATATATACAATATAAAAATAAAATATTTAAATAAATATATAAAATATAACTAAAAATATATAATATACACTGGGCCCTGGATTTACACGGCAGATTCTTTTCAGGAGAAACCCTGGGTTTATGGAAAAAACGGATAAGTTTCCTTATTCTGAAAACCGTGTGCATCAAAGAAGACATTTAGATATACAAAGAAGACATACAAACAAATGAAGAAAACACTCAGATATACAAAAAAGACATACAAACAAATAAAGAAGACACTGAGATATACAAAAAAGACATACAAACAAATAAAGAAGACACTCAGATATACAAAAAAGACATACAAACAAATGAAGAAGACATTCAAATAAACAATGAAAACATACAAAGAAATAAAGAAAACACTCAGATATACAAAAAAGACATACAAACAAATGAAGAAGACACTCAGATATACAAAAAAGACATACAAACAAATAAAGAAGACACTCAGATATACAATGAAAACATACAAACAAATAAAGAAAACATTCAGATATACAAAAAAGACATACAAACAAATAAAGACACTCAAATATACAAAAAAGACATACAAATAAATAAAGAAAACACTCAGATATACAAAAAAGACATACAAACAAATGAAGAAGACATTGAGACATACAAAAAAGACATAATATATGTAAGAAAACACGGGAAAGTTCAACATATGTTCACCAAACCCAAAGATCGGTTCATTCATTTTATAAACAAAACCAAAAAAAGTAAAAACAAATGACTAATTGCGTTGATATATACATTTTCCAGTGATTGCTGACTCAGCGATGTACCACAATATGGAAATACAGTAGCACAATGCAAAACCAACAGAATAACACCAATAGAAAAGTTGTTTTTGTTGAAATTTAATACCGCGTAAAAGCGAAACCGTGCAAATGGAGGCCAAATATTTCAGATCCAGAAGATCACTGCTGATTCATAGAAAGAAAGAGATAAATGTCTGAGATAAGGTTTTTTTATGTAAAAACTAATCAAATGCATTTAATTAATATTATTTTTTTAAAGCGATTGTATCTTACAAGTGGAAGTTGTGAAATACAGCAACCTGATCGCGGCTGAACGACATCGAACGTGTTCAGAACTGCAACCGAGGGTGCATTCTGTCCGGTTTGGACGACCATAATTAATTAGAAATAACTCTCGAGATAAGTCCTCCGATACCGTCCCTTTTAACCCTTTCATTTGTGAATCTCCCACTAATTTCCGTTAATGACAAACGATGGGAGCTTTGCCCGATCGGAGGGAAACCTTTGCCTGCGAACAGAATGAATGACTGTGTGCTCGTTACCCCCGGGCAACCCTTCCGCCCTTTGACCTCTCCTTGCCTCGAACACGTAGCGAGGAAGTGCCCAACTGCATCGACATACTAAGCAGAGGCAAACTGGGAACGACTTTTAAAATCCCATTCATCATCTCGAAACCAGTCAAGGCATGTGGCGGACATCTTTATAATGTCCCGAAGTAATAATTTTGTTTTTACATGGGGACAGTAAAATATTTACATGCGATTGGTTGACAAGAAGCCCTACTGCAGGGGGTCCTGTACAGTATGGCGGAAACACAAATCAAACCGGCAAAGAATAATCTCTAATGGGAGTAATGAAGACGTAAATGAGTTAATGGTTCATTGTGTTTTTGTGTAATTTCCTCTCCGTCCGAAGTGATATTTCCGCGTCGGGGATTCGTCGTCTGCTGCCACGTGAACCGCACGAAATCCACGTCAAACGGCAGAAGAGAAACGGTCTCCCGCAGCGAATTTAATTCGGAAGAAGACGACCGAAGTAAATGGCGAAGTGGAAACCCGTTCCCGATGAAAGCCAGCTCAACTTTTTATTTACTTATAATTTTTTCCGGTGAAATAAAGTTATTTAGAAACCCGGTAGCGATCCGAGGAAAACAGCATAAAAAGCTCAATTTTGAAACGGCCATCACTCACGGGCCCTTGGCTAAAGTAATTAAACGCGTCTTTTATTGGTTAATTAAAAGAAAATAAAACGAAAACCACTTATTACGAGAGCCCAGCAATTTGCGTCTATTTTTTACTGGCATTTCCATTAAAAAAATTAACTTTTTTTTTTATTTAAATTAACGACGAGGGAATCTTTCTGAGTGCAAAACGTCCTCCGTCTGATCGCGGATCAACTACTCGAGTCATTCAGTGATTTTCATTCAAGAATGACTGGAAGTGAGTTTTCATTTTTTGCCCGTCGGATAATTGGATTCGTACTTGCGTTGTTATTATAAATACAAGACATGATGATTTCTCGGTTGTTTTGCCAGTAAAGAAGGCGGGTTTCCATGTCTGACTTTTCAAATTATCGTCCAACGGTTTTTCGCCCGAAAGGGGTGACATCTGTGGGTCATTTCCCCAACTGCGCGTCGGGACGTGCACATGTAAATACCGGGAGCTCCGTTAATACTGCGTTTGGCCCCGGGATATTGCACTGCTCCGATGTTTTCGAATAGTACAATGGCGATGTTTACACTGCTGACGTTAGCCGTGAAGCAGGAAAAGAAATTTACGGGCGATTTCACGGCAAAAAGTGGTTCACTTCGGTGAACTAATTCCTCGGATCGCTCTCCGGCAACGAACGTCGTGGTTTCCCTTTCCAAAACCGAAATTCTCCAGAACCGGGATTTGTTCCAGTCAGTCATTCTGACAATGGCAACGGTCGCACCGTCAGGGATACCTGTCACTCTTTCCAGAAAGTAATTTCTGTAAAAAATTAATTACAACGGTTTCCGTGCTGAGAGGCACGGTCGCCATTCCATCTTTCGGCGGACGTTGCGGAGGTGGCAATGACAGTGTCATTAGGAAGGAAGTCCTTGAGGAGTCCGGCCAGGTGATTTATGTCGGGGGGCCCCGAGGGCCCTCGCGGGGATTTGGGTTTATCTCCGACAAAGTCCCGTCTTCCGCCACCGGTCGCATTCATTGTCTTCTCCTTTGGAAGGAACATTATTAACTCTGATGGCGAGCATCATTCTTTCTGGTTTTGTTTTGGACCTGGCGTAACCTATCACCACATCTGCTTTTGATTTATTGTCCTTCCTCATGTGTGCCTTAAATGGGGCATTCAAAATTAACGCAAGATTGGAATTTTGTTAATACATATTCAAATTAGCGTATTCATCTCGGGTCTTAGAAAAAAAAACTTAATTTTTCACGACATTATATGGTACAGTTGTGTCCTTTTTTTACAAAACAAAACGTCCCGATTTTCCAGCATTCGTTTGTCCCTTATTTCCGAAATTCAAATCCCGTTTTACCCCCCTTTTAACGTTATTAACATTCCCGAGATTCAAAATTCCCGCCTTTTTTGCAAACAGTAAATTGTTGCCAACCTTGAAAAATAACAAATTGACCGTTGAAAATACAAAACAAAACTGGAAGGACATATGAAGGAACAATGCGTTTTATTTATTGAGGTAAATTTAGAAGTCTTTATGAATATTTTAAAGAATATTTAGAATATCATAAAAGTTTGGTGGCCACCATTTGCCCAAAAGCATTTGCAGAAACTGTTAATTTTTAAGAATATCTTTAAAATGGCACTGTCTCATCTTTTCTTAAGACCTGAGGAGAACTAAGAGCAAATAAAAATTAATATTAATAATATTTTGCACAAAATTATGTGATTTTCAACCGTTAAATTGCTCTTTTTTAAAGTTGCCAAATATATTGAATATTTTTTTGCCTTTTGCACACAAAAATTCAGAAATAGAAAATATTACACAGTAACGTATAAATTTGTGTGCATTTTTCGATGTTTAAAACAGTTGTTGTTTTACTGAAAATTAGGAATTATTGTGTTTTTTTGGGGGGTTATGTATTTAGGCAGCGTTATTTTATTTATTTACGTCTGTCTCTGCTCATTTCTGTCATTTTCTACTTCATATTCTCTCTGTGTTCGCTCACTGATAAGTCGTGGCAAAAATGGCGGTCGTTTTGCATTAATTTTGATACGACCTATGTATCATAATTCCCGTGGCATTTCCTCATATGACTCAATGCAAAGGGCGGCCGATTTCCATACTTTTGTGTCTTTGAATGAGTCAACTTTGGCGTTTTGAAAGATTCCCGCAGTTAAAAGAGACAGTGAGGGAAGGGGAAAGACAGTGGGACTGCGGTTTCGTCTTTTGTGCGGCACAAAATGGGGGAGTCGGTGGCTTCACAAGGAAAGGAAGTGCGCGGGAGCATTCAAATGGGCGAGCCACGAGTATAACATTTCATAAACAAGCGCCGAACTCAACTTTTTTCGGGTTAGAGTTCAGCCAATCCTTTCCTTTTCATACATGACATGAGAAGCAAGCCACACTTTCCGTCTCCCCTCTCCCCCCGCATAAACCCTTCCTCCACTTCCGCCCCCTCCCCAACCCAAACCCCCCTCGACTTCTCACGAACTGGACTGTCCTTGGAGCGATCGATAAAAAACCCCGAATATGTCCAGGAACCGCTAATTGGCCACCCTCGGGGGACGTGGGTGCCGATTTGGGGTCCTCCCCCCGCGCGACGGGAGATTATCCGCTTTCTGGGATATTCAGGTACAACATATCTTTGGGACATTGGCAGCAACACTCGATACCTCCGCGTTAAGCCGTCCATTGTTCCACTGGTCTGGTTGGGCGAACATTGTTTGGATTAGGAGTGTTGGGCGGCCTCCGCGATGTGGGGGGACAATCGGGTCCGACAGTCTGCGGAAAAGCGAAGGCCTTGGGCGGGAGTTTCCACCCACGATTCGATGGCGACCTGAACCTGAGAAAAAATTACCGGTTATTATGGATTCTTTTTTGAGAAAACCATAGAGCGGATTGCAACAATAAACAGATTTCCTCGCAACGAAATGAATTTGGCATCGAACCAACATCCTCAAGGACTTTATCTTAACTAATGTCGATCTCTTATCTTTATCTGCGTAGTAAACATTTTTTAAGCGAGCGTTGTGGACTGTTGAGGAAAACCGTTAAAATGAGTGATGGCGGACTGTTCCCTAATCTCTCCTCCCCCTCGGGCATCTCTCGCTTGTCCCTTTCCCAAAACCTGAAATGAGCCTGCCATGTTTAGCTTTCGAGGGGGAACACATCGAAAAATGGCCGACGATTAATTCCCGGTTTTATTGATTTCGACGTGGGGAGATTAAATTTTTTGGCAATAAAACGGTTTAATTGCGTTTGAATTTAATTTATGATTTTCGTGGCGGATGTCGGAAAGTGGGAAATTTATGTCTTCACGACCGGTCGCAGATAAAAAGGGATTGGGTTGTCCGTCGATGTAATGAATTTGCCATCGTTCGCTGCACTGCATTGTCGACAAATTAAAGTGAAACATGTCTGTCGATGTGAAGACAAACTGCTTTTTTTTGAATTCCACAAATAAAGAAATTCCAAACAAAACTTTTGTTTCTCAACTGAATAAAATAATAAAACCTCCGGCAATATACAACTTTGCGATAATACATCAGATGGCGACAATTATAAAGTATTCGACAATAATCTGGAGTTCGACAGTTATTAAGAGGCGTAAAAAATCACATTTGACAATAATAAAGAGTTTGATTATAATCAAGAGTGAGACAAAAGTGAAGTACAAAAAAAACAAGTACGACAATCAAGAATGCGACAAAAATCAATAATAAAAAGTTTGACTGATCAAAAGTGCGACTAAAATGAAATACAACAATCAAGAATGCGATACAATAATATAATATCATTAATTAATTAATCGAGTTAATACAATTAATACAAAAATCAATGCAACGATGATAAAAATTTTGATTTAATCAATAGTCGACAAAAATTGTACGAAAATCAAGAATGCGACACAAATGAAGACGACTGTAAAAAAGATTAACTTTAATCAATAGTCGACAAAAATGGCGTACAAAAAAAATCAAAAATGCGGCAAAAATAAAGTACAAAAAAAAATCAAGCACGACAATCAAGAATGCGACAAAAATGAAGTGCGACAACAATAATAAACGCCACACAAATTACAATGATAATTAAGAGTGCGACAATAAACGAAATTTCCATAACAATTAAAAGAACAGTAATTGAAACTTCGACAAAATTGAAATATTTGACCGCAATCAATAGTGCGACAAAAATACAACAATTAAAAATGCGACAAAAATCAACCCCAGTAGAGATTCCCTTTGCTCTAAATTTCAGCAGTCTGTTTAAAAACAAACTTATTTACCCAACCAATTAGCACAATATAAATACAATGAAAATGCGCCACACACAGGGGATGATCGGGGCGGAATGTTCGAGAAGGGGCAACCCTCATAAAACAATTAAACACAATCGTAAATAAGGGTTGTTTAAAAAAAAATAAATCCGGCCCGGGATGGCCTTTGACAATCAAACACGGGAAATTAATTGCTTTTTCATTTTCGAGAGATCTCTAATGAAAAAACACTTCACCATAATAATTTTATTTTATTTTTATCTCCCCGATGTTTTCACACACCTTTGTTTTTATTGGCCACTTCGATCCTTTTTTTCTTCTGCCACGGAAAACCATTTCGACGGCTCTGACAACCGTGTCAATCAGGGGGAGGCGGGGGGCGGGGGCGCCGTTAATTAATTAATATTCATAAACGCGTTGATAAGGTTCGCCGGGGGCTCAGTCAAGCTGACACGCGTCTGTCAGCACTCTTCCGGCCGCGGCTGTCCTCGGCCATCTCCGCGACACTGAGCGGCCACTTTGTCAGGTTCAGGGACGAGCGCATTAGTCGGCGATACCATCTCCCTTCGCAGGGCCATTATTCGGCTAATCTGCCATCTGTTTGTTGCAGACGACGGAGCTGGACCTGGAGAGCATACTTTGCCGGCAGGAGCTGCACCGCCTGGAGGAGGAGTCGGGAGCGGAGCTGGAGAACAAGCCCCGGCGGGAGTCGGCGTCGCAGATAGACGAGTTCTTCGAGGCCCCCCGCAGCAGCTACGCGGGGGCGCGGGGCATGCACGGGGCCGGGGAGGACGACATATTCCTGCGGCCCGGCGGCCTGTGGGAGGACATAACCAGCAGTATTCAGAAACTGGACCCCGACAACGCGGACATGCTGAGCGCCCTGGCAGCGGCCGGCCACATCAAGATGGAAGTGCCGGACGACTGCAGCCGAACGAGTGCCGCGTTCACGAACAGTGCGAACGCTCACGGCGACGAGTACATTATACCAAACATTATCCCAAAAATAGAGATGTCCAGTTCACCGCCGCACCAGGTGCCTCCCACCGCGACTTTGCACTTAATGACCACGCCGGTCACTCAGTATAATGGAAGTGTTTATCAAGCTAGTTATCATAGTCCCAGCTATCAAATGGGCACAAATAGACTCATGTACGCGCCGCCCCCCACGCCCCCCACGTCCGAGCCGGGCTCCCCGGGGAACACCCTCCAGGGCCCGCCCAGGAGGACCCCGCCCCCGCCCTACCCCGCCCCGGACCCCTCCCACTGCGCCAAGACATCTACCATGCCAATGATCCTCAAGTTCAATAGAAGAAACAACCCGGAGTTGGAGAAGCGGAGAGTTCATCACTGTGATTTCCCAGGTGAGTGTCTCTTGTGCCACGACTCATTAATTTCGGCCTTTCTTGGCCTCAAAATAGACACTTGTGCCACGACACACTGGTCAGTTGTCCAGCAAACCGATCCAATTATCAATTCGGGGGTTTTGTGACTCAAAACGAACTCTTGTGCCACGACAAATTGGTTTAGTTATTAATTTCGGATTTGTTGAGGTTTAAGACGGTTTTTTGTGCCACGACACACCGGTCAATTGTAGAGCGAACCGATCCAATTATTAATTTCATGGTTTATTGTAGTTAAAAACAAACTCTCGTGCCACGACACACCGGTCGACTCATTAATTTCGGCCTTTCTTGGCCTCAAAAACAGACACTTGTGCCACGAAACATTGGTTCGGTTATTAATTTCGGGGGTCGGAGTTGGTTGTGATTCTAAACGGACTCTTATGCCACGACATATTAATTCGGTTATAATTCTGGGGTTTGTTGAGGTTTAAGGCGGTCTTTTGTGCCACGACACACCGGTCAATTGTAAAGCGAACCATTCCAATTAATAATTTCATGGTTTATTGTGGTTAAAAACAAACTCTTGTGCCACGAAACACAGTACAGTTGTTAGCCGAACCGGTTCAGTTATCTATTTCGGGGTGTTGTGCCTCTAAAACAGACTCTTGTTCCACGACGCACCGGTTGGTTGCAGGGCAAAAGATCGCATTAGTTCCGGGGTTTATGATGATTCAAAACAAACTCGTGCCACGACACACCGGTACAGTTATTAATTTGGGGGTTTATTACGGCTCAAAGCAGACTCTTATGCCACGACACCGTTGGTTGTCGGGAAAATCAATCCAATTATTAGTTTGGAGGTTTCTTGTGGTTCAAAACAAACTCTTGTGCCACGACACACCGGCCAAATGTATGGCAAACCGATCCAATTATTAATTTGGAGGTTTCTTGTGGTTAAAAAGGAACTGTAGTGCCACGACGCGGCGGTCAGTTGTCGGGCAAACCGGTCCGCTCATTAATTTCGGGGTTCGTTGCGGAAAAGTGTTCGTGCGCAGATTATAAGGCCAAGGGCACATATTGTTTTTGGCGAAGGCTTTAATCCTTCCTGATCGGCGTGACAGGGCTGTGCCCGAAACAATACACCGAAACCATTTCGCCTTCTGCTCCTTCCGTCTCTCTCGACACATTAATTAATTTAATTAATGAGAGGGATCTCGAGGCCGTTTAATCACTCGACCGACCATCGGAACGGAATAATTTATTGGTTGTTTTCAACAAAAGTTCTCACTCGTCCGATTTCGAATCCATTACTCAAAAGCACATTTGATCTGGGCCACGCACAGGTGCGTCAATTATCATAATTAATTAATTGCTCGCCTTCGGGCCGAGATTGCATTGGCGATTGCGCTTGCGAAACCGTCCAACCGCGAATCTCGTTGTGACACCCGACGAGAAGGCGGTGGCCACAACTCTGCCACTCGCCGCCACCTCCGGAGGTAAAAACCCGAAAAAGGGTGAAAAATTAATTTGGTACCTTTCCAATAAAAGAATTAAATGAGAGAGAGCTGAAAGCATTTTTGTGTTCTCATAACAATAAACGTAATCTCGTGTCGCTTTTATTATTGGCTCTTTTTGGGGTTTAACGGTCGGGTTACTAATTAAATAAAGATAGGGGTGAGTGGGGGTGAGTGAGGGTGAGTTGTTTCAACACGAAGGGGTGCCAAATGAGACTTCGCTTTCGACTCCCAATCAAATAAGTAATGTTGTACCGTTGAAACGACCAATGGCGACTCAGTTGTATTTTTATAGTCATAATATTATAAAAATACAGTCATAATTTGATATTGTTCCGTTGTATTCATTTTCTATAACATTTTTGTATTCCCTATTATGAATACTTTTTTATATTTTTTCATATTTTTTCATCATTTTTTCCTCTTTTTTCTAATTTTGTTCTCTCTTTTTCCCATCTTTTTTCTTGTCTTTTTATCGTGCTTTTTTCAACCTTTTTTCCTCTCTTTTTTTCCTTTTTATTCCTTTTTTCCATCTTTTGTTTCTTCTTTTTCTTTTATTTAAGTCTCTTTATTTCCTCTTTCTTCCTCTTTTCTCCTTTCTTTTTTCAGCTTTTTTCTTGTTTTTTTCCACTTCTAATACTTCTAATCCCTCTTTTTCATCTTTTCTTCCTCTTTTTTCCGGTTTTTCTGCCTGACTTTTTCCTTTTCCTGCTTTTTCTCCTACTTTTTCCCCTTATTTTTCCTTTACGTTTTATATACTTCGTCTTCTTTTTTTTTGTTAGTCTGCTAAAACCATGACAACGGTCTTCACTTGAAAAGAAGCGAAGCTTAAAAAGAACATTGAAAAATATAAAAAAATAACGGGAAGACGTTTCATTGCGCGGCAAAGTGGTCACACTGACCACTTCCCTATTAATTCAATTATTTTGGGGAAAACTCGGCCACGAATTGCCACTCATGGCCGACCGGAGAGTGGGAGGACATCCATCAACATGTCCGGCTTTTCAAAGAAAACCACCTGCGGTGGCACACTTCGGCCACAGCGCAACCCGTTATCCTCAATCTTCTTCCTCCTTTTCTGGGGAGGGGGCCCCGAAGTGTGGGTGGGGGTGAGGGTGCGAGGCTCTGCACATGAATGACACGAGTGAATGAGCGACGGATATGAATGAAACGGTGGTTGATAAATAAGGTAGTAAAAGTCACGTTGTGGTTTCCCCAAACAAAAAACTCGTTTATTAATTAAAGTTGAGCTGTGCTTTTTTGGTGTCCAACGGTTTTTTCCTGTGCTCCGCATAAAAACGCGCGGTTTATGCGGAGAACAATAAAAAAGGAGAGTTATTTATGTGTACGTTTTAAAGAGGTTTTGCCGTCTGTGGAAATCATTCATAAAAAACAAAAAAAAAATAAAATAAAAAATAAGCTTGATCGCCCGGGGCAGTCGCACAACCTACGGATCACAACAAAAGTGTAACATTACTTTGTTTGTTGTCGTCTGATTTATTACAGTCAGATGTTATGCTCTATTATTGTTATGGTTAAACTTTTTAAAAAGTTGCCCGACCACTCCATTTTATTTTTTCGGGCGGGAAAAGGCCAAATTTTGGCCACTCTGCACTGAATTCTGTCAGTTGGAAAACTCTAAAAGACCTCCGATGGTTTCATTTCATTTCGGTTTTGTATTTAGTTTTTTTTATTTTACTTATTTTTCTATTACATATGTAACTGATTTACATTTGGTTTTTAAATTTTATATTTACGAATTAATTTTTTTTAATTTTATTTATGAGTTTAATTTTTTTATGAATTATTTCTATTTATGTATTTTAGTTTTTTACGTTTTATTTTATGCCGTTTATGAATTTATTTTTTACTCTTAAGGGTGTTTTACTTACTTTATTTCTTTTTATTTATGTATTTATTTTTTTAAACTCTTTTAGGTGCTTTGTTACTGATTTTGCTTTCCTGTTTTTATGTAATTTGGTTTTTTACTTTTTCAGATATTTTATTTCCTTTATTTATTTCTGTACATGTATTTTGATTTTTAGATTTTATTTATGAATTTAGTTTTTTCATGTTTACCCGCTTATTGATGTTTACATATTTAGTTTTTTGGTATTTTATGTATTACACCTTTTATTAGTATTTTACTTGCTTTTATTTACTATTATTTATGTATTGGTATTTTGATAAATAATTTTATACTTTTTTTAGTTGCATTGTTTTAATTTAATATCATTTTTGTAATTAATTGTTACTCTTATTTATTTTAAGTTTTACTTTTTTATGTACTTTACTCGATTTACACCCGTATTGTTTTTAATTTGGTTCTTTTTTCTTTTCTTAATTTCCCCAAATCAGTTTGTCAATGGCAGTTTAAAACCTCATTTTATTTCTCTTTATTTATGTATTCAGTTTTATACTTTTATGTGTTGCTTTTATAAGTAGTTTTTTTGCTTTTCTCGCGTCTGGTTTTTACTTTTATACTTGTTTCATTTGCTTTTATTTATTTTTTAAGTGTTTTTTGTTTTATTACTTTCATTTGTCTGTCTACTTTTTTTACTTTTATGTATTTTAAGTATTTTTATATGTATTTTAATTCCTTTTATGAGTTTATTTGATTTTATAATTTTATGTATTTCATCGCTTTTAATTTCTTTTATGAGTGCGTTAATTTTGTTTTTTTTCGGTTTCCTGCCACGAATTCTACTCAACGGTGTTTTGAATTTCATCCCCTGTCAGAGGGTGGCAAAAGTGGCGGCGGTGAGAACGACCTTTGAGAAGGCGATGACAAAATCCGGGAAAGAACAGTTCACGACTTTTCGAAAAAGAAAATGTCGGCCCAAATGTTCAATCACGCGCGGAATCAACATTTAGAAAATCCAAAGAGAACACATAAATTTCTTTTCTCAATTAGAAATGTTTTAATCATAATCAGGTTTTCGGGTTCACCCTCGTGACCCTCGCGGCCCTTTTATTTATTTACTCAAAATGAGAATATTTTCCCAAAGTAGAAAAACCTGTGCTCGCCTTTGATAAATTGACGCGAATTTATCTGGCTCGAGTTAAACTCCTGCCACGTCGCATTGACTAATGGCCGAGGGGACAGGGCCCCGACGACATTCCTGGGCCCAGCTGATCCCCGAGGCCCCAGGCCCAGAGAAATCCCATTCACATTCACACATAACTCCTCCATATTTGTTATCAAATTAACAAATGGCAGAATACCATTGTCATTTAGCGCTCGTCAACTTTCACCCAATCTCAGACATTATCACTTTCATACCTGTTTTTATTTCCTTTTCTAATCGCTTTTTCTCTTAACTTTTCAGGCTGCACCAAAGTTTACACCAAAAGCTCGCATTTGAAGGCGCATCAGAGGATACACACAGGTGAGTCTCTCTCTCTCTCTCTCTCTCTCTCTCTCTCTTTGGCAACAACAATCGGGAGGTTCCCCACGGAGAGATCTTTCGAAATGCACTCACAATTCCTGACTACCGGTCGAATGGGTGCAGGGTCGGGAGGTCCCCCAACGCCCCCTGCCGTGATTTCGGGGCAACTGGGTGGGGATTTCGCAAGAGGGCCATGCTTTACTCTTTCGTTGTTTTGATCTTTCGTGAGAAAGACTTATTGACTGGGAGAGACAAAAAGAGATAAATTGAGATAAAACAGGACCAAAAGAAGGAAAAGAAAGAAAAAGAAGAAAACGGGAAAAAAAGAAAGAAAACCACCTCCAATGAACGGTGGGTCGTTCACTCGATTCCGTTTATTATAGCTTCCGGAGTTGAAATAATAAAAGTTTGAAGGCGTTGTAATTTATTTATTATAATGATTATACAGAGCCGCGAAGAGTTTTGGGGCCAAAGGACGGCCCCCAATGGTCGCCAATGGTCGCCAATGGTCGCCAATGGTCGCGAATGGTCCGCGCGGTGTTTCCGAATTAAATGTCAAAATATGGCGCACACCTGTCGAGTGATAACGACCTGTCCGGTCACTTTCTATTTCCTCGACGTGACTTTTTCTGTTCCAAACCGATAATTTAACGGATGATTTTTGGTCGTTACGACCCCATTTTGAGCGCACTTGTCCAGGAAAATATTTTCTTGCAATTAATCCGCTCACAACTCGGCCACTTTTTGCTCTACTTTTCAACTTTTCAATTAGCCCGATGGTTTACATATTACGTCAGCACAGCTACAGATTTTCCGGTTTTTACTACTGTTTTTTTTTGTCGTTTAGTCTGAACAGTATAAAAGCAACTCAACTGTGGATAATATTATCTTTTATGCAGATAAATCGAATTGTGGAAACCACAATATGGATAATCAAAAATTAAGGCAAACAAAAATATCTTTTTTTAATAATAATAAACCAACATTAGACCAAAAACTAAACCTCTGCTCTTCTTTTTCTTTTTTTTCGCGAAAGGGAAAAACATAAAAAAGGGGAAAAAGCAAAAAAAGAAAAGCACAGAGAAAGGAAACAAGAAATTAAAGGAATGAAATGAAAGGAAACAAGATTAAAATAATGAAAAGGAAAAAAGGAAAGAAAAATAGAAATAAAAAGTAGAAAGAAATGAAGAGAAAAGGATAGAAAAGAGTAAATAAGAAAAAGTGGAAAACTAAAGCAGAGAGGAAAGAAAATAAGAAAAAAGAAAAAATATAAAAATGAAAAGAAAGAAAATAAGAGAAACAGAAGAAAGATTAAAATAAGGAAAAAGAAAAAAATGCAAAATAAAATAAAAATAGAAAAGAAAGCAAGAAAAAAAGGGGGAAAACTAAGAAACCTAAAAAGTAAAGCAGAGAGAAAAAAAGATAGAAGGGAAAAATATAAAAACGAAAAGGAAGAAGATAAACAGAAGAAGGAATAAAATAATGAAAAAGAAAAAAAATAGAAAAGAAAGCAAGAAAAAAGAGTAAAAAAGAGGAGAGAAAATAAAATAAAAGGAGAAAAGAAGAAAAGACAAAAAATATAAATAAAGATAAACAGAAGAAAAAGTATAAAAAGAAAAATAAAAAGAAAAAAAAAGCTAAAAAGAGACAAAACAACCTTCGATTGTGGAATCGGCCTTTCTGTCTGCATAAAGAGTGAATGTAAGTTCCCACGATGGGACGACATAATTAGACAATTTACACACCCTTAATTTTGCTAAAAATCATAAAATAAAAAAAAATCTTTTTAGAATCGAAACACTTTCAGATTTCGAAAGAATTCATTAAAAAGTGGAAAATGGGCCAATTCACATTGAAAAGAGTCTCTCCCCTGAGAACCCCCGAAGGGGATTTGGGGATGCAAAAGAAGAGATGATTGGTCCACCCACCGCCACTTGAGGGGTTTTCGCAAGGAAAAGCACTCTTCCTTTAGAGAAGCCTTTGTCTCGGGTGAAAGTGAGCCTTCGGAAGAGGTTCTCACGGCACCGTTTCCCTGTCTGTCCTCTCGTGGGCCTCTCGTGGGTCTCTCGTGGGCCGCTCAGGGAAATGTCAAGTCGGGGACTCTCGAAAGTGAATGCACTTTCCATTTCCCTAGGCCAAGTATCATTAAATCGCCAGAGAGAGAACCCGTTTTCACATAATCGTTTTCCGTTGTTCTCGAGCGGAGCGCGACGCCGATTTGTTCCTCGTCGCGGTTACGTAACGGAACGTCAACGGAAAGTTGACTCCGGTCGAGCGACGACGACGACGACGACGACTTGCGTCACGGACCGATTCCGGCCCCGTCCCGATAATATAACGACATAAATTATGAGCCGGTCGAAGGGGAGAGAGATGGTGTGAAGAGTATGAAGAGACACTGCTGATTTGATTAACTCCTTAAAGAGCGGAGATATTTTAGAGATAATTTGTAAGATTTCTGATAAGAAGGAATTTGAAAAATTGCTTTATCAGAGGCGGATCTCTTCAAATTTTCAAATATTTTTTATCACAAATTTCTTTTACATACAAAATTATTTTAAATTCTAATTTGTTATGAATTAATTTATTTTACCGTTACATTGAATTTGAAGGAACAGAAAACAGATTTAAGAAAGAAAATAAACTATAGAATATAAACAAAAATAATTAACAAAAAATATATCACAAAACTATAAAATAAAATAAAAAAGAAACTATAAAATAACGTACAACTATAGAATAGAATAGAAATAGAATTTAGAGTGTAGAATAAAAATAGAATAGTAAGCATAGAAATGTTTCAAATGTGTTTTAAATTAAATTTTCAATAAAATATTCAAATGATTCTGAAATAAATGTAGGAAAATAACAAAGTACAAATAAAAATAGAATACAATATCAAAAATAGTAAGAAATACAACCCAATAAATAGAAATACTTCAAAATATTGTCAAACATTATGGAACTGTGGTGGTCCAAAGTTGGCCTAAACGAAAAGAAAAAAAATAACATCAATAATAAAATACAAATACAGTAAAAAAAATAAATAGAACAGTTAAGAGAAAGAAAAACTAAAATAAACAAAAAAGAAAATTAGTCTATAAAAAAGCCAACACAAAATATAAATACAAAAACATAAAACCTAAAAAATATACATTTTTTTAAATAAAAAAATTGCCTCATTTATGAACAGTTTTAATTTGTATTTGAGTTTTTTCGGTTATTTTATCGAATTAATCGACAGTTCGTTTATTCTCCTCTCATTTATTTTTCTTAATTAATTAATTGATTAAATTAGCAGGATTTTATTTTACACATTACAGTGTTGTTTCCGAATGATTGACTTCTCTCTTTGTCCCTCTGTGGTTTCCCCGAATCAATAGGAGGGAATTGTAATCGGTTCACCTCCGTTCAACAACGGGCAATCGCTTTTCAGTGAGCCTTAAATATTATGCTAATCAGCAACTAAATATAATAATAATAACAAGGAGAAAACAAATGTAAACAAAACTCGTTGAAGAGAATGACTTAACGAAAGTCTCGAAAGAGACTGACCACCGTGAAGTGTACACAAACTCAGCCACTGTTTGTGTTTATCATCGTGCATGAATGGGCACACGATGCACCCGTTCGCCCCGTTCGCCCCGAACGCCCCATGCATTCCCTGTCCAATTGGGCTGAAGGGGATGTGGGGCGAAATGGGGGCGAATGGGGGCCGAAATGGGGGCCGAAATGGGGCCCCCCGAACGATTGGCCCCGCAAAGTGTGAATGAATGGTTCTATTTTTCGTGGAGTTTACAAATCTGCGTTTTATTTCGAGTCAAAGATGATTCCATGTCATCATTGAAGTGGTCGGTCAATTGTAATTCCCTATTCTGAAAGGCACTTGAGAGGAGTCGTGGCCGCGTTGGAAGTCGGGGGAGTTCGTAAGCTAAGCATGGGAGCGCCCCCCACGTCCCGGGATGAATAATTTTTATTTTGAATGAAAATGAAGTAACCGTTTCGAATGAACCTGTCAGGGGTGGTCGAGTTTAATTTTTTCTTTCTCAGATGGAAACTGGGCTGAGAGGGTGCTTTTGACATTTCAGCCCCCTTACCCTCCCTCAGAGGAGAGTTCGGGGATGTGAGAATATATTTTTTCATTTTGATAATCCAAAGATACACCAAAAGAGCATTTGATCAGAACTTCCGGTGTCAGAACTTTTGAGATCTTATTGCATATCGTCAACTGAGATTTTAGAGGAGAATGGATAAGGAAAGACTGTAAAAAGAGAAAGAAGGGAAAACGAGAAAAAGAAAAAGAAGAGAAAGAAAAGAAAAAGATAAAAGGGAGAGAAAGAGAGAAAAAAGGGAAAGAAAAAGGAAAAAGCGATTGTATTGGTAGTATTGTATTGTAATGTAATTGTATTGTAATATTGTATTGTAATGGTAAAACCCTAAAGCAGATGTTAATAAGAACTCAGAAAAAGATTAGAAGAGAACGCGAGAATATAATAATAGGAGAAGAAAAAAGGAGAAGAAAAATATGAGAGAATAAATAGGAGAAGAAAAAAATAGAAGAAAACAACTCTAAGAGAACTTAAGAAAAGAATACGCAGCAGAAGATAAGAATAGGCGGAGAGAAGAAGACCAAAGTAATGTGTAAAGCAGAAGAAATAAAATAGAAAAAAAAGAATTTTTGGGGAGTGATTATAACGCAGACGAAAATAAAAGGCACAGCTCAAGATTTAAATTTGATAAAATTTTAATTAAAAACTAATTATCTATTTCTCGCCCCCTCCGCACCCCTCCGCACCCCCTCCCCCAGCCCTCGACAACCCCATAAATATTAATCGCCTGCAAAAACTAATTGCTTTTGAGCAGTCATTAGTCATAGCGCACCGAAAACCACAGGCGAGAAAAAAAAAAACAAGTAAAAGGATGAATTTCATGACTAATTAGCCTCGTAAATAAAACAATCCGGGGAAGAAACGATTCGTGACGAAGTCTGACTCTTCGAAGGATAACAGGAAGTGTTTCACATCCATAAGAGTGGATTTCGCCGGTGCGCGGCCGGTGGGGGAGGAAAAGTCGAGCGAATTCATCCCCCTGCCCCCTTAGGTGAGGGGGGTGAGGGGAGGGTGGCGGGGGCCACATTAGAAAGGTAAATATGCCGGGAAGGGTACCGATGGGAATGACCCCCGTGTGAGTAAACATATCATAGACCTGGGTTCTCAATATTAGAGTTCTCAATTCTCAAGTCGAGAACAAACACTGAGTCAGCCAACTATTGACAGACTACAATATTCCGCCGGAGGTGATAAAAGTCCCCTTCGGCCCCCTCCTCGCCCCCGCCCCCTCCCCCTCGCCCCCTCTCCCTCCCCCCCAGACACTCGCTCCTTGTATAAAAATGACCACGGCCTCGCATGGCGTCGACACGCTGGCCCTCAATCAAATCATTTCGATTAATGAGGAGATGAAGTGTTCGGGACGTTGCAGGCACGTCACGTCGGAGTGTTCGACTTGTTTCCCGGGAGTGATAAATGACAGCAACAATTCGTTATGGACTGTTATTTATCTTCTGCGGTCAAAATGACCCGCATTATATTATATTATACTTTGATATTTATAACATATAATAATTATTATAGATTTAATGCGGTTGTCATTGTGTCTTTTTCGTCGCTTTTTGCCTTCTTTTTTTTGTTCTGCTTTTTCCAATCTTTTACTTTTTTTATTATTCTTTTTCTCCCTTTTCCTTTCACACTCTTTCACTTGTTATCTTCGTTCTTCTCTCCTCTTTTTCCTTTTTCCATTTCACTTGTTTCTTCTTTGTCATTTTTCTCCTTTTATCTTTTTCTCTTTTTAATTTTTTTACTTTCTCCTTTTTCCCTTTTCTTTTCTTCTTTCCCCTTTTTATCCTGATTCCTCTTTTATCTTTTTTTTCTTTTTCTTTTCTCTTCTTCATCTCTCAGTTTTGTCCTTTTTAAATGTTTCTCCTTCTTCCTTTTCCCTTTTTCTGTTTACCCTCTTTCTTTTTCCCTCTTTTCCCCTTTTTCTTTTTTTCTCTTCATTTTTCTTCTTTTTATTCCTTTTTCTCTGCTTTTCCCTTTCTTCACTTTTTCTTTTCTCCCCTTTTCCCCACTTTCTTCTCCAAGATGAAAAAAAGACGTGCAATAAATTTTCTGAATACTTTTTTGATACTTAAACAGAAGAATTCATTTCGGTAGAAACTGAAACCTAAACCGCATAAAAAAAAATACAAAGGTCACAATAAACCGAAAGAAACAAGGTCAAAATGACCCCTTTCTGAACCTTTAGGTTCTACAGAAGGTTCAGAACCCCGTCTGCCAGCAGAAGACGAAAACGGGTGATTAATGGCCATTCGTCTCAATTACACACAAACACTTAGCGTTTCATTAATTAGTTTTTGCCTCATTTTTGTGCGCCCGTTACACTTCGCTGCCCGGAAACCCTAATTAGAGCCCCGAATCGGGTCTTTGTGTGCCACCCCCACCGCTCCGGGGTGGCACAACCCCAGGCCGGCCTTCTCGAAGCTTTCTCGCTCCTCGAAAGCTTCCACGTTTTCCCACGAAAAAAGTAACGGTTCAATGGAAACCGTTTGGACAGGGACATAAAAGGGAAGGCGAGAGAATGTCCATATGCGGGAGTAAGGACAACCTGAAAATAAATACTCGCCTGGAATTAGGCCAGCTCGCGCGAAAGGAGAACCATCATCACCAGGTCGTCATCCAAGGTGACGCGGAGCAAAGGGCGGCCATTCCAACCCCTTCGGGGCGCCCCTCAACGAGTATCGCCTCGTCACTTACAGTTGGCTTTTTAATGAAATTAACGGTTGAATGAGGGCGGGAGGGGGTGGAATATCTCACCCCCGTCCACGTGGGTGTGCGCTCACGACCCGCCATGTGTTTTACATAAACAAACAACGGATGAAACATTTCGCAAATTAGTAACAAAAAAATACTAACAACCCGTGAGAATTTGTCTAAAACAAACCATATTTCCAAGAAATCGGGTGAAATATTACACCCCGATAAAGACTCAGTTGGGGGTCTTCCCAGAAAGGGGGTGACTCTCGGGGGGTGGGAGTGCAGTCACCTGTGGGGGCTGGACGAGGAGGAAAGAGGAAACCTCCCAGATGATCACTTTCAAGAGCGGCCTACCTGAAAAGCAGGCGAAGGTATTCCACGCCGTGGAAGAATGTGGATAACCTCGAGTGGAGAGCCCCTTCAAGTGTTTTTTACTTGTGATAGTCACAATGCAGATTTTTTTAGACACAATCAGCTCGATATGTGGTTATATCAGTGGGTCGAATCCTTTCCCTCGAATATCCGTCGATGTGATGTTTTGTGTGGAGTGTGAAGAGACACACAAAAACATAAAGGGTTTAATAATCCACTCTCATTCTCACGTGTTTCGTTGTTTGTAAGACATTTAAATAATAGCTTTTCAACATTTGTTCTCGAAAATTCCCCCAAATTATTGACAATCGGTTCATTCATTGATTTTTACTCTGATGGGTTATTAAATCCCTTAAAAAAAGGGTTACGGTTCTGAGATTAACCCATTGAAGAACGAACATAAAATGGGAATTTAATTAATAATTAGGATTGTTCTAATTAAAGAGAGTATTAAACATTCATTCACGTGAATGAAAACTCTAAATAAATTATTATCTATGTGAACAACTTTGGAATCTTTAAATCTATTTAAATTCGAAGATTAAATAAAATACAATTGAAAAAAAATTATTGTTACAGTGATAAACTGATAAGGAAATAATGCCGGGAACGGATGAGATGTGAATCACGAAGAGAGGATTTGTCATCAGATGAAATCTAAACCAATTGCTTTATGAATGTGAATGTTTCATTTCATTCCCGAAGAGAATGAAAAAGAGTGGTTATTCACGGGGAGAATTGTCACTGAAAATAATCGTATAAAAATAAAAGATATGGAATAGAATAAGGAGAAGAAAACAACAAATAGACGAAATAAAACAGAAAGATGAAACAAAAAAAACAGAAATAAAGAGAAGAAAAAATAAAAATGGATAAGAGAAAACAATAAGAAGAGGAAAAGAAATAAAAAGAACAAAAGAAGACGAAAAAGGAGAAGAAATAGAGGAAAAAGATGAAATAAAAGAAACAGAAGATGGAAGAAATATATGTAATAAAAAAGAAGAGGGAAAAAATGAGAAGTCGAAGGAGTAGAGGAAATAAAATAAATAAAACAAGGAAAATAAATACAGTAATAAAAGAAAAAGAAGTACAATCAAAAAAATGGAAAAGTATAAAAAAGCTGAATAACAGGACAAATCCAATGAAAAGAAAGAGGAAAGACGTCCAAAAGAGAGAAAAAAACCAATAAAATAATGAGAAAAAAGGAAAAGTGAGAATTTTCAAAGGAAAAAAAGGAAAAGCTCAAATGCGAGTGAAACTATAATAATTAAATGAAGTAAACCTTTCCATTAAAGAAAAAAGATGGTGAAATAAAATCCCAGTAAATATATAAAAGGAAAGAGGTAAAAGCTCAACAACTACGCCATTTTAAATAACGGTCATCTTTATAACCGCCATTTTTATTTGAAAAGAAGTACAGTAATTGATGGGGATTTGCCACTTCTTTTGGATTAGCCGTTAACAGAGAAATGGCAGATATTTCAATGGCGGCCTTGAAAACATTTTTTATTTGGGATTACTCCGATAGCAGACACTCGTGAGCGTTTGAGCTTTTGCTTTCCGAGAAAATAACCAGTTATGTAACTCCGCCATTTTGTTTACGGAAACGAGAAAAGAATGCCGAACTTTTAATTAGAAATTAAATGAATTAAAAATAAATACAACTGATATTTTTGACGTAGTGAAAAGCTGTTCAGCACTGACAATACAGTAACAATAATTTATTTATTTAATAATTTTATTAAATTATTTTAATAATTTTATTAAAAATTATAATTAACGTATGATTTAACAATTTATTTATTAAATTTAATTAATTTATGTCATTATATTTTGCATTGGATATTATAACTACTATATTTTTTAATACTTATTTTAATTCTGTAAATAGAAAATAATATTATAATAATAATAAAATATAAATATATAAAGAATATAAAAAGAATGTATAAAAAGAATATTGGGCAAAAAAGAAGTGGAGAAGGAAGAAAAGCGGATGTTGAGTTATCGTGGTCCAACATAGGCCGGACGAAACAAAAATAAATAAATAAATATAAATAAAATAGAGAAAAAAAGAGATAAAAAAGGTAAATCTGTAAAAAAATTTTAATGACGGAGGGCGACAAATGCCTGTTATTACTACTATTGCTACTAAATATTCTGTTAAGAAATTAAAATATACAAAATAAAAAAATATATAGAAATGTATGTATGTAATAATTTTTTTAGTCGGCTAAAACCGAAACTTTTTTGCCCCAACGGTTTTTTTACTTTTATAAAAATGTTTTTATTTTATTATAATTCGTAGCTTTGAGTGTCTGAGGGAGAACAACATGTGGGGGTGGTTTTCCATCTCTTTTCACCCCCACAGAACAGTTTTCTATCACCGATCAGAAGGGAACCAATAAACAGATGTTGTTGATTGCTTTATTAGCAGACCCAAATCTCCCGTAAATTAACAGACCATTTAAAACACCAAATACACCCTAACCGCATCTGGTTAAACTCGAAATCCGGTGAATTAGTCGAGGGCGCATGCGCAATCACCGGTGAAATACGACACCCACCACTGCGCCCTGCTTTCTGTAATCTCCCGAACCAATTAAGCAATTAGCTCGTCAACGTCGGATCCCGATCATCCCGAGGGATCGCTTCCCCGGCCAGACGGCCGTCGGGAATGCCTGCGAGTGTCGCAATCTCTCGACCTGCTCTTTCCGACAAGCCAAGGTTCATCGTAAAAACAACAAACAACTGCACATTAGTCAACCATAAATGGCATTTGTCGGGTTTTTAACGGTTTTTCTGTTCGTTCGGTCCCTCTGTCGGCGAAAACGTAAACTACAATGGCGTCCTCTTCCCTTTCCTTCCTTTCCTTTAATTACAAAGGCTCTCGCGTGTAATTAAAGGGAAAAGCCGTTTGGATTGGCAATTGACTTTGAACAACATAATTACTGGATTTGAGCACATAAGAGAATAAAAGTTAATTAAGTAAATTAGTTGAATAACACTTGGCAACCTTAACAATTGATGTCGGAGTCACGACGTTTACGTGTTTCGGGAGTTTTCACCGCGACCGGTGAAGGTTCCTCCTTTTCGGACCGTTTTTCGCTTCTGGGGACCAATTTAATTAAATTGGGGGCCGTTTCACTGAGAGGAAGGGATTGGAGAGCGCTTCTTGCTTACCTTGATGGGGGTCAACTCCTCTGCTGTCTTCAGTCTTTTCCTGTCGAGGAAAATTCAAATGAAAACCGTTGAAGTTTAATTGAAGGGAGGGAAATTTTATTTTCGTCTTTGTGTACAAACAATAAGGAAATGCGCCACAGAATCAGTAATATCGATTGAGAGAGGGTGAGAGGGTGGAGTTACAATAAAATGGGGACTGTTGCTGTCGGGAGTTGAGGAGCTTCTGTGGACGCAGGGGCGGGAAGGGGGAAACTTTTAGGGGAAATCTCATAACAGAAAGAGAAAAATTAGACAAGAAATCACAAATGGGAAACTTAATAATGAAACTGAAAATATAAAGAATACAGAAAAAATAAAACTGGAAATGGTAGGGCTTTTGATTTGGGGGAAAAAGATAATAAAATGCAGGGAAAACTGCGAAACAAGCGAAAGAAACAGAGATAATAGTGGGGAAAATGCAAAATACAAGCAAAAAATAGAAAAAAGAACAAAAACAAGAGAAAAAAGAAGTGAAAAAAAGGTAAAATGCTAAATAAAATAAAAAAATATAGCGAAAAAAGTAAAATAAAAGTGAGAAGAAGGCGAAAGAAATCGAAATGAAAACAGAAAATAACGAAAAAAGCGAAATAAAAATGAGGAAAAAGCAAAAGAAAGCAAAAGAAAACGAATGAAATTGGGAACAAAGCGGAAGAAAGTGAAAAAGTAGAAATAAAAACGGAGAAAAACGAAATAAAAGCAAAAGGTAGCCAAAAGAGTGCAATAAAAGAGGTGAAAAGGCGAAAAAAGAGAAATAAAAACGAAGAAAAGGGGAAACAAAAACTCCGACATTGTGAATTTAAACCCCGAATATGAATATAAAGTTATAAGTTACTGTAGACTAACACACTAACACTTTCTGTTGTTGTCTTTTTCAGGGGAGAAACCGTACAAATGCCACTGGCCGGAGTGCGAATGGCGATTCGCGAGGAGCGATGAGCTGACTCGGCATTACAGGAAGCACACGGGGGCGAAGCCGTTCAAGTGTTTGGTGTGCGAGCGTTCGTTCGCGCGTTCGGACCACCTGGCTCTGCACATGAAGAGACACCTCCCAAAGAACCCAAAGTAATAAATAAGTTAATTAATAGTTTCCGCACTAAATTTATTTAATTTATGTTACTATGTAAAGGCAGACCCAAAAGTGCCATTCTTTTTGTGAAGAGAGCGCAAACGGACGTCGGGAACGTTTCCTTTTTTCCTTTGGTTGGGTTACATTCGGTAAAGGAAGAGCAGAAGACATTCTGGTGAGTCAATGGAAACCAATGACGCGAGAGCGAACCCATAATAAACAGAACAAATAAATTAGAAAGGACATAATCATATATCCAAAGAGAAGTGTAAGAAAAGAGCAAAAGAAGACACTACTGCAGCTTTGTTTGTCTAAGAATGCCTTTTCTTAAAATTAGAAAAAATTCTGAGTCCGATTAAAGAGAAGACGACATAACACTTTTGTAATGAAATGCTTCTACGAACATCCAGGGACAGATGAGCAATGAGGGAAGAAGACGTAGAAAAGAAAAGAAAGAAGAAAGGCGTGAAATGCTGAGAGGAAAATTAAAAGAACCAAACTTCAAAGATAAAAAGAAGAACGAAAGAAAGAACAAAGTAATGGAAATAAAAATACACTGAGCGAAGAGAAAAGAAGAGCAAAAGGAAAGTGAAAATACACCGAAAGAAGAGAAAAGAAAGAGGGAGAGAGAGAGAGCAAATTGAAGAAAAAAATAAAAAATACAAAACACTATATCTCCGGTTTGGATCATCATAAAAACCAGAAAATACAAAAAAAAAGCAACGTCAGTTGACAGTTATAAAGAACAGTCAAAACCTCCATTTTTAACAAAATGGCGGCTTCCCGAAGACAAAAAATCATCAAATATCTTTGAAAAATTCCCGACTTAAACTCGTCTAAAAAATCAAATCAAAATCGCTTACAGAAATTTTAACAAAACCTGAAAAATATCTGAAATTAAAAAAAAAAATTTCAAAAGACAAATACACTCAGCTAAATTTTTTTTTGCTTACTCTGAGTCATACAAATCTTCGTAATTATTATAAACGATTAATTTTAAATTTTGCATAGAATATACATAATTATATGTATACACCGGAAATGAAAAAAATGATTTCTTGAAAATTTTTTTTACATTCCACATATTATACTGCTGTTTCGGATATCAGCAGTGGTCGAGCTCTCCCTTCTGCTCCCACGTCCATCGGGAATGAGAACCTTTTCCCATTTTCGGAGCGGAAAACTCCATTCGGCCGTCATTTTGATAACTCCTCCTCAAACGGAGTTTATTAATTTAAAAAGTTAATATGTCGTAATTGATAATTAACAATATAGTAATTGCAGGGATTTGCCGGTTAATATTTTAATTAAAGTTATAATTGCGGTGGCAGTGACGTGTCGACCCGTGGGCGATCCCTAGGGACACGATTGCGTTTAGTCTTTATTTGTCTTCTCATTAAATCAGTGGTTTCCTTTTCGAGAAAAACCAAAGGAGCTGGTTTGCATCACGCAACCTCTCTCTCTCTCTCTCTCCAAGTTCTCGGCGTCAGTTTGTCATCCCATAGTTGAGAGCTAGTTCCTGATAGCTGAATTCCGCCTCCCTTTCGATGTGAAAATTATTTTTTTTTAAATGTAATTATGTCTCAGCGAATGTATAAGAATTATAAAAATATTTTTTTACGTTTTTAACATAAATAAAATTGTTTTATTTTATTTAACACTTCTGTATAAGAAGATAACAAGAAATCTTTTGTGAAATGTATTTGTGTATTTTAGTGTTCATCATTTTTTTTTTTTTTGGAAAACGTGAATGTAAGTGCCATTAATTGCCATTCATGTAAATAAAAAAATACTTTTGTAAAATGGCAATAACCGCCTGGGTTCACCAGATAAATTTAAGAAACACCAATTTTTATTATTACTTTTTTTTTTGTAAATTTCCATGTATTCACGTGGTGGGGTTACGATTGTATTCCGAAATAAGTTAACTCAGGTTTCGTTCGGGGCCATTTCACAATTACACTGTGCGTCTAGTCCGACAATGATTGCCTTATTTTTGTTTCGAAACGGTGTCCGAAATTGGGGTGTGTCACTGAAAACCCTTTCAGCAGTCAGAGCTATCGATTCAAAGAGCAATCATAACTCGCTACAGGTGGTGACGGCGGTGATGGCGCATTTACCACGAAAGAGGTACACCAAAAGGAGGTACATAAAGAAATACACCCAAAGGAGTTACAGAGAAAAGGTACATAACAGAGGAAATAAATAAAAGAAGTACCAAAAAGAAATACCCCAAAAGGAGATAAATAAAAGAGGTAGATAAAAGGATAAAGATAAAAAGGAAATACATAAATAAAAATCACCAAAATGGGAAAATTTAAGAAATTCATCCAAAGGAAGTAAATAAAAGAGATGCATAAAGAAATACAGCAAAAGGAAATAAATAAAAGAGGTACCAAAAAGAAATACCCCAAAAAGAATGTACATAAAAGTGATAAATAAAAGAAATACATCAAAAGGAGATAAAATAAAAAAAATACACCAAGAAGAATATACATAAAAAAACAGATACATAAAAAGATTAAGATAAAAAGGACGTAAATAAAAGAAATACGCCAAAAAGAAATAAATAAAAGAAGTACCAAGAAGAAATACCCCAAGAAGAATGTACATAAAGGTGATAAATAAAAGAAATACACATAGGAGATAAATAAAAGAGATATATAAAAAGATAAAAATTAAAAGGAAATACATAAATAAAAATCACCAAAAGGAGGAAATTTAACAAATTCACTCAAACGAGATACAGAAAACCAAATACACCAAAAGGAGATAAATAAAAGAAATTAACCCAAAGGAGATAAATAAAAGAAATACACCAAAAGGAGATAAATAAAAGAAATTAACCCAAAGGAGATAAATAAAAGAAATACACCAAAAGGAGATAAATAAAAGAAATTCACCAAAAGGAGATAAAATAAAAGAAGAATATACATAAAAGAGGTACACCAAGAAATATCCCCATAATTGAGAAAAGAAACTGTCCAATTTCCCTCAAAAATGATAGCAAACATGGCCGTGGCACACCCCCGTATCGGCCACCCCACATTGTTACCCTCGGAAAGGCGAAATCCTTCCAGGGGTGGCGCAACTGCGTGCCTTTGATGCACTTTGATGCATTCCCTCGCCCCTCCCCGAGGAGAGGGTGTCTGGCCGCGGTCACCGCCCTCCCTCACTCAGTGAAAAACAATAATGACCGAAGCAGAGTTGTAATTAATTTGTAATAAATATGTCGGATGTACACACTTTGAGGTTTTCAGGTTCCGCTAATTGGCGTCGCTTAATTAGTAAGCGAAATGCAATCCGGTATCGAATGTGCAATAGGCGAACCTGTACGAGTGCAGTATTTGGAATGATTAGCGGTACCTTGAAAAACCAAATTAAGATAAAATTTTACTGTATATAATTTTTTTCATTGTAAATGAAATGTATGTAAGAATTTTATTGCAAAATTAAATTCTCATACTAACAAACAGTTTATTGAATTTCGTTTAACCTTCCACTCCTTCGCCCCGACAACCTTGCGACGCCTTGTCGCTCAACTATCAAGGAAAATCTGCCACTGTATCAAACAACGCTACGAAGAAACGCTTTCCTTTAACACCCCACATGCCCTATACTGTATACTGTATCCCCTAGATTACTTTAGGGGAATCCCTTCACATTTTACAATTTTTCGTTTCTCAGTCGGAAATATACAAAAAGTAACGGCAGATGTTTTTTTGTTTTTTATCTATTTTTATTTGGCTTTTTTATGTTTTATGAGTACCGTTTTTTGTTTTTTTGCGCTCTTTGATTTTTTTAGCCTTTGTTCCTTTCATTTTTGTTTTTTTTCGCTTTTTTGGCTTTATGTAGCTTTCTTAATTTTTGGCTGCTTTGGTTTTCTTTTGTTTGTTTTTTAAATTTTCGGTTTGTATGTATTTTTCTAGTTTTTGCATTTTTAGTTTTATTTTGTTCTTTTTTTTCAATTTTTGCTTTTTGTTTTTATTTTGTTCCTTTTTTTTTAATTTTTGCTTTTTTGTTTTTATTTTATTTTGTTCTTTTTTTAATTTTTACATTTTGGTTTTTATGGCTTTGTTTTGTTCTTGTTTTTTGTAATTCTTTTGTATTTTCTTATTCTCGACCGAACAACTTTACACTTTATTTTCAATGGGTTAAAATTTGACTCCATTTGAATGATAAAAGCCGTCAGATTTGGAAAAAATAAAAAAAACCAAAAGAGAGTTTTTTGACGATTTTTTCTTCTATAAAAATACAAATAATAACTGTTACAAATGGAATTAATTTTGGATAAAAATTTGAATGAGTTATTTGGGTTATTTCCAATGAAAGAAAGAAAAAGTGAAGTTCAGCAGTCGACAGATCACCGATGAACAATAAAATGACCTCTTTATTGGCCAATAGATAACTTTCGCCCATTTGATAAATGGTCACTTCGCCGATCGATAAATCTCTCAGTGAAAGATACATAATAATTTTCTCAGTTTACAGCTGACTCGCGCCACAACAACATTTAATACCTTTCCCTATGAATCAGTTTTAACCTTTTACAAAAGATAAATTACTCCCATTTCTGATAAGTAAGAGCCCCTTTCCTCATGTGAGCGATGGGAGACTCTCGGGCGAAAGACAACCATTGCTTTCATTCGAAATCAGCAGTTTCCCGTGAATTTTCCTCCCGACGGTCTCCCGTGTGGTCTCACTCCCACTTTCCCGAGAGTGGCTTTTTGGTTTTATCACAAAAGCCCGTTATTATTTGCGTTATTTATTGATCAACATTTTCTCCAACTTGATTTCAATAATAAAAAAAAATTAGCGAATGAAAGCATTATTACTTCGCTGGCAATAAGTGATGAAAAAAAGGCCGATTTTAAAATATCTATCGGAATAAAATATCTCCAATTCTCGAAAGATCACTTACGGCTAATAATAAATTACGGTCTCCGTAACCTCGCATAGAAAACTAACGAATGTACTCTGCAATAAAACCATCGATCGGTTAATCAATCGCTAATGCCAAATGCTTATGTTATTATCATTAATGTCAGCTCCGCCCGGACAGTCATACGAATTACAGATAGCGATCATCCAAGGTGGAAAGACAAAACAATTCGAAAGATATGTGCGATGCCCTCGTTTCCTATAAGAATGCCTCGGGGAGACGACAGCAACCGCAGCATTTCTGTACTGTCTTCGTTAAGTGATTATGATTACCGACAGCGTCAGCAGCAGTTTTCCATTCTCTGTGTACTGTTTTCTGCTTCCAATTTAGTGATTTTATTATCCGTGAATTTTCGTCTGCTTTTAGGAGCGGACGACAGCGCCTTTTTCTTTTCCTGTGTACTGTTTTTTTGTTCCCAGTCTACTAATTTTGATGTCTGACAGCGTCAGTAGCAGTTTTTTACTCTCTGTTTACTGTTTTTTGCTCTCAGTCGATTGATTTTGATGCCCTTGTATTTGTTTCTGCTTTATGAAAGCCTACAGCGCGTGCAGAACTCGTGTACTATTTACTGTTCAGTCAAAATTTACGGATTTTAATGCAAGACAGCGTCTGGAACAAATTTTCACCCTCTTTGTATCGTTCTCTACTCCCAGTAGTCCGTAATTTTGGCGTCCAACAGCGTTTGTAGCAGTTTTTTACTTTCTGTATACTGTTTTCTACTCCCAACTAATGATTTTGATGCCTGCGCATTTGTTTCTGCTTCGAGGGATCCGACAGCATTTGTATACTGTTTTCCGGTTTGTTCCTTTTCCCTGTTATGTGCCCAACAGCGCCAACAGCAGTTTCCTCTTTCTATGTATCTTTTCTTGCTCTCAATCGAATAATTTTGATGTTTCTGCTTCAAAAGAGCAGACAGCAACTGCAGCATCTATGTATTGTGTTCTCTTAAGTTCTAATAGACTGATTTTAATGCCCAACAGTCGACACCGCTCCACTGTGTTCTGTTCTACCCAAATCGACTGATTTTGAAACCCTGCAGCGGTTTTCGACAGATCTTGTTCTACGAATGCAGGAAGAGTGAAAGAGAGAAGAGTTTGAACCCAAGGGTTGAAAACAGAGGATTGGAGGAATGATCTGATCGGTTCGACTGTGGACTAAGTGGAAATGGAAATGCAATGAATTTTTTTTGATTAAACGGAGACGTTGAGTGGTAACATTCACTGATTACTGTTAGCAATGGATTTAGCTTCTTTTTGATGTAAGTCTTGAATTAATTAAACGGAATCACAAGGTCTCATCGGCTGGAAAAATTTTTAATTTAACTCACCCAGGAAAGGCCGGACTTGTTTCACAACAGAAACTCATTTTACATATGACACATTTACTCATTCCATCGCATTAGTCATTGAAATCGTTACTCAACCTTTCAATTTATTATATTATTGGCTGTAATATTTCTAAGCGGACGACTCATCAATCATCGAAAGCTGCGCCAAAAGCCCCCATTTCCGGAAAGCGAAGCGCTCGGAGGGGCCCCTGAGGCCCCCTGGGGCCCCGAGGGCCCACCGATGTGAATTGGGCAGCGAAACACTCCGGCCGACCTCCCGAGGATTGTCACTCTGCCAAGTCACCTATCTCCGAGTCCAATCTTGGATTTTTTGTTGGATTTAAACTCATTTTAAATTTTTTAATTTAGTCCGTCATTTTTCAAATATTGGCTCATTCTTCGGTCCCCGATTGAACGATTGTTGGGTTTTTTGTTGGAAGTGCGACCCGCTGGTCTTCGCTCGGAGGATCGAACAGATAACACCGCTCGTTTGTGCTCCCAACCTTCGTTCCCCTTTTGGGAGCACAATGGTTTCCACCGAGTTATGGCTCCCGGACAAAACTCTACACGTTTAAAAGTCTTTAATGAGTCAGGGGTGGATTAGAAGGGGTTGACTGGCACGTGAAGGCTGAAGAAGGGCGAAAATGAGTGAAAATCAATTCCCACAGTTTAACTGACTCAATCAATTAATTCTGATTCAATTTAAAAAAGTTAGAATTGAGAGTGTTTCACAATCAGTGACAGCTGACAGTTTTGCCTTTGCCAAAAGCCACTTCTTTTTTACAACTAAAGAAAATTTACAAAAAAAACGACAAATGGTTTCATTGCTCTTCTCTTTTTTATCCATTTAAAAAAAAAACTTTGCCATTGATAATTAAATAATCAAATTGTTAATTGTTTCCGGTTTTTCAAAGTATAAAATCATAATTATATTTCTTTTCTGTCAGTTTTCAATTTCACAGAAATCCGTATTAATTTGGCGTAAAATTGTATCTTTCCTTCTTTCCTTCGATGGGCGATAAGTGAAAGAAACGAGGATAAAACGAGTTAAAATTGTAAAGGCACGACTGAGTGAGGGAGGGACTAATTAAGGTCCAATTCCGAAGGTCCTTCCCGGCCTTATCTCTTGTCCGCGAGCGAAAGTCCTTTCCACAAATCAATAATCCAATAACGCGTTAAAAGCCCACAAAAAACCACCCCTGGTGTCATTTACCAGACGTGAGTGCCACCGGTGATTAGCGCTCGCCGAGCAAAAAATGTTGATTGACTGGCTTTGGCTGGAGGGCGACTGGTCGCCGACAGTGTTTCCGGTTTGGCAAAAATGGCGCCGAACGGAAATGAAGAGATCATTTGTCTGTGAGAGACTGACAGAGTTGTATTTGCTGAAGAAGGAAGAAGCAGTGAATGATGCAAAACAGGGAGATTTGAACCGAATAAAGTTATTATAAAGTTAAATTAGAGCAATCGAAGTGGTCATTTTGACCCTTTCGGTCAACCGTTTACTAAATAAACGCACATAACCGTTTGTTTAAATTGATGAAAACGAGAAATTCAAAGAAAAAGCCAATGAAGACAGAGGGGAAAACAGAAAGGGAAAAGTGGGAAAAAGACAAAACAAAGAGGATAAAGAAAGAAAAATAGAGGGGAAAAGGGAAGAAAGAGAAAGAGAAATAAGAGTGAAAAAATAGAAATAAAAGGGGGAGAAAGAGGGGAAAAAGGGAAAAAGAGAAATAAAGAGAAAAAAGAAAGAAAAAGAGAGGGACAAAAGAAGAAAAAAAAGAAGAAGAGAGAGGAAATGGAGAGCAATAAAGAGGGGAAAGAGCGAAAAAGGGGAGGAAAAAAGGAAAAAAGAGGGAAAAAGAGAAACAAAGAGGAAAAAGAAAGAAACAATTAATTAACAAAGATAAAGAAGTAAACAATTAATTAATCAATAATGATTGGTTTTCCGTTGTTTTTGGGGAAATTGAGAACATTATATAAATTAGTGTTTGAGCAGATATTTTAGAGATTTTAAGCGCCACCAAAATGTTTTCAATCAATAGGAAAGCGAAGGACCCCCAAAAAGAATTAATAGTGTCCCATAATTTATGTCATTGTATTTCACATAATGGCAAATAAATTTCTATTTTAGAGAGCACTTTGCCACCACTAAAACTCCTAAAACTCTACCGGTTGTAAATCAATCCCACTCTACTCTGTCTCCCCTTCTGTCACAGCAAAACCTCTCTCTCTCTCTCTCTCTGAAAAGCGCCCTTTCCGCGTCGCCCAAATCCGAAATAAACAGAAGCATTGACAGCTTCGTCCACCCACTCCTTTGTTTGAATACCCGATTCGCTGAGTCACGTTGAGTAGAGTAGCACTTTTGCAAGTGTTTCCAAGGTCTACTCGCGGGAGTGGGTGGAGGTGGATTTCATGCTCACTCCGGGCGAAATCCCGACGAGTTCCCTCTTGCCAGCAATTGCCAGGAATTGCCTGGAATTGCCTGGAATTGCCAGCAATTGGCAGGAATCCATTCGGGGCGACCACCCTTTTGCTTCTTTTGCTTCTTTTGCTTCTCCATTACTCAATCATTTGTGTCAGCTTTTCTCTTCCTCGCACACACACACACACACACACGATGATGGATGGTGTTTCCGGGTAGTTTTTGCCTCCCCGCTAAAGGACACTCAACCACTTCATCCACTTCATCAGTGTATAAAAACACACATAAAATATAGAAATATAAACTTATACGTGAGCGAAATTAACATTTGAAATTACACTTCTTCTGTTCTTTTACTATGTTCTTCTTTTCTCTCTGTGGTTTATTTTGAGTTTTTTATTTTGTTTTATTCTCCCTGTTGTCTATTTTGTACAAATAGTTATAAGCTTTTAAACTTTTAAAAAGCTTTTCCTTTTCCTTTGAAAGCTTTTCCCCTCCCTCATTTATCAAGGTTTTCCCTTACATTAAATTCTCCCATATTTTTATCCACTTTCTTAAACCAGTTTTTTAATATTATTTTAATTAATTAAAGTCGTTTAACCCTTTAAGTCCCAATGGCTTATCATTGGAACCACTTATTTATAAATTATTTTTTTAGGCCGCAAAAATATAACAAAAGAAATTGTTTTAAACAATTCCATAGACATTAATTAAAATTTATTGAAACTGTATTTTATTGGTGGCCCCTATTTGTTTAACAAAATTTTAAAATTGGTTTCATTTTATTAGTTTTACTTTTGTAAATTATTAATTTTCCTATTTTAAAGAATCCGGACTCAAAGGGTTAATTTATATGTAATTTTAATTTTTTTAACTTTACATTTATGAATCATTTATTTAAATTAATATTTCTCAGTTCGTTGTTGATTTGAATAAATCGATTATTTGTTTAAAAATATTATAATAATAATATATTTCTTCCCAAAAAACAAATAATATGAATATAATTCTCATTCCGGATTTGGGGACAGAGAAGCCTACTTATTATGTATAAAAATAAAATAAATTAATAAACAGAGATTATATAATAATTGAATAAACAATAATTATACAGTAAATAAATAAACAAAAAGTATATAATAAATTAATAAACCATAATTATATAATAAATAACAATAAATGTGCAAATAAATAAACAGTCTATAGACAAAATACAAATATAGATAAATAGAAAAGCGAAAAATCTGAAAATATAAAATACAAAATTTTGAAGCCCTAAATTTTGGGGGTTTTTAATATAGTACGAGTGCGTTGTAGAGGCGATTAAATACAGTAATAATAAGAAATGCAACTGTCTGAAGAGAAACTGAAGAGGTGGCAAAGGCTCTTTTAAGCCATTTATCCATTTTGTATGCAACCCCTCCCAACTCCCAAAGGCCAATGAAGCTCTCTGCCCAAATTGAGCTATCAAAGTTAAATTGTTTATGATTATGGCGCATTCCAATTATCCAGTTAGCCGGGCATATTTTAACTAATATTATTTAAATTTTAATAAGAGACTCAAATAAATAAACAAATAATTATGCGTTATAATCAAAATGTAAATCTGAATTAAGATGTAATAACGCAGTGCACATAAAAACTTCCATTGATGTCTGTCGATTGATGTGTGTTTGTCAATGTTCGCTTTTCGTTCGCTTTTCATTCGCTCTTCAATCGCTTTTCCTACGCTTTAATTATTCATAATGATACGTTTCCTGACCTCAAACCGCCGCATTATACTCTATACAGTATACTCTCATTTGACCGTTTGGGAAATTTCATGGCGCCGCCTTTTTAAGGAGGACGAAACTACTATTTCATTATCGAGTTCTTTTGTTCACTTCCTCCCCAAAGTGGGACGTCAGGGGGTGCGCTTTTCTACTTCGTCATTCCCTCACTGGATAAACTTCTTTTATCTCCTCTCTACTCTTACATTATTTTTTTCTTTTGTGCTTCTCCTTTTATACTCTATTTTTTCTTTTTTTCTCTCTTTATATTCTTCTTTTTCATCTTTTTTCTTCTTTTCTACTCCATTTTTTTCTTTTATTTTATATTCTTCTTTTTCACCTTTTTTCTTCTTTTCTACTCTTCTTTTTTTCTTCTCTTTTCTCTTTTTCATACTATTTCCTTCTTTTCTACTCTATTTTTTCTTCTCTTTTATATTCTTCTTTTTCATCTTTTTTCTTCTCTTTTATATTCTTCTTTTTCATCTTTTTTCTTCTTTTCTACTCTTCTTCTTTTCTTCACCTATTCTATTTTATTTTCTCTTTTTTGCTTATATTTTTATTTCTTCTTTTTTTATTTTTTATCCAATTTCTTTTTTATTTTCTCCTCTTTTCGTTTTTTCTTCTCTTTTATATTCTTCTTTTTCATCTTTTTTCTTCTTTTCTACTCTTCTTTGTTTCTTCACCTATTTTCTTCTGATTCTTTTTATTTTCTCCTCGTTTGTTTATTCACTTATTTGTTTGTGGATATTTTTTGTATATTTAAATAAATAATTTCTGTTTATAACATTCAATCCTTTGTTCTTTTGGTCGTTTATTTGTTTATTTATTTGTTTTCTTAAACCATAATGAATTAACCCACTTATTTATCCGTTTATTCATTGTTGTTTTCCTCTTTCCATGTGCCACATCTTTTCTAATCTTAATTTTTAATAAATAAAAGTGTACATTTGTTTAATGTTATACTGAACACCACCGATGTCGACTGTTTAGGGAAGGTTTTGCCTCCTCATCTCACATCTCCTTCCCCGTCAATCGGGGGAGGTCACCGCGACCAGAACGGGTGCAACGGCCATTTGGTGTCCTCCGGTGGCAAAAGGTCATCGGGGGGTCAAGAGCGACGACATTCGCGGCCGAACCTCCATCCCACATGATTATGAAAGAGTTTCTTTCGAGTGAAGATGCAGCGCATGTCGGTCACCGAAATAGGGGCACCTCTCGCTGAAAAGGACATTTGTTTACGTAGGCGCATTATAAATCGCTACACGAAATATATTTTAACTTCTCAGGCTCCTCATTTTTTTCATTTCGTTCATTAATCCTCCTTTTCTACAAGTTTGCATAATTAACCATTTCTTTTCTTTACTTTCTATAGAATAAACTTTCGGTGGTCCTACGCGTTCCGTTTCAGTCATCCTTCCCTCCTTTGTATTCCCCCGAGGGCGTTCCCGTCCCGATGGAGCCGAATCGGCCAAACCATCGGCCAAATCGTCGGCCAAATCGTCGGCCAAATCGGTCGAAACCCGATTTAACGGAAAATACGGGAAAATTACAATATAATATCGTCCCACGTAACTCCGAATCTCGGCGGTTTAATTAAATAGCTATAATTAAATTTGAGGTGTCATATTCTTGAGCGAAAACGAGTTCCAAAAGACAAGCTATTAATGTTCTCAATAATTATAAAGGCGCCAAAAGCAATAATGCAGTACGTTTACGTTCACATAATTCATGTTTTCCTTTCTTCCGAGCGAAAAAAATCTGTCGAGCTGATTTATGGCGAAGTAGTGATACCACGTGACGACTCCTACGCATCATTAGCGGCCATCTTAATCCTTTTTAACATGCATCAATGTCTTTTAAGTGCCTAATCTCCTGTATCTTTTTTATCATTATTTTTAGGTTTGTTATAAAACTGTTTTCTTATTCATAAGCCATCTGTAATTTATTTGCGAAAAAGAATGCGGGCTGCCATTTTTCGAGCCATTGTTAAACCAGTTCTGACAGACAAAAGAGGTCAGCGGCAAGTATCACACCGAACCAAGGCTTTTTCACAATGGAATTCGTCCGAGTCGAAAATCTCAATTCGAACTGAATGACAGTTCCGTAACGGAGACAAGGTAATGGAACAGAGTTGCATTACAACGGTTGTATTCGCTTTCGAAAGCGGCGGTTCGCATTGAGAAGGAGGGCCGGCCAAATTTCAGGGGCGGATTTTTTTGCCTTAAAAAGAATTACATTCTTTGTCGTCTCACAATTGAGCCTAAAGTTGCAGACCAAATCAGTATTTGAGGAAATTTTTTTTATTTATTTTTTTTTGCCACTCATTAACTCCAGTGGGAGGGGGCGTATATTTACAACAAATACAATTAACGATATTTACATAAGTAAGATCGGGTACATCAAGATTAGGAACTTCATGGTCAAAGAGTGAACTGCTCATGTTTTTTTTTAAATTTAACGTATGTTTAGTGTTTTTAAATTTAATGTATTTTTGGTGTTTTAATTTAAGGTATTTTTAGTGTTTTTGGTGTTCTAAATTTAAGATATTTTTGTCTTTTAAATTCAACATATTTGTAAGGTTTTAACAGTATTTTTAGTGTTTTAAAGTTTAATGTATTTTTGGTTTTTAAATATAACACATTTGCAGTTTTTTCAATTTAACGTGGTTGTAGTGTTTTAAAAATTATGGTATTTTGATGTTTAATATTTAACGTATTTTAGGTGTTTTAAATTTAAGGTATTTTTAGATTTTTAAATTGAACGTATTCTGAGTTTTTTTAAATTTAAAGCATTTTTGGTGTTTTAATTTAAGATATTTTTAGTTTTTTGAAATTCAACATATTTGTAATGTTTTAAAACGTACAGTATTTTTAGTGTTCATAGATTTAAATTATTTTCATTTTATAAAAC
The DNA here is from genome assembly GCA_028293925.1 of Brueelia nebulosa. Classification (NCBI taxonomy): domain Eukaryota; kingdom Metazoa; phylum Arthropoda; class Insecta; order Psocodea; family Philopteridae; genus Brueelia; species Brueelia nebulosa. The sequence continues at coordinate 52,159 of JAQIBA010000175.1, read as the reverse complement.
ATTACATATTTTTAGTGTTTTAAAGTTTGACGTATTTTTAGTTGTTTAAATATAACATATTTATGGTTTTTTTCAATTTAACGTAGTTTTAGTGTTTTAAAATTTATGGTATTTTTGATGTTTAATATTTAACGTATTTTTGGTGTTTTAAATTTAAGGTATTTATTTTTAAATTTAACGTATTCTTAGTGTTTTAAAATTTAAAGCATTTTTGGTGTTTTAATTTAAGATATTTTTAGTTCTTTTAAAATCAACATATTTGTAATGTTTTAAAATTTGCAGTATTTTTAGTGTTTATAAATTTTAAGTATTTTCATTTTTTAAAACATAACATATTTTTAGTGTTTTAAAGTTTAACGTATTTTTAGTTTTTTAAATATAACATTGATAGTTTTTCAATTTAACGTTGTTGTTGTGTTTTAAAATTTAACTAATTTTATTATTTTTTTAATCTAACGTATTTTTAGCGTTTTAAAATTATTATTTAAATTCTGTAATGTGTTTTGAAATTATTGTATTGTATTTTTTAAAACCGCCGCAAGAAAAAGAAAATATATTTATATAAAAAATAGGATCAGACTCTTGCTTTCACTTCTTCAGTGACAAAATATACATAATTCATGCATTCATATACATTCTTCTGGTCGTCACTGATTGTATTTAATAAAATGTGTTGTAATTTATTTTTAGTATTCGTTAAATGTTCATTTTGGAAATCCATAAGCGAAGAATTTTATGTGAATGGGACAAATATTTTAATGTTTTTTTAAATAATTGGTGTTTTTCCTCTGAAGTTGTTATTGTTGTTTTGTGTTAAAATATGCAATCACAAACCTTTCTTTTGGCCTTTCCCTCCATTCTTTCTTCGATATTGCATTGACCTCAGAGAAGTGTAACGCGGAAGAACGAATGCTTCACCAATTGCGAATGGCCTTGTCTCGCCTCCTTGAAAAGTGCAGGAATCTCCATCGGATGACCAAAAGCGCATTTTCTCTCTTTTTTTTTTAATATAAATGGAGGACATGATTCGCTCTCCAATATGTGACTTATTAACTGCAAAGAAAAATATTTTCCAAAGAATTCTCCCGTGTTTGCACAGCCACGAGTGCTTTTCTTTCCGTTTGCTTTGGGAACAAAACAACCAAAAAGAAAAAAAGGTTGGCTGTCAATGATTTCACTTTTTGAAAAAAAAAAAAAGTTAGGCTGCACAGAAAATTTTTAAGTAAATATTTTTCACTTCTCCGGTGAAACGTCAAAACTGTGAAGTCTTTCGCACCCCAAGAGGCATCGATGAATCGTCAATTGGGGTGGTCATTGGGGGATGAAAGGAATCTTTGCAGAATCTGCATTAGAGGACCGTTACAGAAAGTTTTGAAAGCATCATAGAAATAATATTTACGGAGTCAGCGGTCCAACAGACTCTTTTTTAACTTTAAATTCGTATAAAATCGTCCATTTTAAAGGTAAACTGACGAAATTCGGCCATTTTGTGTCCCTTTTCCGGCTCTTTACAAAGATTATTTTTCTGATTTCTTATCTTTTATATTTATCAAATTAAAGGAAACGCTGTAAAATTATTATAGTTTATTGTTTATGTTTCCAATATTCAAATCAGATCATTTGACAAAAGCAAACGTTGTTTTTAAATGTTTTTAAAAAAAGTCTAAACTCATTTTTTTATGCACCAGTCAAAATAACCATGTTTTAAATTGATGAAACGAGAAATTCAAGGGAAAAACCAATGAAGACAGACGGAAAAAAGAAAGGAAAAGAGGAAGAAAAGAAAAAGCGAGAGAAAAAGGAAGAAAAAGTGAAAAAAGGGAGAGAGAAGGACAAAATGATTGTAACTTAAAAACTATTGTTTGTCTTATTTATTTTTTAACTTTATAGTCACGAGTAGACAAGACTAAAAAGTTAACATGCAATTAATACAATTATAAAAAAAAAAAACAAAAGACAATCGCCAAAACATTGTGACGTCACATTTATTCGTACTCCGAAATTTTTCATTGTAAAAAGAATTCCAAAATAACTGTTAAAAGACCTCAATCGTTTGCAATTATACCTTTGTAACTCAGTCTTCTTAATAAAATGCAATTTAAACACAAACCCAATCTTCTTACGTTGAAATTTAGCCACCAACCCCGCCGTCACAAAAAAAAGTAAGAAATGGCAGCTGTCATTACGGAGTGCACCATATTCAATTCTTCTTATAATTTTTTATAAAAAAATGACGGCTGCCATCATATTTGATTCTTCTTCTTATGTTATTTCTGTCGCCGGCACTCATCCGGCCAGGAGGAGTTAAATAAAAGATTTTCATAAAAATATTAAAGCAAAAACATGCTTTTATTTCATCGAAACTAATTAACAAGTGAATACTTGAAGAATAAGAACAATTAAAAGTAACATAAAGAGAATATAGAACAAGTGAACAATTTATCAGGTGTTTCTCAACATCCTTCACCCCCCGAAAGTCAAATTTCAAAAATTATGAACAAAATTAAAATTTAAAAATTAAACAAAATTAAATTTCAAAAATTACAATCAAAACAAAATTCAGGATCAATTTCAAATTTCAAATTAATTACAAATTGACAACAAAAACAATTACAAATTTGAAAAAAAATTACAACCTTAAAAATTACAAATTAATTAATTTATTATTCCATTGAAGACCATACAATTGGTCTTGTATAGGATCCCTCAGGGGTGCGAACTTGTACCACTCTGATTTTACCATCAACTCCAGATCGAAATAAATTGAATTCTGTATTGGATACACATCACATACATATCACGTGAACCTGGATGATACTATACAGAACAGTGACGTTACACAAGCGTTGATTCGAGAAGGAAAATGCACAGAAAGTGAAATCAGGGTAAACAACCCAAGGAGGGGACTCATTGCTGTTATCCCAGAACGGGTGGTAGTCTGCTCATAAAGCAAAAGAAAATCAAAATCGGTTGGACCAACTGCAGGGTCTTTGAAAAGATTGAACCGCCCTTCTGCAATAGATGCCAAAATTTTGGTCATAATCAGTTCTACTGCAAAAATCCACCCTCAGGCAGCATCAGATGCCTAAAATGCGGAGAGTTTGGGCATATTTCAAAAAAAAGTAAAGAGGAACCAAAATGTTTTAACTGCAATTGTGTGGGCCACAGAGAAGATAGTTTCAAATGTCCTGTTCTGGTTCACGAACAGCCAATTTGAAGTGGGGGAAAGAGAGTCTGGCAGAAGCCACGCCTGGGCAGTCATTAACTCCTGCCTGGTTATTAGTGTCTATATTTCGCCCAATATTCAGATTGAAGAGGCAGAGGACATACTGGCCGACATCGAAGACACCATATATCGTCTTCGAAAACGGAAGTTGGTCCTGGCTGGCGACTTCAATGCTAAAATTCCTGCTGCTGGTGCGTCTATCTTAGACAAAAGAGGAATTTCAGTTCTGGAACTTACAGCGAAAAGTGACCTGATCATCATGAACGACGGTGTAATGCCAACTTTCCAGAGAGGCCTTAGTTTTGTAAAAGACAGTATGTGCAGTCCTTCAGCATGGAAAGTCCTTGACATTGAATCGCTTAGCGACCACAATTACATTGAAATACAAGTCCAGCTCGGAAGAAACCACGGCAACCGGAAGGAAGAAATCCAACTTAACGGCTGAGACGTACGAGTGAATCCATCCTCTTGTATGCAGCCTCCATTTGGGTACCACTTGTGATGGGCAAGAAGACATTCGTGGGCAGACTAACACGCGAGCAGCGCAGGATGGGCATCTGTATTTGTGTGCACTTGCTGATGCCCCAAATGAAATCAATTGGCCGAGTAATAAAATCACATAAAAAAACAGTACATTACGTCACGTCGAGTAATATAAAATAACATAAAACATAATTGAACTTTTAAACATTTCACATAAAATAAACGATGGGAGCGGAGTCCCCAAAAAGTACCCGAGAAATAATGAGCGCCGAGAGAGTGAACGACAGAGTGAACGACAGAGTGAACGACATAGTGAACGAGAGAGTGCGATTTTCTCGGGAGTCTGTGCTTGTTCAACAGGGAAAAACTTCTATTCATCAACAAGCATAGACTCGCTGAATTTCGTATCCTTAGCAGGACCGAACAGCATTAATTAGGCCAACAAGACGGTTTTGTCCTCTCACGCACAATTCCCATTGATCTCCTCATGGCAGAGTTCGCCAAGGAGAAGGGATTGGGCAAAAACCTGGGACGTATGCCCTCTTTGGGAAAACGAGAGGGCACTTCTATTCAGCGCAGTAGGTGCCGTGAAGAACTGGACGGCGGAGGCCCTCGTTAGGCCCTTATTCAAGAATAAAAACAATTAAAAGTAACATAAACAATCTATCAGTGGGTCTCTCAACACCTTGTAAATAAGGCTTAATATTAAGTAAAATGCATCGAAAATAAGAAATGGTTACTGAATATATTTCGAAGAGTGACAAATCTCACTATAATAAGCTGACCAAAAAAGGGGTTAAAAAGGCTAACCTAGAGATGCTATCTTGTGGGAGTTGCTCGAGAGGTCCCCACAAAGCATTTGAAATGGTAAAAAGCGTTATACTTCCAAAACGGGATAATATCACACAATGAAGTGTGGGAGACGATATTAATTATTAGGGCGGTCTGAAGGAGACAAGGCTGCGCTCGGCAACCGAGAGGGAACAAATGGAAACTCTGCAAAGGCACTCAATTTATTACCACTTAAATGGATAGCATTCGGACTGTTCCCGGCAATGGCTGCTAAGTGTTAATTTAAATTATGAAACAGCGATCGGTTCCCTTCGGCCGCCTTTTAGGTACAGCTCAACATTGTTCTTCGCTCGGGAAATAATTTAAATTTGCCGTAATTGCGGGATTTAGACTGTCGCTTAATAAATATAATAACAGTGGTTCAGTCAGCGATTCCAACACAATGGTTATTTACGATTCATTCGGTTAAAATATTCCGGTAGATTGTTGACTGGTTGTATACAAGGGCCCGAGGGGAGACCGCGGTCCGACTGCGTGATTTATAAATTGGGTCGCTTCAGAGGTTTGCTGAGGTCGCCATGTGAACTTGTACATTTTGGGCCCCATTCATCGAGTCAACACTCATATTTCATGTCTTCACTCGAACAATACACACGGAGAGTTTATAAATGCAACACACAATGGCCACGGAGAGATTCAGACTGACTGCGAAGGGTTATGATGACGGAGAGAGATGTATACATTTAAGAAGAATAATATTTAAGGAGGTGCTTAGAAAATAGAAATTTTACTACGTTCGCTTAAAACTGCACGTTTTTGGCCAAAGTTTGATTGTAAAATCATCAACAAAATACAATTAAGTTTTTTTTAAGAAGCTGATCAACTAAAATACAGATATACAAACAATTGCACACATACAAAATAATGAAACCAACAGAAAAACAAGAAAAAATACAGCACTTAGAATCCATAAAGAATATACAAAACCAAAAGTGTTAAATAAATACACAGAAAAAACACTAAAATACAAAATACAGAAACATGGGAAACTAAAAACAGGCTACTCCAATTATCAAAATTAATGATTACGAGATTTTCCAAATTATTCAAAGGCTGAAGGCCTATTTATTGTATTTATTGTATATTTATTATACAGATATTTTATTTATTTATTTATATCTCTTTATATATACTTATTTAATTTCAACAATTTATACAAAATTCCTCATTTTAAACTATCATTTCCAAACAGAAACGGTCTCCCACGTCCGAAGCAAGTCGAAAGACATTTCCTGCCCAAAAAAAAATTGATATACTGTATATCTATGATTATTGTCAAATTTAAAGAAAATATACTCCCTCTCCCATTGGAGTAAATGTGAGGGGAAAAATAAAAAAAAAACTACACTTATACACAACACTGTATAGAACTTGAAAATAAGTATATAAGTATAACACCGGGAATGTTGAACCCAAAGGACATCTAAAGACAGCATCTGCAGTTATTAAAGTGTTAAAACCCCTGCGGTTACCAACAGAGATAAGTTATAAAAGACTACCATTTATGGAACGACGGGAAATCATTATCTGCTTTCTTATGGAAGAGTTATAATAAAGAGAATAATCGCAGAAACATCAAGCATGTAGAGAAAACATATAAAAAAATGGCGAAACACAAAGAACGCAAAAGCAAAGAGAAAAACTGCAAAGATTTCTGACGTCATCAGAAAAAGAAGAATCGCCTTCTGTGGACACCTGAGGAGGTCAAACCCATCAAAAAGTAACCGACCAACTTCCTAGAGAGAAAAAAACCTGAAAGAGACCTGGATAACATCTAAAAAAAAAAAAAAAACGAGAGAATGAAAAAATACTGGAAGAAGCGAAAAGGAAAAGACTTCAAAAAAAAAAAAAAAAGGAAAACACGTAGAACCGGAAGAGAAACGGGTACACCGAGTTATGATTTAGAAAATGAGATTCTGTGCAATGGGACCGCAAACGGTTGTCGTCTTGCGTTTGGTTACGTAAATGGCGGCCGTTGAGGAGGTTTTGCTTTTGGTCGTTTTTTCAGGTTTGGAAGCAACGCAGCGAAGGTATCTCCGATGACCTTTACAGCAATTAAACGTATCTCTTATACAATGAAAAAGAGAAAGTCGTCTGCTTTTTCAAATGCAAATATGTCGCAAAGACAATTAACATTGATTTTCTAATTGACTAATTAGTTAATTTTAGCATTTTTAATGACATTCGAAACTATTTTAATTTGTGTGTCATATTTAAACGTTTTAAGAGCTCCGCACATCCATATTTTAAGTATTTTCGAGGCGGGGAGAGGAAGTTGTTTGTCAGAAGTAAAAGTGAAAGCTTTCAATACAACGGATCACCGGTGAACCACTCATTCACCATTTCAATAATCGCCAGCAGTTAACATTATAATAATATATAATATTATATATACTGAAATATATCTTTTAGACATTAGCCTTTCTTTTGTGAATCTAAACTCTTTCATCGCACCTTTTCCTTTATTTTCTCATCTTCTTTGGCGTCTTCTGTAACTTCGCATCGTCTTTTTTGTGTTAATGAAATATTTTCGATTTTGCTCTTTCTTTTTTATCAAATTTATATCGTTCATTTTAATTTTGATTTTAATATCTCCTTTCCTTTCGTCTTCCCTCTATCTCCCTCGTGTATTTTTTAGTATTTTGTCGCAGTCACTCGTACTTATCTTTCGCTCAAATTGCATCGTTTCTCGTCCAATTATGTTTCCTTGCGTCAGAATAAATTTAAATACCAATGTAGGTCTCCTCTCATCCAAAAGATGACAAATATAGTCCTAATTATTAAATGATACATAAAAATATAATTTAACTGCCTAATGAGAGAGTTTATTTCCTCAATGGTTACGTAAAAATATTGTCACTTTGACAATTATGGTCGTTACGAGTCACAGTCGTTATCAAAGAGTTTCACAGTGCAACTGCAGCAATAATCTGATAACCTATCTTGGTCCTGGCTCCATCTGTTAGCAAAAGCCCTTCACCTGAACGCCTTCGCGAACGGCCATAATGAGAACCTATCAAAAGCTCGGGGAGCGCGAGTGCTGACCTGCACGCGAGAACAGCCCCCGTTCACACCAAAAAAGCAATGCTGGCTGGGAGCAGAAACGCATATCTAACCCCCGAATGTACAATAAAGAGCCGCGGTCGCCCCCCACCCCTTGCCGACTCGTGAGTGCCGGCACCCTGAGCACTAAAAGCGAAAACCCCCCCCCTTTAGACAATGATTCCTGCATCCTAGCGAACATTGCCGATTATTAATTGATCAATTTTCCCAATTTCAATTCATTTTTAGGGTTAGATAGCGCTCACGATTCATTATCACCGTTCGCGGAACTTCATTATCTATTGTTCCACTTCCTCGTGGCACAACTGCAGTTATACATTCAGAAGGATACAACGCGCGCTGACTTTTGCAATTGTATAAGGGGAGTTAATCAGAGTTCCAAAAGGCGATGTCTCATGGATGGAATCGAATACCTGAGATTCGGCCTTGAAAGCAGTGACATGGAAGATATACTTGGAATTATAACGAAGGAAGCAGATGAGGTTGGAAAGAATCCATCTAAAGAAGGTATCTGACATTGATTCTGCAATGGGTGGCAGCAATTACGTAATACTGGAAGAAACAAAAAGAAGAACAACAACTGAACAATTGTAACAACTTTTAAACAATGTGCATTTATATACACTCGGTAAATTATTTTTATAAACATTTAACTTATTTTGAAAAACATGAAAACATTAGGAAATTCAAGAGAGATTGGTTCTCTCAACTCACAATATTCCTCAAAAATCTGTGCAAAAAAGTCAATAAAAGGATTAAAACATAAATAACCTTCTGAAGGAACAGAAATAAAAATAATTTTTTTTGTTGTAAGTGCTGATGTAACACCACCGGCCGAGTTGCCAACAATATTTTTCATAGGTGCAGCTTCACTAATTGAGATGATGTGTTTTATTTCCAAATTTTCCACTTAGTTACTAACTAACACCGATCTAAGTGCGATTGACAAGACTAACAGTTTAGGACCAAAAAAATTCTTTTAAAGTGTGTAAGCGGATAACCGTGTACATCGAGGGCCGAGTGTATTTATTCTTGAATTTTTCCCTTTTGACAGAAGTTTTTTCTTCCCTCTCTCGCCCTCTTCTCTTCCCCTGAAGACTTCGGGGTGACTTTAACAAAGTGTTTTCTTGTTTTTGGGATTTTTGATATTTTTTTTATGCGTTCAAAGTATTTTGATAATACAAAAATTTGTAGTTTTCCACCCGTAAGAGTTACATACAAAGTGAAATTTCATTAAAATGCTTTACAACATTTATAAATATAATATTAATTAAATAACAGAAGAAACAAAGAGTTCACCTTTAAATGTAACAGTAGAATTATACTGTAATTGTATCTTCTAAAAATAGAACTAAGTAAGAGTATTAAAGAAAAAGCAGAAGACAAAGAAGAATGTTATATTTGTATATTTTGTTATTTTAATACCGAAGTCAGACAAATATATTATAAATAACATTGATGTCTAAGTAATACAACTAATACAATTTTCTTTTATATCTATGAAATAATTAGTTTTTATCTGCGTTTATTTATTGCTGTTTTTTGTATTATTTAAAGTATTGCTTTAAAATGATTTTGACAATACAAAAGTGTTTAGTTTTCCACCCGTAAGAGTTACTTACAAAGTGAAATTTCATTGGGTTTCATTAAAATGCAAATTTTTTCATTACGAGTGAACTCTAACAAAGTGGAAAGTCTTGAAATTAGTATAAAAAATGAAAATGAGAAGAAGGAGAGGACTCAACACCTTTTTCACGTTGTGTACGCCCACGGGGGATTTCCAAAAGTCAAAATTTATCCCCGCTGTGTGATTGAGTTCTAATTTAATTTATTTGCTAGCAAATGACGGCCTGGCATTATTTATTTTTCCTGTTACCAAAAAACGAGAATAAATTAAATACTGAGTTTAATTTTATTCGAGTCACCGTTTCTCGAGCACCGCAGATGATAATAAAAAGACTGAGGACACCAATTTGAGTTTTCTGGAACATGGGCGGATGTTGAAAACTCTGATCCCACATTATCGATACAAATTATGGCTTTGTCTTTGATTCGGTGAACGATTCCAAGCGCACGTCACGCCAACAAAACCCATTTCAAAAATGAATTATGCGATAAAGGACATAAACGAGTCACACTCAACCGGGTGCCTCGAAAAACACTAAAATCTGCACATCCACTCGTAAAAGCATATTTTGCCATGAAAGACGACCGATTAATTGGAGAGAAAGAGTGGTGGAAATAAATCAAGTGAAAGAGGCGAGGGCACAATTGAAAAACAACATGAAGAAGAAAGATGGCGACCAAAACGAAAAAATGACCGAATCGAACTATTTTTTTTAATTGAAATTCGAAAGCTCCGATCGAAAGGAAAGAATAATGTTTGCGGTTCGATATAAAGCAAACGGAAGCGATTCGACCATTAATGGTGTAAACCAGGGGTTTCCAAACTATGGCCCGCAGACGGAGAGCTAGCATGCTTGAAAATTCCTTTTATACCAAATTAAAGTATTCTAATTTTATATTGAATAATTATTAATATAACATCTACATTGATAAGGTCATGGACTAATTACTCATAACATTGTAGTCATTGTTTTTGTGATAAGTTGGTTAAAGAAACACATAATTGTAATATGCAGAAAATTTAACGTGAGTATATAATAACTAACAAATTATTGAAATGAATCCAGCTAACATTTTATACTTTTTACCATCGGCAACAATGATAATATGGTTTTGGCCTTCGGAACTTACTGGAGTAATCAGTATGACCCTAAGGCTGGAAAGTTTGGAAACCCCTGATTGTAAATCAGTGATGGCCAATCTACGGCCCGTGAAGGTGTTGCATGTGCCCGTTCTTTTTTATTTTCATATTCACATACGTATTTGGTGGTTTTAGTCCATTTTAATTTTTAAATAAAGGGTTATGACTGAACGCCAATTATTGCTTTTTAAATCCTTTCTTAACTTTCCGCAAATACACTAATTTAAAAAATCCATATTTAATTTTCGCACGTTTTGTGCCCCAAGAAATTACATTTGGCCCCAATATTATGAAAGGTTGGCCATCACTGGTGTACCCATGAACATTTCATATAGTCAGTTCTGAGTAGAATAAAGAATTACTTATACAGTTACAGTATTTATGTGAGTTTCTCGGAATTCAGAGGTCGACATTTTAAAAGCTCATTACTATCTCAGCGTTGAATTAATTAATAGCCAAGAGTTTATTTTTTATTAAAATGCTGCCATTTTTCTTTTAGAAAATCCATTTAGGTTTTTTGTTTCTCTTTCCGCGAAATAAATCTCCGGAAGTGTCAATATTTTAATGGGAGGCAATGAAACGGTCAAACACTTTTCTCTGAGCCATTTCGAGAGACGAGGGTTGCGCGAATGACTCGAGGAAATATTCCTTTGAATTTTAAACAACACGGCGACATTAATCATTTATTAATTAGCCGAATGAATTTTTTGTTCTCCCGGCGCGAGGTTGTTTATGGAAAGAGCCACTAAAAGTGCGAAACTTGGCGGTGCACCTCAAATGGCCAATTCAATGGGAAATAAATTACAATTAGCCCCATGTAGAACTGGTGCTGCAGCCAACGAGTTCAATATTCAGATAAAATATACCTTCTCAGAGGTGCATTGTCAGTTTCGAGTGGTTACCATTGTGGTTAGTCACCACATTTGACAACGACTGAATTGCCCACATCTTTCTGCATTTTCATATTCTTTTTCTTCTGCATTTTCCTTTTCCTTTTTCTTTTCATTTATAAACTTCCGTTTTCCTCTTTTCTTGAATTTTCCTTTTTCTTTTCCTTAATTTATTCGTATCCTTTTTTTATGTATTTCCTTTGTTCCTTTTCCTGTTTTTCCTGTTTCCTTTCATTCTGTATTTACCATTTTCTTTTTGTTTTTATTTCATTTTTCCTTTTTTTATGTATTATCTTTTTCCTTTTTTACTGCCTTTTATTTTTCTTTTTTTCTGAATTTATGTTTTCCATTTTTCTTGTATTTTCTTTTTTATTCTCTCTGATTTATCTTATCCCTTTTTCCGTATTTCCTTTGTTCTTTCATTCTGTGTTTACCTTTTCCCTTTTGCCTCTATTTCATTTTCCCTTTTTTTTTGTATTTAATTTTTGTTTTTATGAATTTCTTTTTTTGCTTTTTCTGTGTTTCTTATACCTTTTTTACTGTATTTTCATTTTCCAATTTTTATCCACTTCCCTTTTTTCTGCATTTCCTTTTTACTTGAATTTCTCCCTTCTCCCTGCTTCATATTTATCTTTTACTCTGCTTCCTTTAGCTTTCTGTCTTCTGTACTTTTACTTTCGTTCTTAGGATATTTCCCGGGCATCATATCTGTCTCTTTCAGGTCATTCATTGTTCTCCCCTCTTTACGAAGTGCGTGAAGATCCAATTGGCCAATATCTGATGATGTCAGATATTTTGTTAAGAGCTCGACTATTTCATCATTGTTCCATTTTACTGAACCCAAGATTTTCCTTGGAATTTTCCACTCTTTTATTTATGGCTGCTCGACCAGGCCTTTTCTGACCTTGTTTATATCTAAAGATTTTTCTTCTGTCTTGTTACTGCTGAATAGCACCAAAGTGGGCAAGTTTTACAGTGATTGTTTCATTAAAAAAACATTCCAACCTCTCAGGTGCGCTCATCACACTAATCTCGCTTGACGGCAAAGTGCTCTATTTCAACTAGTTCAGTATTAATAGTCATCAAAGTAGTTTAGTTTAGCATAACGATCTTTAGGTAATAACAACACAAAACCCGAAATTGAAATAATGAATTTTGGTCCTCGCCAAACCGGGCCGGATTTTCGAAGCAACAAGTCGATCGTCAGTCGTTTGTGGCCCCAGTGAGTGGCCAAAGGGCTTTTAGAAAAGGCGACACGAGGAAAACGACAATACGAATTTGATTTTTTACACTAAAAAATCCCATTCTTGAGGTGAAACCTCTCAAATTGAACATGCCATGCAAAAGAATTTATTTCAAATGTGGGCCGCTCAATTATCGTTCGGTTATAAATATTTAATGCTCCGGAACTTATCACTGCGAACTGGGCGCCCATCAATCAACGGAGAGTTATCAATTAGGCCCTCCAGGAAAATCCGAGATGGACACGGTGATTTGTTTGTTTTTCCCGTGGCTCATTTGTTTCGGACTTTTAAATTATTATAAAACGGAAAGAAATGAGAGATTTCGTTTAAGTTTCTTTCGGGAAGCGGTCGCCGTTGCATTCCTTCGGCCGATCGCCTCCTTTTCCCTTATCAGCCCCATCATTGCATCATCCATCATTCGATTTGTTAGTCTCTGTCAGTTGGCAGCATTTCCTCCCGTTTACTGCCATATTTGCTTTGCTCTTCTTTTTGAACGCGGCCGTTTCGTGAGGACCACTTGAAAGTATTCAATTTCGTCTGAGCCGTCCCAATGGCTCGCAGAACCTTCGGGTCGAGGTGATTTGTCAAGGTGGGAATATGAAAGAAAGGAAAACAAAACATGGACAGATTTCTTTGGCTCTGGTGACAGGGCATGACAAAATATGACCTCATTCACGTCACGAATAACATTAACCGACGCTTTCATCCATTTCCAGCTGTTACGAGTAACACGTTCATCATCTCCCTTCTTTTAATTCACTTTTGTTTAATCGTCGTCACGACTCTCCCGCGGATGATTCAAAGGAAAACCTAATGCCAAAGGAATTCTCCTCGTGGAAAACCTCCCGGGAAATCCAGGTGCTCCACCGCAACGCGGCCACATCCATCGAATCCCCGACTGATGATATCCAGCATCTCTTCATTAACAATGGATTCACGTTCTGAATAAATAATTAATTGAGACATAATTAGTCGGTAACGAATTCTTAGCAGCTCCTTCGGCGTCCCCAGCATGTGTCATTTCAATCCGTTTCCCCATGTGGTGCCTCTTTTTATTCACCGGATATGTGGAAACTGACGAGAAGCACTCGCAGATGGACATTTGTAGAAGTCCAAAAACAACAGCAAATAGCCTTTATTGGGCAAAGTCCTGTCCCAGTTTTCACCCTTTTTTCTGTTTTTCGTTTTCCTCCCAATTTACTATCTCCTCTTTTCCTTTTTCCAAGCAAAAGAAGTCCACAGGATGACCTTCTTTGACTATCTGTTATCTGTGGCCAATCCATTTCCATTTTTGTGTATTTTCTCTACTTTTTATTATTACACTCTTGTAATACTTCTTTTTATACCCATTTGAGTGGTTATTAATAGTAATAATTCTTATACTTTTTTTCTTCTTCTACCTTTCTTTATTTCCTTTCTTCTTCTTTTTAGTTTTTTTCTTTTTTTGCTTCTACTGTGTTTTCTTCTTAGTCTTCTGCTCTGTCGTAATTTTTACGCGGGGTTCACTTTTTTATTTATCTATTTCTTTAATTCCCCAGGTTTTTTAGTTGTAATTCTTTTATAAAATGTTTTCTTTTTTCTAAATTTCCCTGCGTAATCATTAGTTTTTTATTTCGTTTTTAGTTAATCATGTTTAGTAATATAGTTAATTATTATAAACTAGTTAATAATCTACCATTTTCTTGATATTTTACAGATATATCTTTCTTTTTCGAATATTTCAGTCTCTTCTCTCTACCCTATTTTCAAAACCCATTTGTTGTCGAAAGTCGCAAGAACGAAATTCAAGAAAAGATTCAATCTCAATTGGAAAGTGAAAAGTGCACATATTCCTGCAGCTTTTGGCCACGGGGCTCCATTACAGTAAGAAAAGAACGAAGCCAAGGCAGAGAGGGTTATAAATCATTGAAGTTACATCTTCTCCTAAGAAAAACCACGCGAATTTGATTTACGAACGAGGACACGATAAATTTGACATCGAAAACAAATAATGTGCCCCGGGGGCGATCGTTCTAATCTCACACACTCCTATTAAAACTTCATCACGAACATTCTAATATCTGAATTAATTTAACAAATAACAGGGGAAACCTTTTGTGGAAAAGCAACAACAATAAGTGACCTCATGTCGCCGATTTCCTCTGCCGAAGCGGCCAACAAAATGACTCAGTAATTAATCACACTTTTATGCGAACACTATTTCTCCTCCGTAAATGAAAAAAATTACGTTGTTGTTATTAATTTTATAATAATAATGTATCTCCGAGCGCAATGAATATTTAATTAAGTCAAAATGTTATCATCTAATATATCATGTAATAAATAAATCGATTTGTTTACACTGAAATTATTACGTTAACAAAAGGAGATGGAATTACCGAAAATTAAATAAACGGACTCGTAATTACGGTTACATTAATGACACATTAATTTGTTTTTTATGGATTTTGCCTCCGTTGGCCGTTTCGCAACTCTCCTTCACAATTATTGAGAAAATGCTTTGGGCTTTCACAAAAGGAAGATGGAGATCTTTATGCTTTTCACTTAGGTTAAACATGTGATTTTTAATTTAATATCAAACACTTATGTAAAATTGATGATATCCTATTTTTTAAGCCGATAACTCTCTCGGGAATGGGGAAAATATGATTTTTTATTGGTGCTTTCTTAGAGCATCATTTCAAATTATAATAAGGGATGAATGACGGCGCAGAAAAAACAACCGCCGAATTATTAATAAAATTATATCCTCAGAGAACTGCTTGATAAAAATCACAAAAAAGAGATAGAGCTCGATAAGGACCGCAGAAAAAAGGATTCAGATTTGAATTTTTGTCAAACCGAAAATTTCCGTTATAATCGTTTATTCGTAAGTCGTTAATATTATCGGATTTAAATGACCATAGAGTGCAAATCGTGAGCAAAAGTGGAGTCACTTTTTCAATGTTTTACAATGATGAATCTTTCCACCTCGGAATTTTTAAGAGGTCTGCGATTGATATTGAGGCACTCGAAAAAATCGTAAAAATAATTTTTTTTTTTATAATTAATAAAATTAATCGGTTCCTAAATGATCTCAGCTTGAATTAATTTAAAATTTCATTAAATTAATTTAATTTTCCCTCCCTTAGTTATTTCTTCCACTATTACCACCCCTTCCTTCCCAGGGCTCACAACCCTGGCAATAAAAATAAAAAAGTTAATGAATCTGCCATCAAAAATAGAAATATTTAAACATGTTGGAACTATCGTGGTCCTTAAACGGAAAGAAAAAAAATAATTTAAATACTGAAATAACACAAAAAGACGTGACATTCTGAGAGGGAAATTAAAAAAGCCAAGCTTTAAGGAAAAACCGAAGCTGAAAACAAAGAAAGCATAGATTAAAGAGCGAAAGAAGAGAAAAGAAAAAAGTGAAAAAGAACCCATCGTTGAAATAAAGTGGACTCTGAATGGCGAAAACACAAAAAAAGGAGAAACTCGAAATGACTCTATGGTGAGATGTGTTCATCTTAACCAATCAGCATTCAACAGTACATTATCAAAACTGCCGTACCTATACAGCGAAAATTCAGTGATTCAGCGATAGATAATTTGTCCATCCCAAAAGCTCTTTTCATATTTATCAGCGCACTTATTTGGATTAAGCGTGAACGGCAATATTTAATATTTTTTACTCAAATAAAATTCTCACGGTATTCCCTGCATGATAAACGCGAATTCCAGTGAGTGGTTTGTTCGCTGACTGAAATCATTGCCTTTAAGCTCACACATTGGCGTTTGGATAAGCTCTGACATTCACGTGATGGCGAAATAGTGATATTTACCTGACAGATGAGCTTTGCGTTCCTCAAGGCTTCAAATGTTCATGAGAAGTCAGATCGAGCGATTTGAGCAATTTAATTGCTTCTGAAGGCAGTTGTCGGGAGCAGTGCAACCGGACATCTGGAGGCCACTTAAAAACAAAATTAATGTTATCTCTTAAAACAAAACATCTAATTCGCCGAGCGCGTTTCCACTCGTGTTCCCTATAAATCAGTAGCCGACTTAAACGCATAATTCTGCAACTGTTTATATAATTTGCTTATATTTTTTCCCCAAAACAGATTCGTACATTTCGAGTTTAATCAGGAATAATTTATTCTCATGAGATTAAACGGCTCTTAATCAATGCAAATTTAATGCCGTTTCAAAAAGAAAGCCAAACAAAAAAATCTCTCGTATTCAAATAATTAAGATATAAAAAAGGAGTGAAAAAGAAGGAAAGAAGACCGAAAATGTAACGAAACTCTAGGCGAGATAAGATCATAGCAGGTACTTTGGCTACCCTCAAGGATGATTACGTTATACTTGAAATAAATTAAAATTGGAGTCCGAGTGATTAAATATGTTAATTTCTCGATTGGGTTTTCGTGAGTGAGAACGAAGAGAGGGAATTTCTTCTCTCCGTCTTCTCTCGGTTGTTTCGCTTCGGCGTGAAAGACAAAGCTGTGTTTGTTTTAACAAATTAAGAGCCAACATGTCAATTGTGCATGCATTAAAGTGTATTAATAAACATGAAGCAAACTTCCGTTATATATTTATTATGTGCATGAGAAATTTTCTCTCGGTTTATTATGGTTCTTTGGCAGAAGTGCCTTCCTCGGGGGCGCCATTCTGTACCACAGGCAGCCTTCGCCCGTTACCAACCTTCGAATAACCCTCGATGAAGCCATCTTTCCCTCAATGCCTGAGGAAATGCATTGGAAGCACAGTCATGCCCCGAGTGAATTACCGAAACCGTTTCCTCGGACCTCATGAGGACGATTTACATTCAAAGCCGAATTAAAATGCGGCGGCCATTCAAAACAGTCTGTTATTTGGTTTCATGAATATCAAACACGAGTTCCATACTCGCAGCTCAGGTGTAATTGGAGTACGAATAACAACCCGCTTGTCTGCATGGGTTCAATTCTCAACTCTGATCTTTCGAAATTCATTTGAATTACCATCGGATGCTGAGTTAAATTACACTCGCTCTAAGAATTAATGTTTCACTCGTCTCCTAACTTATTTCGAATAAATAGTCACTCCCCACACTAAATTATACTTATTTACTAAGCTCACGGAAATTGTTTTCGTTCATCCAGTGTTGAATACTGAATATTATGTTTTGGATTTTTTTTTAAGGAGAGCGACTTCTGCCTGCCAAGAAAACACAATAATAATAAATTTATAAAGTTATTAAATGAATTTCGACTGAGTTATCTGCGGAAACTCTGAATGGGAGTTTTGCGTTTTTTTTTCGACTAACACAACCGATGTTATAATATTCTTTTTAATTATTATTCGGTCAAAAGCATCACTGACGGGGTTGGAATGAATATGCTTAGTTAGAATCCATCCAAAGGAAGTATTTTAGATGTAATAATTTATGAAGAGACAAAAAGTCAGTTAAAAATTGATGAAAATAAATGAAAAAATTTGTAAGTTAGTGAAAACAGAGATAATCAAAATCAGGATTATCTATTGAAGATAGAAAGCTCCATAGAAACCGAAAACCCTTTACTTCATCCCAAAGCAATAATAAACAAAAGGTACAAAATTTAATAAAAACATCAAAATCCTGAATATTTTTCCCAACCCAAAAGTAGTTGTTTTGAAACAACCACAAAAAGCTCCATTGTAGTGAACGTGAACTCGACGTTGAGGAAAAGCGAAAACCTCACACTAAAATGAAAAAGGCACGGACCTGTGTCGCATGTGTCGATGCCTGCGCAGCATTTTAATTTTATATTGAGCATTTCATCCCAGGGTTTTCTACTCGAGCCAGAACTCAAGTACCTGGCTCGTAAATTGCTGAGCGTTTGTGCTTTTATCACGACCATCTTGAAATTCAGACGTTGAATTTTAAGATTTCTTTTCATGTAAATTTCCCGTTACTTGGCTCCCGGCTCTCAGTTATTTATTCTTTTATTGTTGTGCCTACCTGTCAATAAATATGACATCATCGCAAATATCATGACATTGATCATATAATCGTCTGTAATGATTCATGAGTTCCTTAAAGCTCCCCATGAGGAGAATAAAGGCTTCGGGAAAGCTCTTCCTGTCACGGCACTCTGTTCCCCGAACCGACGTGAGCACAAGCACATACTCAAAGCCATTAAACTGCTGAGATAAGCGGGGAATGGAGGGGGTAAAACTTTACAGTAAATATATGCATTTAAAAAGACTAATTAAATTGGAAAATCGGTGAAAGTCCCTAAAGCAGAGCAAAACCTGACCTCGGAGCCTTTGGGAAAGTTCGATCGAGGTGAATTCCACACCGATGACTTATCGTCAGCTCGAAGAATGAAAAAGTTTTGAATTTTAATAAATGCCTTGAATTGTAATTAGAAAAGCATCGGAAACTGGGACTCGGAACCGAAAATTAATTGCGGTGAGATCACTCGTGAAACGACGTGCGCCAAAAGACAAAGGTCGTAGAAAAATAATAATGCATTAAAATGTATTTATTCCGCGGTGAGTAATACGGGAATGCGATCATTTTCGCGGTAAATGTTAACGGATTGGCCCAATACTCGGTTTAATGGGAATATCGTGGCAGGACCATCGGGAGATATGCCAAAGGGCGTACCTGGTTCCTGCCATCTTGGAAGGAACACAGTTTAATATTTTGCTTTTGCCTTCATTCGGGCGTACCAACATTTTAAGCTTAGGGTGACTTCAGTTGACTGAAGAAGAATATATTTTCGCCCACTGAAGCAGAGAAACCTAAATACGAGTATATAAAACCATGGAATCATTTTCCTTCTTTTCCTTTTTCTTTTCTTATACAGTTTGCTTTTTACTTTTCCCTGTATTTACCTATTCAGTATTTTTCAGCATTTTCCTTTTTGCTGTTCTTCTGATTTTTAACTGCTTTCCATCATTTTTGTTAACTTCTGCATTTCAGGTTTTCTTTTTACTCTGTATCTTTCTTTTCCTTTTTTATTTTTATATAATTCTCCTTTTTTTCATTCTTTCTATACTTTCTTCCACAATTTTTGTGAATTTCCTTTTTTCTGCACTTTCTTTTTTGGTTGCTCTGCATTTTCTTTTTCCCTTTAACCTTTTTTTATGCTTTCCTTCACTATTTTTATAAATTTCCTTTTGTTTTTTTCTCTGCTTTTCCTATTTTCTGCATTTTTTTTCCTTTTTTTCCTTTTCTCTGATTTTCCTTTATTCTACATTTTCTCTTTTACTTTTCTCTGCCTCTCTTTTTTTCCTTTTTTCTAGGTGTCTTTTTTTATTCATTGTTTTATTTCCTTTTTATTTATTTATCTTTTTTATCTTTTATCTATTTATATCTATTTTTATTTATCTCTCTGTTTTTTATCCATTTTTGTATTTTTATTTCCTCCACTATTCCCTTTTCTTATTTTTGAATCACCTTTCTCATGCATTTACTCTTTCTTCCCCTTCTACTGCAACTCCCCACTTTAACAATATTATAAAAACAATGGCAATGTATTACCTAAGACGGCCTTAAATTACATAAAAAAATTAAAGTCACAAAAGATGAAAAAAGACACTTTATTAAAATCGCCCGGGGGGCCAAACTGACCCCTTTTGCCCTTCTGCCGTTATAAAGTGTTGCAATGAAATATGAGCTGTTCAATATCTAAACCGAGTAATTAAATCCTTTGATATCGTTGCAACAATGGAAATCCGAAAACAGAGTTTCCACATAATTATCACTTAAAAAAAATCTCGGAAATGTTTCGCTAATTGGCAAAAACAACTTATTAAATCCCAAGTGAAATTGTGCGATATTTCAGAGCGAGGATAGATAAGAGATAAGAGGAAAGAAGGAGAGAAAAATAATGGTTGCTAAATGTAGATTAAACCTGGAGGGTTATCGAGCGTTTCCACAGGTACGGTCATTTATAACTGCAGCCCACCTGTGGCATATTTGTATATTATAAAACAGAGCTGAGTTATTTCAAATTCTTGAAAAATTAGTCCATTAGTTCCAGATGACATTTCGAACCCCAAGAAGTTCTCTATTAAAGCGTAATTCATATAAATCAGATAACAGCGCGGCCGCTTTCATGACGGCGAGTCGCCGAGCCAGCAACAATTAAGTGTAACCAACACTGATATTTACAAGCGGCGTTTGCGCTCAAAATATTTCCGCCATTACACTAATTTGACCTTTGAAATAAATTAAAAGAAAAATTTTCTATTTCCTCTACCTGCGGAATAAATCAACGCGCAACAAAGGGAAACACGTCCGAAGGGGGGGAAAAGTAAACCATAATAATGATAATGGAAAGCATAAGTCAGCATTTGTTTTAGGTTAACAATGGCTGGAGTTTATTGACGGGACAAAATTTTAATGACTTGCACAATTTTTTTCTCTTTTTATGACGAGGCTGTCCGTCAAATGCGAAAATTAGACACGTTCAACGCACGCATTTTTTTCCTCTCAGTTCTGAATTCAAATGTCAATAATGGCTCTTTGAAAGGAGCACCGGGGTTTATTTGTGCTCGTATGGTGGCTAATTCGGAGAATGAGCCATAAAAACTTTTCAAAAGCAAATGCATCCACGTGTCTTAAAAACAGGTACATGTGTCCAGGGAAGAGAAGACGGCTTGCAGAAAAGAGGATGATTCTGCTTTCGTGAGCGTTTTCATTCGAGCTCCTCCATCATGAGAAAGTGCACCCCTCTTCGCTCTTCAATGGGGGCCATTGCCTTGGTACCATACAATGCCGGGTTTTGGATGCCGATTGTAATTCCAGAAGATTGATTACAGCATTCAATATCCTTCTGTGGCAACCGGCGTGGGCCACTTAAAACAAAAGTCAAGGTTCGACATTTATAGTGTTCTAAATTTGCAACATTCTACAGCACATGTTTGATACAGTGGGCGGACCCATAAACAAGACTTATACTTATGCATATACAACAGACAAAGTCATAACTCTATACCTTCCAGCTGTTACCATTGCATCTATCCATTGTTACCGACTCACCCCAATCCCACGTCACTAAACATTGCATTATTCATAAAACAATCAGAAGATGGGCTCTTGTTTAAACTACATTAATCAGGAATATGAATTCAGCAAACTGCCCAATCATTCTCAATTTCGACGAATTTAAGGGAATTGAATGAAAATATGGGAACCCATTCCAATTCAGCAATCACAGTAAATCTCATAAAGATTGGGTATAAACACCCCGAAAAATCCAATCCCCGAATTTTACTTTATTATACTGCTGTATTGCCTCAGAGCCATCAGCAGTATAAAGTATACCACTTAAATATATAACCTGGACTAATTTTAAAGCATACAAATTATTTCCGCAGCTGGAAACTTCTAATCCTCAATGATCAGATGCTGATTTTGACGGCAGTCATACTCCAAAAATTACTTATGTAAAATTTGTAATATTACGAAAAGTGTCGTTACTTAATAAATTGACAATTCCTCGGAGCCACAACACCTCCTCAAAGAGGATTCTCTGAATGTTTCTTTTTTTTAGTGGGAATGTATGTTTCGAACCACTCTAAACTCTTTAAAACCACCAGTTTTAGTATCAGAGTTGAGAAAGCCAACAATGGCCATTTTGACAGAACATCTCAGCAACTCGGTTTTTATTACAGTTCCAAAAAATAATTCTCTGCGAGCATTGTTTACACAAAATTCAGTCTGAATGTCTTCCATTTAAAAAAAAACTCCAGTCGTAGCCCTTGAACTCCAGGTCAGAAACACTTCACCGGCCTCCCACTACGACCATTGACAGAATACGTTTTGCTTGGAACCTCCACAAAATTCTTTTTTCTTCACCCTATCATTAATAACAATGACAATGGATCGTACGATTTTTAACAAAAATAAAAATTCTTATCTCTGATTCTCTCCCCGAAACATTCGGCTCCGCGTAACAGTATCGGTATCGTCATTATCGTTTCTTTGTATTAATTGAAGGAATGAATGAATACCATAGTTACCAATTGGCACCTGCCCCGAGGAATGTACAGAGCTATTCATCAACTTCTCTTGTAATTACACATAAGCTCATTATTCCTTCGTGTAACGAACCTCAACCGTCTTCTTTTAATTTAGAAGAAAAATTGAGTTTGAAGAATGAAGGAAGTAGAAAGTTGAGGAAGTTACGGAATATAAAGTGTTAATGAATTTTTTTTTACGGTCGTTCAATGGCGCGGTGGTCATTTGAGTGTTTTTCATGGACGTGGCCTGTCAAAAACCTTTAAAGCAAAACTTTCAGACTGAACAAATTTTAAAAAGTAAACATTTTCCATTATAACAAAACCACCGGTGAAATTACAACCATTTCTGAGAAGCTGAAAGTTGGTATAGTATACATTCGAAGTATAATATCAAATGGTAAAATTGCTCGACGTATAATGTCAAATGTTAAAAACATTCAAAGTATAATTATAAAATAAATGTCAAATGTCCTTTGGAGGAAAATTGGCTCGAGTTCAAAGGTCAAAAAATGAGTGTTTCGCCGTTTTGTATAATTGAATCACTTACACCTTTAGGAGACAGTTTATACTCTCCCCATAAAAACACAAAATTCATTTCACTGCTGTTTTATCACCCTCTTCAATCAAGAAAAGAATGCAAAGACCTTTCCGTATTGCAAAATTCATACACTCATACCTGTATCGATCCCCGACCATTAATTCCCCCCCCCCCCGTTAGAGAAAGGTTCCCCGAATGACCCGAAACGACTCTACCTGAGCGAACAACTCAAAAAATGGAAGCCACGGTTTAGTATAAATTAAATCAGAAAAGATGAAGGGGACATAAATTTATTTTTTTTTATCTGGACTTAAATCTACGTCAAGCTGTTTTGATCTCTTTTTAAATTATTAATTAAATTAAGAACAGTAAAGGACAAAACATAAATGGACCATAGGCGTTGAAAATTATGATATGTGGGTGGAAAAGTGAAGAGACATGAAAGGAAGTCTATTAAAAAGCGCGTTTTGCTTCGAATGCCCCGCACACACGGTTAAGTCGAGAACGTTCGTGAAATAATAACAATGATGATGATGCATAATCTGCTCGCTATAAAGAGACCTTCGGTCAGTATAATCGATTGCATTATTATTTTGTGCCTACGCAATGTACGGATACGCAAACGAAATTCTCACGGAAAATGTCCTTTTTTAATTGCAACTATTTTTAATTAAGAGATGAAAAATGATGGGATTCCTCTTCGGTTTTACATAATGGAGGTTTGAATAAATTTCGATTTCTAAATATCAAAACCCTACCTTGAAAGGGAAACTGAGGCTCGAAAAACACCCGGAGCACACACAATAGACATGAAAGGTCAAGGTGCAAAAGAGATCATTCTTCACCGCCCCAATTAAAGGAAAAAAAATTAAACAGCAAAGTTATCATTAACAATCGACAAAGAAAACGAAAAGTGAAAAAAATTATCTCTCGGGTTTCTCCTACAAAAAAATAGTCTCACAATGGGGCATATGCAGGCAACGCACAGAAGTGCGAATGGCGGGTCCTTAATTGAACAAAACAGGCACTTGAAAATTCAAATTGATTTTTTAAAACTGAAATATGTTTTGTTGTCTCATTGTGTCCCCAGCTGGATATCATATCCAACCCCTAATTGTAATCTCTCCGAGTAAATTGCCCCATTGTTGTCAAGCGTTTCGTCTGGGACGTCCCATTCAGGTACGAGATGTCCTCCGACACCCCTTTGTGCCTTCCTCTTCCCAGGGCAAATTAACACCCGCAACCAACTCCCTTTCCTCGCTCGTCTCTCACACTTATAAATATTATTATTCCCTCTTTTATTAATTGTCTGGTTGAGTGGTTGTTTTCAATTGTGGACATTCGGGGGAGAATGAAAACACCCGCTTTGTGTTCAGAGTCAACATGTCCGTTCCGAAAGCCTTGTAACTTTTGTCACATAAAACCACCGCCAATAATAACCCTTATTACTTCCAATACATTTTCTTCATTCATTGTTCGTCTCCTCGTTTTTTATTTCTTTTCTTTTCTTCTGCTGTTAATTGATGAAAACAATTTGTGACGAGTATTCTTTAGATTTCAACTCTGATCTTACTAATATTTCTCGTGGTTTTGGGTTTAGAGGTGAGACATTAACGTTTTTGAGATGTTAAACCACAAATTAATGGTCTCCGGGTTTTTTTTATTGTTAACTGCACAACAAATGAACAATGCGATCGATTTGTTTATAAGATTTGGCCTCCTGTTTACAATAACTCAAACCGTAAATGCAGTTCGGACCTCGTTTCAGGCTCAGTTTCCTTCTTAATGTCATATTTATAATTTATTACAGCCCAAAAATTAATCAGTAAAAGTTTAAAAAGTATAAGAGTATAAAAATTAATTAAAAAATTAGACATAACCAATAAAAAAAAAATGTTAACTAAATTTTAACTTTTCAGATCCAAAAGAATAGTTCAGTGTTACTAACATTCAAAAACCTTTCTGGCTAATGATCCAACCAAAAACCCTAAATTCCCTGCAATTACTGAAAAATTTCCCTAAAAAATATTTTCTTATTAAAATAAATAATTAATTATTATTATAAAAACAATTATAAATCACATTTCCACGTTTTTAAGTTAAAAAAAGAACTATTCAAAGTTAAAGAAACTCTGAAAGTACCCCAAAAGATCACATTGGGTTTTTCAATTCCCAAATTCGGGGGAAAATCTCTAAGTTGGCAATCCTGGAATGATCAACCGACAACTGCTCCCTCTATAATTTTCTGCTGACCAATCAACGTCTGTCTTTTTTTACGATTACTTCCGAAAAATTCCGAGTATAACCGACGTCGCAAACAGACGTACGGACATAGTCTGGGATGTAATATACTTACTAAAAGTGTTTGAATTTTTTTCTCTGCGGAAAACAGTAAATATTCATTGCTATTAGCCGCCATTACTTATTTTTCTACTTTTCCTAACACATTCATAACTAATCTATTCAAACTCACAGTAACTTTTTGTAGTTTCCCTTATTTTTTCGAAACAATAAACGCCCCTCTAATAATTCCATCACTTACCTCTTTCGGAAAAATCCACTTCTGTTTTCCACCGAAGTCAGAGTCCGGAAAATTATTCGTGTATAAGTGAAAGTGAAAAAATGAAAAGAATCCTTCCAAGTGAAATTAAACGAAACCCCCTGAAAGAAAACGTAATTATTATCTAAAACAAACAAAAAACAATAAATAATTTAAAGTTTTTGATGAGGATACTCGCTATGGAAATTCATTACAGGTTGAGTGACCAGAGGGCAAGATAATTCTCTAGCATTCACAAACCGAACTTGGCATCACGAAAACGATTTAAATAATTTTCATTGAATATGATAAGAAATTACTTATTGCCCCATTTAAATTTTTCATCATTTATTGCTTCTACTTTTGGCTGTTATTCAAAAGAACCCGAAACATCGCCTCAGAGTATTTTTGCTTCCAGTGGAATTAATTCAATCTAATTCTTTCCTTATGGTAAAACTTAAAACGTCCGCCACTCAAATTAACTATTTTAAAATAAACAAACAAGTCCTGAAGATAAAAATGACCGATGGTTCGAAAAAATCATGGAGAAGTATTGGCTAAAGGCGATCTGCCCTAAAGGAAGTGAAAAATTACTTCAGCACTTTGAACGATCCCCAGAGGGAATACTATTTAATGGATTTTTATTGATTTGAAAGGAGTGCAAACTTAAATAGTTTTAAATGTTAAATATTTTTCTAAGAAACTCAAATTAAAATCCTTATGCCTCAAAGGAGTTTCTAGATCATTCCGTGCTTTTATAAATGGTTTTCCCCGTAGTAACTGAGAAGCTTAACGCGAATGCTTATGTAATTCTTATTATCATTCCCGTCGTTTCAATTAAAATATTAATCGCCAGTTTGAGATTTCTAAAGAAATTTAATATAAGACACAAAAAAGTCAACGGAAATTTTGTAACGGTTTTTGATAATTTAAAGCGGGAAGAAATAAGAAACCCAAACATACAAATACTTCCAAATATACCATTGCAGGAGTTAATTTTAAACTCAAACTTACAGCTGATATATGTTCATAATTTTCTCGACTAATGTTTCAATGTTAGTATAAAAATTATATTTTAAAAGCTTAATGAAAGTAGTTACAGTACTTTATTATAACGGAAATACAAATGGTTTTTGGCATCTAGTCAAATCAGAATCATACACTCATAACTACTATAACAATATATATAATTTTAGGTTTAAAACATTTTTAATTATATCTGAAATTATTTTAAATATTACAAAAAGTTTCGTTAATTCTGGATAAAATTAGAAAAAATATTTAAAAAGCATAAATTATACATTCTTTTTGACTTTCAGTGTCGCCAACATATTTCCGCATGAAGCAGAAGAAATAAAATATGGTGGCTTAAAACCGGCTCAGGTTAAAATCCAAAGCCGAGAATTTTAAACCACGATGTCCGGATTATTTTCCAATTTGTTAAGAATCACGGGGTAATTTTTTTGCTTTTTTAATTTAGAGGCATATTTACTTCAAATGGGAGACTAAATTTTGCTTCTATCTTTCTTATTTTTAAACATAAATTGAGAACCTGATTTCAAACAGCCAATAAAAGTTAACTGTTTGTAAAAGAATTCCTCTTTTACTGCTACTAATTTTTATGTTTCTTAATCTTGCATATTCTGATTAAAAAATCATTTGTTTTGCACATTTCGTAAATACATTTAGCCTGTTTAAGCAGGGTCTTAGATTCAGTAAAATTCTCTCTTAATTGTTAAGTTTAAAAAATGAACATATTTTAATTTAAAAATTTTTGTTCTCTCAATTTTAGTTCACAGGGAAAACTTTCAATCATGGCAATTAAATTAAACATTGCAGTCAAAACAAATATTTTTTTACAGTCAGACTCTCCGCTCAGTTATCGCACCTCAAAAATTTCATGGACTTCCAACTTGTGCACCTCAGAATCAGTTTATAACACCAGCCATTACCAATATATGGTCATCAGTGCCTGTGAGAACCATAATCAGAAACAACTTTCCAAAAGCCAGGGAATACAAAAGACTAAAAGTACATGGATGGAGGACCAGACTTAAAACTAAAAATGGACGAAGAGTCATTATGAGAAGAATATTGAAAGGAAGATATTATTTAACTCATTAATGAATAGAATTCATCAATAGAATTTCTTTAGTTTTTTGCATTTTATAAAAATTCTGTAAAAAATTTCAATAAATTTTCTTATTAAGAAGAGTTCTGTTAAAAAAAAACTTTAATTATTCTTAAGTAAACTCAGAAGTGATTTCTTAACAGTTGAATTCACTGTATAAAATTATAATTTCGAGTATGAAATACAGTTTTGTCATAAAAATTACAAATACAGTAGTATTTTAATAGAAATCTCAATGCCAGTTATTAAATGTTACAAGACAAATATCTCATGAGAATATTATAGTATATGGGATTCTAATTTTAAAACAGTTTTATATTTATAAAAAGTATCAGACTTATAACCCAATATAAGTAAATACTTATTGAAAAAAATTTTATTGGTTATACTTTAATGGAAAGTTGGGTTTGGGAGTTATTATCTCATGTGATATTCAGAAAAGTTTTTTTAATATTCTGTTTGCATTCTGCAAAGCTCAAAAATCCTGTTTTTATAATTTTATTAGGTGGAATAATACAAAATGGAGGTGATGGACAGACTGTTTGTCTGATATTGATGATGTCATTTTCAGGACAAAAATACATTGTTGTATTTAACCTTAATCTGAATCTAAATTGGCAAGATATTATCATTCATCTCAGATTAGGGGTCGATAACATCTTTCAAATCGATAAGAAAACAATGGAGGAAATTATGAGAGAGAAACTAATCGAAAAACATATTAATTTAACTAAAAACTGTTTGTATTTGCCAGTCTTATTACAGCGCCTTCGTCACAATAATGTATACTGGAATTGGTAAAGAGTTTTCACGACTCGGTTTTTAAGTAAGCGATAATATCGTCTCTCTCCTGTTGCTTCTTGAGACCGGCGAACACCATCTTCGTTCCCGGTATGAATTTCTTCGGGTCCGTCAGGTACTCGTCCAGCGCTGCCGGGTCCCACGTCACGTTTTTACTTTTGTTTGCATCCGTGTATGCGTATCCCGCAGCCTGTCCCGATTTTCGGCCGACTATCCCGTGCAGATTCGGCCCCACTTTGTGCTTCCCTCCTGCTTCCGTCGTGTGGCATTGAGCGCATTTTAACATGAATATTTTTTTACCGTTTTCCGCGCTCATTATACTTAATTTTTACCCCTTTTTTGTTTTTGTTTACAGAAAATGATTCATACACTTGAGAATTTTACACGACTTCCTGTTATTAACAATTTGGCCAATGGAGAAAAAATGAATTATTTATTTAATATTTTGGGTTCTCGAAAATCGTACAGTAGTTTTTAAAAAGTACTTTCTTTTAAGAAAAGTAGTTTTCTCTGAAATCGCATTCATTAATTTTTAATTACGAAAGTTATAAATATTTTATACTTTGAACATCGCGGCTTTAAGCATTAACAATTTAAGAGCGGTTTTTAAAATGAAGGTCGTCAAAGTAATTACGTAAAAGTTACAAATTATAACCCTTTTAGCACAGTCAAATTACCTCAAAGTTATGGGTGAAGTTACATTAATTCCTAAGAAGCTGAAACTCAGTGAAATTATTCAGAGTATATTTATAAAAGTATACTCCGGGAAAAGAATTGGCGCGTGGTCAATAAAAATTACTTTTTCGCCATTTTCAGTAAAACTGTAAGTTCTATCGTAAAAACAGCTCAGATAAAAATTGTAGGGAATAAAATTATCTACAAAAAATGTCCAGATATTTTTTTTCCTAATAACCACCGTTTCAGAGATATAACGATTCATAAAGTTGAATGAGTTGTAAAAATTTTTCACAAAAAAAAATGTTCAGTTTCAAGGCCCCATAACTTTTTTTTATGGCGACCAATTTCAACTAAACTATGCATGGAAACAGAGCACCATTAGGGCTTCAAAATGAACCATGTTTGACGTTTTTAGCATGAAAACTTCGGAGGCAATGGGAGTTCAAAGTTAAGGGGGAAACGCGAGTACAGCGTTTTTTTCAAAAAAAAAAAATTTAAAAAAAAAAGAATGGCGCTTTTCCCGCATTTGAACTGCTTAATAAGTTTCTATTTTTATTCGGGAAAACAATGGAAGTTGAACTACCGAAGCTTTTGCACAAGGATAGCTAAACAGAGCCGCGATAACGGAGTCTATCATAATTAAGAGCAGAAATTTTTTTATTTGCATTACCACGTTTACGTGATTCAACACCCATTACGAGCCTCGGAATGTATCTAATTCTTATCTGTGCTTATCGCGTATGATGATTATGAATAGTGCCAGTTGTTTGGCAGAACAATTAAAGTTAGTTTAACGTTGCAAATTTAAGTTTTGACTTTTTTCGAGAGGTAAATTTCATAAATGTTTTCTTAAAAACGATTAGTTTTCTCATTCTCAACAGTCGAATGCCAACGGAATATTTTTCATTATGAAACAAATCGCGATTGAAATAATATTTTTGCATATTTTGCATGTGATAATTGTTGTTTACAATGGGATTCCTTAAATCCTTTTTGTGATCCGACTCGAAAAATTAATTAATTGTTTATATATTTGTTACGTGAAAAAGTCGTCCGTCGAGTTTAAAAAGTAAGAATTGAATTTCTCATTTTAAGTTGATTATTTGAATTAGCATAATTAAAAAAATATCGTTTTTTTTTCTGTGTTGACACTCATTAATTTTTATTTATGATGAAATGTTTCAAACTGGGGGAATAATCATGTTGAAATTGTTTCAGAGAACCCGAAGGAATGTGGAACCCAACTCACGTCCACGTGGTGGTGCACAGAGCGGAAAATTTGCTCATCAAAGGGAAAAACGGTGCCAACAACTCATTCGTGGTCATCGAATTGGGAAAGGAAAGCTATCGGACTTCGATAAAGGAAAAATCGGGGCCTTCGGTGGTCTGGAACGAAGACTGCGAGCTGAAAATCCCCAAAGCGGGAAACACCGCCATATTAGAGTTTACGGCTTTCCACAGGAACACTCTCGGCCTTGACCAGTTCCTGGGCAAAGTGAAGCTGCCGCTGTTCGCTTTTGACAAATATCACAAAAGCACGCAATGGTACAACCTCCAAGGCAAACCGGGGAAAGCGAAGGGCAAAGACAAACTGAGAGGGGAGCTCCAACTGCAAATAGGTTTCATATCGAAGGTCCAGTCTCAGTCTTTGACCTCTCTGCAGTCGAAGGGAAAGCGGTCTATCGAGAAACTGACAGGGAGTTTGTACGCCCTTGGGCTTAATGATAAAAAAGTTCCCATTAAAAAATTTGTGAGTTCCCTGGGGAAACCGTTCAGAAGTAAGAAAAAAGATTTGGAAAGCACCGAACAATTAGACGAGAACGACAACGGTGCTATTATTGCTTCGAAACCGACCAAAAACTCTTACAATTTGGATCCGGGTGTAATAAGTGATGACGAGGACAGTGCATCCAACAAAAATCCCGAAAGTTTGGCCAATTCCACCGTAAATATCCAAAATCTGTCGGTCACTCCTCCACCCAAACCCAAACGGAGCTTCGCTAAGAACCCGGAGATATCCGTGAGTCAATGGGAGGACAGTGAGGGGCAGCTAATATCTTCGCTGAATGTCAGCCAGGACAGCGTGAATTCCACCGGAAGGAGAAGAAACAGATCGAAGCTGGAGGACCTGAGAGGACGTCTCTCTGACCGGAGGCTGTCGATATCCTGCGTTGATTTTGCTCACCTCGCCAGCCCGAAACCCGAGAAGAAGTTCTCTTCCTCCCTGCAACTGGAAAAGAGTCAGGAACACTACAAGGGACTGTCCAGGTTGGCGAGGAAACTCAAAAACTTGCATTCCGTCGATAAAAAAGAAATAAAGAAAACAGTGCTCGGTGCTGAATGTAATTTCGGGGCGATAGAGGAAACAATATTACCGAAATCCGATTTTAAGAATAAGAATAAGGACGAGCTTATCGGAATGGTGGTCGACTTGCAGAAGAGGGTGAATTGTATATCAGTGAGGGTGAAAGATTTGGAGGACTATTTGGACGGTATTTTGCTCAAGGTGATGGAGACAGTGCCGAAAATTTTAGAAAAATCTTGAAATTTACAGAACGAATAAGACTTTCAAATAAACGCGTGGCCAAAATCTGATGTGAACTATTAGAAAAATCAATCTAAAAGCTTTATAATCTCAAATTAGATCTTTACTGTTATCGCTTTTTGGTCAATTTCTTTTGCTGCTAATTTACAACAATTTAATACCCCCGTAATCTGTGTTTTTATTTTTCGACTTTAAATCATTAACAAAGTTTTTTTCTCTTGCAATTATACTATTTAAAATATTTGGAAAAACCTCGTTGACAGTAACGTCTCTTTATTAATTACCTCTTTTTCTAATTGAAACTGCATTAATTAATAATTAATAAAAAATTGGATTTCTTAAATCAATAAAAATTAAAGTCTCCAATTGAATTATATAAATTAATTTTATTTTTAGACAATTTTTACGCAACAGTAAATTAACACACCCGATTATGTATTTTCCTGTCATTAATTTGTTGCTTTCCTTATCGAGTTTAGTGATTTGAACAACCATAAAAAACCAAAAGTGCAAATTAATAACTTAATAATATAAATTATAACTTATTTAATAAAATGTGTCATTAATTCGACCGTTAATTATTTACCCACTGAATTATTGCAATATCCCTGAGAATTAACTCTCTTAAATATATATTAAATTCCAGCAAAATTTTCTCTAAATCCCTTAATTGATGCGAACATTAAAATTAAAATTTAAACGTTAAATATATAAATATAAAAAATATAAACTGGAGTTATATTAATAAAAGCACCTGTGAAAATCATAGGAACATTTCATTATAGATTATGAAAAAAGTAAACGAATTGAAAAATTCGTGATTAATAATTAACCACAGAAATTCTATTTATAAACAATCAAATACTCCGCCTTATCACTTTGGGCGCAAAAATTGATTCCATTTCAATATTTCTTTGTTTCGATTACGAAGTGAACGAACGCCGATGCGAGAGTTTAAGTTGGCAATAGCGAACGTTATGTGCGAGAAAGATAAGGTTGGCTAGACTGTCTGAATCCGATAATGTCGTATTGAAATGTCAAATAGTAAAAAACAAACCGGCAAACTTAACGAAAATAGTTGTTAATTTTAAATGTAAATTATAAAATATAAAATGCTACCGGAGGCTCCTCTTTTGGGCAGTACCTTCCACGAATTATTTAGGTATTCGATCGAGAACTTAAAGTAAGTTATTAATTCTAGGGACGGTGTCTGCCTGATTTATTCCAATCTCCTCCCCAAACTGCTTTTGCTGATAATTATTTTTATAAATTAAAACTTGCAGAACTAAAACCGATTGGAGTAGGAAAAGAAAAAGAAAATGGGAATCTTTTTACAAGAAAAAAAGCAAAGACGGTAGCGAAACAGTTATTGGGCCACCAGAAGTGGAACTTCCTGGAAATCCTTCAGAGTTTGCTGTATTCGCCCATGTCAGGCAAGCAATTCTGGAAGCTTGGACGCATAAAGCCACACAAATATATTTAAATTCATCATCAAGTGTTCCTGTAATAGAGAGTACTTATGAGGGTGAGAGTGAATCCGATGTGACTGAAATATATCACCCCCAACCTCACAGGGTTCCAAAGGTAATTAGTCTTAATTATAAAAACATCCCTCTTAATTGTATTTTGAATATATATTCAAATGGTATTATTAAATACTGTATTTTTTGTAATTAATTCAAAGATAAAGATTCATTTTCCAATATGTAAAAATAAGAAATAATGTTATTCTTTTATTCGAGATTGTTGGGGTTGGCTTACGATGTGTACTGGAATTGATAAGAGAAAGTAGAGGATCTCATCCTGCAATCTGCACCAAAGCATTGGCTGCTCTGTTAGATGTTCTTCAGGGCCAACAGCCTCAGGGACTTCAAAATGAGCCTGCTGAAGTTATAGGTAATTACAGGAGAATATTTAATCAAAAACTTTTAAAAAATTTTTGTAAAAAATGTATTGTTTTTTTTTTCAGATCCCCTGTTTGACTTACTTCTGGATCTGGCTACCTGTTATGGACCAGAATTTTCTGCTCCTGATGATGGCACCCATTTAACAGCCATTGCCTGCTCCTGTTTGCTCAGCTTGGTTGTTGTCAGGGGTTCCACTGGGAAACTTCTAGCTGCAACAGCTGCACTTCTCATGTGCCCAAAACAATTAGCAAATCAAAATATTAACTTGCCTTTAGTCATGACAGCTCTCCAAAGAAGCATTTATGCTGTGCTTCTCGGTAAAACAACCAGACCAGACTGGCTGACTCATGGTGTTCCAATTCAGTCAAAAATTGATACATTTTCAATTAAAAACTCAGGTGTGACTAATTACAAATGGTTTTGTTCAATTTATAGTAATTATTTTGTAATCAATTGGGGTGGATTTTCAGGATTTGGAGTGGTTAAGTCAATAGCTAGTGATGGTCAGTTTTTGTATTTATACACATCAAGAGGTCTATTTAAAGTGGGATCTGGTCATGGCAGCACAATCAAAGGCTACATTTATTATTGTGTTCCTGATTTTTTTTATGATGAAAAAGGCTGGCTGGGATTTGCTGGTGTAAGTTTCTCATTCATTTGGCATTTCTCTGACTCATTATGGGATTGTGATTGTATGCATTTGTTTCAGGGCTGGCTGTGGCTGAAAATATCAGGTAAAAAAGGCTGTGAATTATTACAAATAGAAAGAGATCCTTTTCGAGTTATAGATACATCAAGACTGGACAAAAGAGACTGGACTCCTGGTGTTTGGTTTTCTGATTCTGAGCAACTGGGAATCATCACTTCAGTTTGTGATGTAAGTGTATACATATATACATACAGCATTTTGTCAGACTTTTCAATTTTATGAAAGAAAAAAGATTTGCTTTTGCATATTAAGAATTGAGGTATATTATTTATTTTCAGGACGGATTTGTTGTTCGAACTGTAAACCCCAACACGAAACCACCGACAATTACCAATGAATTATCTCTAAAATTAGCCAGAAAATGCATCGATGTCTTGGGAGTATTTAGTTTTGATGAAGAATCCGGTAACAAAACATTAAACACTGATTTGGATGATGAAATTTTATCTATGGTTGCCGGGAAAGAATTCGGATTTGTTAGAACAGCAAGTGGAAAGGTATTCACAGAGGCTGTGTACTTTTAAAATTATTTTTCAATTCGACCAACTCAAAATGAGTACACTTTCAGGTGTTTTACACTGGAAAAGCGAGCAGCATAGGTATGAAAAGTGGCGGAGCGAGCGGTCGATGGTCGGAACTCACAATCCCAAAAGGTGTGAGAGCGCAGCATATCGCTGTGGGACACGAGGGTCTGCATGCGGTGATCGTGACCGAAGACGGTGGAGTTTATTTTTGTGGAACCGCAAGAAGGGGAGAAGATGGAGATTTGAGTAAGGAAATCTGCTTTCTCCCAGAGAAACGAATGATTAAATTAATAATTTGAATTTTCAGGTAAAGCCAGAAGGCAACCGAAAGCCGTGAAACCGAAAAAAATCGCCAAAGTCGAAGATGAATTTATCGTTCACGCCGCCGCCAATAACGGAACAACTGCTTTGGTGACTCGCAACGGACAGCTCCTCATGTTTGGAAAGGATACTGTGCATTGTAATTCAACAACAGGTGAGGCGCTCCCCTTCGGGATTTCACTTCTATTCCATTTCAGAACACATTTTGAGCTGTAAATTGGTCACCCATTGCTTTCAGGTCAGGTTATAGGGATGAAGAATCTTCAGGTGACTCAGGTAGCTTTGGGGAAAGCTCACGCGGTAGCTTTGACTTCAAAAGGCACTGTGTACACATTTGGCATTAACAATAAAGGGCAATGCGGACGAGATTTTGCTCCCCAGATGAAAGAAGGTAAAGAAATTAAGCGTTAATTTGATTTGTGGATTCAAAGCCGAATGAAAATGTATGCAAATGATTTACAATAGTTAAATTGTCATTCCTTTTGTACTGTTACTCTGAATTTCAATTCATTAGAATTCTAAAAGAGTTTCAAATTTAAGACTTTGAAAATTAATTCAAACTCATTCTCTAGTGATTGCAATGGAAACCACCCCTCACGAAGACGATAAGGAAGACGATTTGAATTGGGACGCCATGTGTCCCCCTGGGAAGCATCAGTGGCGTCATGATCTGTGCATGGTGTGCACGATTTGTAGGGAATGCACCGGCTACAGCATTTCTTGCCTCAGTTCGATGAGACCCCACAGAAATCCCGGACAGTAAGTTTCTCTAAGGTTTTCCTCCCAATTAATAAAACACATATTTAATAAAGACAGAATTAATTCTAAACGCTTTGTGAATTCAAACAGCTTTCGGTGACACATTTGGCTTGTTTAATAATTGGATGAATTTAACTTAACAGGGAATGCGGGTGTGGTGAAGGTGATTCTGGGTGTGCCGTCTGTGGTTGTTGTAGATTGTGTGCGAAAGAAAATGTTGACAATTCTGACGTTGCCATCTTAGGCCCGTCCGGAGCTGGCGATTCATCCGGAATGATCCGCTTAGACTTAATACTCAATGGTGAAAGTCAGGGTTAGTTTTGGTTTTCATTTGCTTTCCATTTCCACTCTCACCACTAATTATTGTCTTGTACAAATCCTGTCAAGGAATCTCCGTGAACCTTCACACGGAGTTTTCGACATTTTTATTAATCATTTTTTTTGATTTTCATTAAAATTACATTCCGAAGTGCGATCGCAGAATTTTAAATGGGTTTTGTATCGATACAGTGAGACACATCACTCGACTTCAAGAGCATTTACAACGACGACTGGAAGAAAGGAAACAACGTCAGGCGCGGAAAGCTTCCTCAAAGCACTACTGCAGTTTGAAAATGAAGAACAATTGTTCCAAACCTGGCTCAACTTCTGCGCGTTCGGGGCTGTCCGCTTCAATTTTTAGAGCTCCTGCTCCGGTTAAATTTTCCAATTTAATCAGTACGTTTGATTGTACTTTAAATCTCTCTCTCTCAAAAGGATTGCTCTTTTTATCGCGTTTATTCATTCCGCAGACGAAGATCAACCCGGAGGAAGTGATGCAGAGAGAGACGCCAGCAGAGTGACCTCCCTCCCCCCAGCACCGATCGCCCTCCCCTACACCTGTCCCGTCGTTCAAATCGCCTGCGGTCTCCATCACACAGTGGTGCTGACTCAGGCCGGGGAGGTGTTCACCTTCGGCAGCAACGTCTACGGTCAGCTGGGAATAGGGGACGTGTTGCTGAGGGGCGGCCCCGTGAGCGTGAGGCTTCCCAGTCAGGCTCAGTCTGTCGCCGCCGGGAGCAACCATACGGTTATACTCACCGTGAAAGGAGAGGTGTACACTTTCGGGAGCCATCAGGTTCGTACCTGCAAAGGAACCAGTGTAAAGAACGGTCTCCAATAAAATTTGTGTCTTTTAGAAAGGACAACTCGGGAGAAAGTGCCTAACAACCGTAAACGATCCGTCGACGAGTTCTGCCAGGAAAAGTAATTCGTCTGCATTCGACGGCCCGTGGTATGCCATCCCCGGTCCTGTTCATGGAATCGGACCGCGCACGGGTCGCAGAGCAACTTGGGTCGGCGCCGCAGGAGATCAGACTTTTATAAAGGTGGATGAGAGTTTGATCAACTCTCTGAGTCTGGAACGAGCCACAATCACCGGGAATAAAACATGCATTCGTAAGTAAAACTGAAATTTTGTGTCCGGGCGGATGGATTTATTTGTGAGGGTTCTGTTTCAGTTCTCGTGCCACGGGGAGAAAAGAGTTCGTTTCAGTCTCTCGCCATCAGCAGAAGAGACGGGGGATGCGCAGTGTTTTCCGGTGCCAGTCAAGTTCACTTGGCGGGTTCTCCCATATGCTTAGATCCTCTTTACAACATTTTATGGAGGTGCGTTTCACTGCGTGGTATACTCAGGGAACAACGCTGTTTTTAATTCTTCTTGATTTCAGTTTTCACCAAAACACCAACACAATATCTTGTTACAACATCATCGCCTCGGAAGCGAGAGGACTGGACGTTCTCTCACATTCGATATTCAGTCCGGATTTATTACTCCCTGTGACCGCCGGCTGTTTGGTGAAGCGGTCACAGGCGGCGCTGCATCTTCTGGGCGGGCTCGACACTCTGGCCCAGGCCCAGTATTACAAGCTGGAAGTGGGCCCCGAAGTGATGGAAAAGCAGCCCGGCCCGACCAAAGCTTACAATCTTCAGGATTTCTCCATTGTGAATCGATTCGAAAGTGAGTACTGTGACACTCTCTTTGTTGTCTGTCATCCCATCCCGGGCTTCGGTTCAACTCGGAATTTTTCGGAAGTGTTCGTAGTGTGAAAGGATGTGTATTTGGGAGCAGGAGGGACAGGGTTCTAATCCAAAGGGCAGAGAGAGGTTTTTCATATTTTAGATTTTAGAATATAAAGTGAGTCCTGACAAAGACTTTTGAGTTAAAAACCCTAATTATGGCTTTTTTGGATAAAATGAAGAAAGAAAGGAAAAAAGAATGGAAAGAAGAGAAAAGAAAAAAGTGATAAAAAGCAGAAAAGAGAAAAGATAAAAACAAAGAAAAAAGAGAAAAAGATGGGAAAAAGGAAAATATAGAAATTGAAAGAGAAAGAGAAAAAGAAAATTAGAACCAACGAGGAAAGATTGAAAAAATAGAGGAGATAAAATAAAAGGGAGTAAGAGAATAAAAGAGAAAAGGAGAAAAAGGGGAAAGAAGGAAATAAAAAAAATAAAAAAATGATGAGTTCATTCTTTTACGAGTGAATTTATCACCAAAAATTTAATAACAACTCAACTGGTGAATTTTACCGGTATTTTAAATCGTTGTTTTTTCTGTTGCAGGTCATGGAGGAGGTTGGGGATACTCCGGACATTCGGTAGAAGCGATCAGATTCATGGCGGACGCTGACATAATTTTGGGGGGCTTCGGTTTGTTCGGAGGCCGGGGAGAATACACAGCCAACATAAAAGTAATTTATTAAATTAAATTTTTATACAGTTGAATTGATTAAAAACAAACAATTAATGTTCAGGTTCTGGATATTGGAGTGGACGGAGGCGAGCAAGAATGCGACGGAGAAGTGATAGCGGAAACTGAGGATATTCCCTACGAATGCGGACCGCGACAGAAATACCCGATGATGTTCGATGAACCGGTGATGTTGCACGCGAACAGGTGGTACATCGCATGGGCCAGGATTTCAGGTCCCTCCAGCGATTGCGGGTCAAACGGTCAGGCCATGATAACGACAGAGGATCAGTGAGTTCATCCCCTCGTCGCATTCAGCAATGAAAATTCCGATTGTAAAATATGCGCTGCTTTTCAGAATTTCGTTTTATTTTAAACAATCAAAGAAATCGAACAACGGGACGGATGTTAATGCGGGTCAGATCCCTCAGCTTCTGTATAAAATCGTCACTCAGGAGACGAAAACTCCGCCGAGACAAACGGATCAGTTGGAGCCGGTGTTTGTTTTAAGCAAAGAGTTTTCATCGACTGTAACTCGGGTTTGTTCTTTTAAATTAAAATATTGAGCAGTAAGGAATTTTATTAACTTTGATACCGCTTGCAGGAATGTTTTCAGTCACTGTTAGCCTTATTGCACTGGGGATGGAACGCTCTGAAAGCGGGTCATTCTGACTTGAACGGCTCCAAACTGGCCACCTCACAATCCGAGCACGCCCGTCTGACTCGCCTTGTGTATATAAACCGCGCCAGTCTAAGACTCATACATCTGTACACCAACGAAATTTATCCCGATCAAAGTAAGCACTCTTCTCCCGGTCGGGCTGCAGCGCAATCAGTTCGGGTTTTAATTGTCCGAATTAGTTTTCAGCAAAAAAGCGGTGAGCGAATCCGTTAGACTGGCGGAGTGCATCGGAGACATAAGAGCTTTACTCAGGCAAATCCTCTCGGATAAGGTCGTGTCGGACACCCACAAAGAACTGACCGATGCTGTTTTGGAAGAGTGTCACAAGACTTTCGTGGCGATATTCCACGCCTTGTATCCGACTCCTTTTTTAAAATGGACCTGTTTGTGTGATCTCTTGGCGAAAATAGACAAAGTAGGTGGTGTTTTATGTTTGGGTGTTTTTAAAAAAGATAAATTTTGCATTAATTGCATTATTCTCTTTCAGAGCGGACTTCATTATTCTGAAAACGATCGGCTTTTAAGCGCTGTCCTGGAGGCTTTGTGCTGTCCGACCATCCGCCTGCGGTCAGCTCTGCCCGTATTAACTGACAGTTTGGATCCTTCCATGCGGCAGCTGAGTCCCAGCGACAACTCGGGTCTCACCGTTTCCGGGACGGATCACCATTATCCTCTTCTGGTCGAGCAGATGTCCTATCGCACCCATTTGGAAAGAAACGGAGAGGCCATCAGCAATTGGGGGTGGAGAGAGGTTTTAGATAAGCTTCTGGACCTCGCCGTTCTCCCCGTGAAACGAGGTCTGGCCCAGAAGCAGTCCAGGGTGTCCAAAGACTTGGTGAAGAACTGTTGCAACTTACTTTCCCGAGTGGTGGCGGAGTTGGCCTTTCAGTCCAGCGGCTCTGACGTAAGTGAACACCGCTCACCTTCCGAAATCCTCAGACTAAAAGACTTTTCTTCTCAGGAGGACATACAGGGATCTTGCGGTCGCGTCTTGCACGTGACTCCATCGCGGTTTATGCGGACCAATCAGACGAGGACTTGGAACACCGGAAATGGTTCCCCCGATGCGATCTGTTTCTCCGTGGACAAACCCGGGGTCGTCATAGCGGGAGTCTGCGTCTATGGCGGAGTGGGAACGCTCGAGTACGAACTGGAACTGCTCGATGACGTAAGAAGGACTCCAGAACTGTACATTCCTTTTCATCTTGGTGGGACTGAGAGCATTCGTTGTTGAACAGCAAAGCAATTCGGGGATCGGCGACCCGTCGCCCGGCCAACGCTGGACCAGTCTGGAAGTGGTGAAGGGGTTCTTCGGGCCCGACGACTGCGTCTCCGACGTCGCCGAACTCAAGTTCAACAGGCCGGTGGCCATCAAGGAGAACGTGAAGTACGCCATCAGGCTGAGGAACCAGGGAGGGAGGACGTCGAACGGGGACGGAGGCCTGAGCTCTGTCAAAGGTCCCGATGGAGTCACTTTCACTTTTTCCACCTGTTCTTTGAGTTTCAATGGTACTACTCAAACAAGAGGGCAAATCCCTCAGATTCTCTACTACAGGTAAATAACTATTACATACCTTTATTTGTATATTTTCTGGTATTTATGTTTATTATACGTTTATTATACTTTTAGCAATCCTCAAGATGGTTCTCATCAGCACACGACGAAAGCCATCGCCGAACATCAGGCCAGAAAGAGCAGTTTAACAATGACCACCGCTATCGTGAACAGATGTTCCAGTTTATTGTCACTGGCGAGGGAAAAGGCCGAAGATCTGAATGTGAACGAAATATTGGGGAACGCATGCGTTATCAACACATTGTTACCCCTCGTGTGCGCTCACATAGGGCCTCTCGGCACCAGTGAGTAAAGCCCTGCACTCTAATCTTGCCATTAAATTATAGTTTTAATTGATAACTTTTACTTTTCAGGTGATCCTCGAAGTGCAGTCCAGGTTATCAATCTAATCCAGGAATTGCTACCTCACGTGTCCGCCTTGAATTTGCTTGATGCGAATAATAAAGCAGATGATGTTCCCAAACCGACTACTTCGAATTACTACGCTTGGGTGGAAAGCGATCATCCCTATAAGCCGGCATCTGTGTCCAATTACAGGTATAGATTTGCTTGTCAGGTATTAATTAAGTGTTTGGTAACTTCGGTGTGCCTTTTTAGGGTGTCTTTCCCTTCTTCCGTCAAGTGGATGGTGATCGAATTCTCACCAGGCTGCGGCACCGCTCAGAGCGAAGACTCTCTCAAGCTGTACATTCCCTCCACCTCGAAAGACATTTGGGAAAAGCATTTCGACGAGGAAGAGCCGGATCCAACGACTTATTGGAGGGTTTTGAGAACCCTTCGGGGCGGGACGATTTGGCCTCAAAGCGCCGTCGTGTTGCCAGGTTTGCCCGAGAAA
The DNA here is from genome assembly GCA_028293925.1 of Brueelia nebulosa. Taxonomy (NCBI): domain Eukaryota; kingdom Metazoa; phylum Arthropoda; class Insecta; order Psocodea; family Philopteridae; genus Brueelia; species Brueelia nebulosa. The sequence continues at coordinate 10,377 of JAQIBA010000175.1, read as the reverse complement.
CTCTCCATTCTGTGTAAATTGATTTTGGAACCGAAACACAATTTGATTTTGCAGGAAACGAAGTAATCTTTTCATTGGAAACGGCCTCGGATTACTTGAAAAACGACAAGGCTTGCACGTATGGTTTTCGCTGCCTCGTGATTGGCTACGATTGGAATCCTCCTCCCAATAATGGGCTGAAGCATCTGGAATCGGAGTTGGCCTTTCTGGCGGGGATGTGCGCAGCCTCTTTGATCAGGAAGGATCTCCAACTGCCACCCATCACAGGTATTAAGGCGATTTCCAACAAAGAGGAAAGCAAGAAAAGAAAAAATGGGAAAATAGGGAAAAGTATAAAGCAAGGAGAAGAAAAAAAGGAACAAATTGGAAAACTAAAAGCAAAGATAAAAAAGAAGAAAAACAAGAGAAAAAGAAGAAGCAAAGAAAAGAAAACACAAAAAAGTGTAAAACAGGGAAAACGAAGAAGAAAAAATAGGGAAAAGGAATAGAAAAAAGAAGAAAAAGCGAGGCAGAGAAAAAATTAAAATAGAGGGAACGGAAACTTAAAAAAAAGGAAAAGAAAACAGAGAAGAAAAAAAGAGGAAAAGAGAGAAAATGAAGAAGAAAAATAGATAAAAAGGGGAACAAAGAAAACAGAAAATGGGAAAATTAACGAGAAGGAAAAGGAAGGAGAAAAAGAAAAAAGGGAAAAGGAAGAAAAAAGAAAAACAAGGAAAGAAAAAAAGGGAAAAAGGAAAGCAGAAAAAATGAAGAAAAATAATAAGGGAAAGAAATAGAATAAAGTAGAAAACCGAAGAAAACATAAAATCGAAGGTAGAATAAGAAGAAAAACAAAGAAAAAGGGAAAATCAAGGGAAAGAAAAAAGAAAATAGAGGAAAGGAAAAATTAACGAATAGGAAAAGAAAGAAAAATAAGGCAATATAACAATAATTACATTATTTTTGGTATGAAAATGTGAGATTCTAGTTTAATAGAAGTGCTCTTCTTCCAGTTGACGAAGCAGAGGAAGACGCAGAATTAGCCGAAGAAGCGGCCATGTTGGTGGCGAACGAGCACTGCTCACTGTTGGTGCGGGGACTGGCCCTGTCCCAAATCCCCACGGTGTCCCAGGCCCTCGACGGGATTCTGCCCTTCAGGTAAGTGACAACAACTCACTCAGCTTTTTAACAAAATTTATTTCCTTAAATACCTTTACACAATTCATACGGAATACTGATATAAAGAACACCTAGGAGCGATCGCTCGGAACAGACACAGCGAGTTGATTGGTAACTTAATCAAAAGAAAACTACCGAGTGAACTATATACTTGACTAGCATTCTACTCGCTTTTGAGAACATCTTCGATATACAAAGATTTTTAACTAAAACTTCAACGGGTTTACCTTGGAAGGTTTTCCGGTGCAGAGGGACTCTCCCGAAAAGTGATACAGAACACAATCCAGACTTGAGAGTCGGGAGTTAACGCGCATTTCGCTCCCGACGAACATCTAAAACTAATTTCATTAGCGCCGGCAAAGCGCTAATCGAATTACCGACTCGATTGTTCAGTTTTATTGTCGCTTGAGGTTTTCCAACAAGTTCAAATTAACTGACTAATTAGAGGAAACATAAATGAATCAGAGTAACTTGTCATAAAAGGTTTAGACGGTCGGGAATGAGTTTGCAGAAGCCATTAAAGCTCCTCGAGGTTATTCATTGACATTTGGCCAATTGTTGGCATTTCATTCATTTTCGCAATGATTTCCACCCCCAAAACAATACAAAAAGCGCTTTTCTCGGCATTTATTACGGCTCCGAAGAAAACATAGTAAAACTGAAAGGATTTCAAAGAAGGAAAATATTTCCTTTTCTAGAAGATAAATTTAGAGAAACAATAGGGGGGAAAGACCAGTTTTGTATATCGCAGTTTTTAAAATGTTAGGATATGCGGCACAATACAAATTAAATACAGTTGTTGTATGCCTTTGGGGGCGGATTTCGAATTAACGATTCTAAAGTAGACCGGATTGGAGATGTAAAAGTCTTAAATCGCGATGGGGTCGTTAACGACATTAGCGGTCGGGATTAAATGAAACAATCACGTCCGGGCAAACTCGTTTCGAATGTGCTAATTTTTAATTACTCAAAGGTAATTGTTTCTGGAATTTTCTAAACGGTCGGCGCGAATCCTTTTCCTCGGTTTTTGCAGAACGTGATAATTTCGAGCTCCGCCGCCGTCGCTCGAAAAGTCCCATATCTCTGTCAGGGTCGATTTATCAAAGCGAAATATAACTCTTTCATCCTTTGGTTTCACGTTTACGGTCTTGAGGACGACAATCTTTGTTAAATAAACGGGAGATAAGGTCGATCGTTTGGCGTAATAATACGTGAGAGTTGCGTAAGTCGGAAAAATTTTGTAGCAACTCCGTGGAAATTGTCTCCCAGTGGCGGAGTCAGCAGTGTCTTTTCCTCCTCCGCATCGGTCAAAACAATCGATCCTTGTTTTCGTTAATCAACAAACATTTCCTCACGGTCCCCTAATCAAACAAATCACTGACAATGGACTCCGCTTGTTTAGACTTTCTCAGGAACTCTTTGGAACAGACGGGAGGTTCGGATCAACTGACATGAAGAATAGATAAGCAGGGGTGGCCAAAAACCCCCCCCGGAGATCTGTGATCCCTCGCAAAACGTGTCCATTAGGCGAAGTTTTGCAATTGTTAATTCGGTCATAGTCTCAAAGGAATGATCAGTTATCCTTTGACTGGTGTCTAAAATCAGTTTATTTGAGATCGAGATCTGTCCCGCACAACCGCGTACGGGACGCATTCTTCGTCCAGCGGCTCCGCCTTCTCGACGATTATGTGGAATTCGGTTTCCTTGTATGTCCTCCCGTCAGGTACGATCATGGCTTTGGTCGTTTCCGGCTTGATTTCCCGGTGCTGAACCACCTTCCCGCTTTTCTTCTGCTGTCCCTTCTGAACTGCCTCTCCCCCGTTCCGCACCGGAACCGGCTGCCACTTCCTCCGCCGCCGCAATACGCACGCTATGACGGCCACCGTCACGGCGAGACACACCGCCGTCGTCGATATGATTATTACGAAGAAGTACACACTCGACGTGAGTTTGTTGCAGTGCTCTTTGTAGAACTCCCGCCCCGGGACGAAGTCGAAGTTTCCCTCTTTCTTGTCGTCCATGTGGCACCAGATCGGCTCCAGCTCCGATTCCAGTGACTCCTCCGGTTTCTTCCCAATGGTTATCATCTCCTTCCAGAGGACGAGGCCGTCGCAAGTGCACGCCTCGTCCACCATCAGCCTGGAGATGCGCACCTCGAAGTCGCTCCTGTTGAAGTACAGGGATTTGCCCTCGAGGCTGCTCACCGTCTGGTTGTGGAATTTGAGTTTCTGTTTGCCCGCCTGCTGTCTCACGCTCCTGTCCAGCGTGAGCCCCCGGAATGCCTCATTATCAATACTGTTGATTACGTTACTCTCGATCACAGTTTCCCCCCTGAGAAGAATTTTAAACGCCTCCGCGTTGAGTCTGTTTATCATCGAATTAACAATAATAACTTTCTTGGGGTTGTATACTTTGAAGCCCAACGTTCGCACCACGTCTATGAACGAGCCATCTATTTTGAACAAGCCGTCGACGAACACGTCCGCGACGAACCTGCTGGGAATCACATTGAACTGACTGCCCAGGACGAGGAACTTGTTCACCGTGAACTTCTTGAAGGACTGCGCCTCCACATTGGCCACGTTCGTGTCCCGAAACGCGATCCCCTCCGCCCCGTGGATGCTCGAGAAGGCGAACGCCCGGATGACGCCCACGTAGCAGTTGTCGAAGGACACCGTGTGGACGTTTCCCGTGAAGGTGAAGCTGGACACGTCCGGGATGGTGGAGTTGACGAAGTGGACGGTCCGCGGGGGGCCGTTCGAGTGGAGGGTGTTGCCCTCCACGGAGAGGTGCTTGATGTTGGAGAAGTGGAGGCTCTCCAGGTTGGTCAGCTCCTGGAACCCCTCTTTTATCACAGATACCTTTTTGCAGTTGTCTATGGAGATTGAGGTGGTGCTCGGGGGCACCGAGCAAGAACCTGTGCCCCTCACGATTAGCTCTTCCTCAGGGTCCTGAAACAAGGGCGGCCATTAGTCGGGCATTAGTCGGTCATGCATTATTGGTCGGTTTTTACCCCCCACAACCCTTCACAGACTATCTGAGGATAATCTCGACCTTTCCATACCTTAATCAGATTTGTGTTTCCAAAGTCTTCCCTTGAGGAATAACCGAAAGGGTGATTTATATCTCCTCTTGAGTTTCCTCCAGGCATAAATTGGGATAATAAATTATTATAATTCCTTTTGGTGTCTTTATAAGTGTTCTGAATGGCGTAGGTGATTATTTATGACAAAGTGTGTGGGAGATAACTGTGAATGCGGCAAAAATATTTTGGCGGGTCCTTACTCAAAATTAATTTGGGTTAGTGGCAGGTGCAGTTTGGTTTAAATGTGTGTCAACGGCCAAAGAGGTCATTTTGACCGATTTTGATCTCCGTTATTTTCAAATGCTTTTTGGTCTTTTGTGACTTTTATTATCAAATCTCTGTAATTTAACGTTCTCTTTCTTTTCTTACGCTTTGCTGTGTTTTCTTTTTCCTGATATGAACAGTCAAAGCGGTCAAAATGACTGTTCGTTTTAAATGTCGACCTTTGAAGCGCGATTTTTACGGTATTTATTTACTCTTAAAAAGGAGAGAAAGGAAAAAGGGAAAAGAAAAAAGAAAGCCGAACCAAAAGAGCCAAAAAGAGCATAAAAAGATAAAGAAAATGATGGGAAGGGAGAAAAGAAACAAAAAAAGGGAAAAGTGAAAGAAAAAACAAAAAGCGAATAAGGAAAAGGGAAAAAGGAGAAAAGAGAAAATTAAAAAAGTATGAAAAGAATAGAAAAAAGATGAAAAGAAAGAAAAGAGAAGAAGAAAATAGAAAAGCAGACAAACTGAAGAAATAAAAAATATTGGGTAATCTAAAGAAGAAATACAGTCGGTATTAAAGTAAAAAGAGTGGTAATAACTTCAATGAAAGTGCATTATTTTTAATCTGAAAATGCAAATCAAGGAGAAAGAAACAAAATACAATACAGCGGTCATTTTGACACCTTTCGCCCGTTATAATGTTATTACTTATCTGACAATGGATTAGTAAAAGTAAGGGAATGCGATGAGGTAGAGCGCATTGGTGATATCATTAGTTTAGTCACCTCAGACGATAAGAAGTACATAAATTATTTGTTGCATTCGGGAAATGAAAGAGAGTGTATACATTTAAAAGAAAAAAAGATGGAGAACAAAAGTGGGAAAAAGTGAAATGTTTATAGCCCCGCCGTAAACTCGCGCTCGCTTTTTCTCAACTTTTCATCGAGTAAATTACCGGTTTCGTTAGTGAGATTATGGTTTTTCTCAGATGCGCTCCTTCCGAGTTCATTATTTCTTTCCAGGAACCCTTTCCCCTCTTTCCGCATTGCTTTGAGCCCGAATGCGGCTCGTACCTGATCGCAAATAAATTAGCCTGGCCACGACTCACTCGGAAATCCTTCGGGGGTTACAGTAATTGAGGCTCACCTCGCCCGGGCAGACACATCGCACTCGTCCGTACGGGTCGTGACAGGTACAGAAGTCCAGGTCGCAAAGCGTCTTGTATTCCGCCTCGCCGAGTTCCCATGAGATCCGCCTGCACAATGAAAGTCCCCTCGCACCGCAGGCGAACACACTTATCACGATTGTCCAGTACAGCCTGGAAAGTTTTACTTTGGTCATGATTACACCCGCGACACTTCACATCGTCACACAGCCGGAAAGTTCTGAACGGGGTGGTGAAACACCCCCGGAGGAATCTTCAACCCTTCGCGAGTCTCAACACTAAATACAATCAGTCATTGTTCCCTGTTGAAAAATTCATATGAAACTTCCTAAAAGAGGGAACGGATTGAACGGGTTAAAAATGCGACAGAAATTCAAAATGCGCATATTTACTTCCCTTTTCGTCAAAACATCTGCTTATTATGACCGATGAGGTTGATAACGACCCAAAAGACTGAGAAGGGGTGGATTCGGTGACATCCCTTGTGGGAAAAGCTTTGTATGAGGACATAAATTGGGATGAAATAATTCTGAAGTAATTTGACTTTATGATGAAACTCGGAAGAGACTGTTCAGAAATGTTTAGGCAGTTTGAAAGAGGATAACATATTTAAGAATGGTTTTTTTGGTGGTCTGAAGAGGGAATGGATGTTCAGGAATATTTTTTGGGCGATCTCAAAGGAGAAAGAATTTTTTTTTAATATTTTTTGGATTTCTAAAGGATGAAAATTTGTTCAGAAATGTATTTTGGCGGTTCGAAGAGGATGTTCAGAAATTTTTTGGGCAAATTGGCGATCTGAAGTAGTAATAAAGAACTGTAATGGGCGAAATTGAGCCTCATGGAATAATAAAAAAACTGTTCAGACATATTTTTGCCGAAATGTTAGTCTGAACTAAGTGGGGAAAAAACTGTTCAGAAATATTTTGGACAAATTGGAGGTTTGGAGAAGTAATAAAAAAATGTTCAGAAATATTTTTAGCGAAATTATGGTCTGACTAAATGTTCAGAAATTTTTTGTGCAAATTGGTGGTCTGGAGAAGTGGTAAAATACTTGTAGAAAGGAAAAATCTGTGCATGCAAATGCAAAAGAGAAGTTGAAGCCGTAGTTTTAATGCATTCCCCCAACACGGGGAATTAGTCTGTCGTTTAGTTCAATTTAACTCAGATCGCAGGCTATCACCAAAGATATTAATCAATCTTTCTGGGATATAGGTTGGAGGTCTGGGAGCCATCTCGCGCTTTGGGTTCGCCCGAGGCGGGAGAGGGTGGGAGTCGTGGGGGTGGGACGGCCTCCCCCGGAAACCAGGTCCTGGACCCCATTAAGGTTCTCGCTCGAGTATTTACTCTGGCTTCGCGATTTCCACTCAGCCGACCTTGAGAATCACTTAAGGATTGTTTATGTACGTTTTTAACCAAATAATAAAAAAATTTCTGGCTTTGGGTGGTGACCTCCTTCTCGTGGTCGTCGTCGGCGAGGAAACATCAAGTCACCGATTGCCAACAGTCCGATTGACACAGGAGTCATTTCAATTGCTCTTCGCCCCCTCTCTGCATTGATTTCGTCACTTCTCCCGCATTCCCCCCGAATGCGATCTCCAATCGCTCACATCCCTCCGTTGTTCACCCCTCCCCGCACAACTGCTGACGGGGCCAGCGCAGATTCGACAAGAAATAAGAGACGAGAGCCTTCCTTAGTCGGAAGCAATGCCACATGTTGAGGTGCACTCGCATTACGCCAAAACAAAAATAATACCCAACTCACCGACTCCGTTTTTTGCATAAACATTACGACACCTAATTGTTCTAAATTTAATAAGACCTTCGGCAAAATATTTGGCCTCCGCCAAGTTCAAAATTAAACCGACCCACAGCAGAGCCCCGCGCGACCCCCGCACGACCCCTCACGACCGACCCTCACCCCACCGGCAAACCACCACCGCTGACCACCACTCGCCCAGAACCACTACCGTGAGCGCTGTCGGAGTCCCGTCCTATCCTGTGGCGAAATCCCTGGCCGATTGATAAGATCTGTCGACGGTTCGGGCACAGTCAGCGCGCGACGAGGACTTCATTCCTCGCGTTCCCCAAGCGTTCACTTATGCACTGAGTCAAACGTGGTTGGTTGTTTACTCGGGAGCAAGGTGTGGAGTGTGTGCATGTGAGTGTGGAGTGTGGTGGGGGAACGGGATCCGTAACTTGTTCAACTCTGTCATTGTGTTCCCGTTTGGCCTTATTATTTTCTCTCCGTGCGTGATTTGTCTGCGCTTTGGAGGGAATCTAACCCTTTGAGGACTTTATTTTCTCAGAGTGTATACATTTGTATGAATTTAACCCTAGAAAGACCGTGGGGTCCGTGCGGACCCCAAAGCGGTTTTTCTTCCGCTGTAGCTCTTTTGTTTGTCATTGTAAAATTTTGAAATTCGGTGACTTTTCCTAACTTTTTTCAGGCTTTAACCCGGTGTTTTCAGATTTCCAAAATTCCTTCTAGTTTCCGAGTAAAAAATTACACTCCCGCGAAAGACCGTTGGGGTCCGTCCGGACCCCAGACTATTTCCTATGATTTTCAAGTTCCCACGCTTCTTGGGCGCTCAAATCTCATAGATAATGAATAATGGGTGCCGAATAAATGCAAAAACAGCTCTTCTAGCTTGTTTATCTAAAAAGATTTTAAATTATATAGCTAAAGATACAATGTCGAGCATTGTTTTTCGCAAAATGTGTGCCTTACTGTTCTTAAGAGTCATATTCTTTTTTCATTTTTGTTTTGACTTCTTTGTTCTGAGCTCTTTATGCCCCCATATTCGCTGTTTCATCAAAACTCGAAAACGCTGTTAAATTCGGACTTTGTCAACAGTCAGAAGCAAATCACCCAACAGCTTGGTTCTGAATAATTGAGGGTTTTGTAACATAGCGGTCATTTAGTTTTTTTTGTGATTTTTGGAAACAAAAAGAAAAAAATCAAACATCCAGTCACCATGTGCAGGTGAGTAATCTTTTACCTTAAATTTCAAATATACCCTTTGGTGAACATATTTACAATTAGACTGGATACACAAATGTCACATTTTGTTTAGGCAACTGAAACCTCAGGAAATACGAAAGATTCTCGAGGACAGTTTGGAGGAATCTGATGAAGAGAGTAGTGAAAGTTGCAGTGACAATGAAATAGATAGGATTATTTCATGTGACTCAGAAGAAGGAGAATGCAGTGATGATGAAGATTCCGAAGCTCAACCCCTTCCTGATGAAGAAACGGAAATGTTTTTCTCCAAGAACGAAGAAGAAATTTGGCTGAAAAACCCCATGGGTAGTACGGAAGGTAGAAAAAGTAAAAAAGATATTCTAGTTGAACAGTGTGGGATAACTCGCTTCGCAAAAACTAGAATTGTTGATTTACAATCTGCGTTCCTCTTTTTCTTCTGCAATTCATTACTCGAAAAAATTGTTAAATGGACAAACAAAGAGGGGCAATTGCATTACAAACAAAATTGGGTAAATACAACCCTGCAGGAAATAAAGAGAGTTTTAGGTGTGTTAATTCTGATTGGGGTCTACAAATCGAAAAATGAAGAGATTAGTCAGCTGTGGAGCCAAATAGATGGCAGACCCATTTTTAGTAAAATAATGGGTCGAAACCGGTTTAAAGAATTATTACGGATTCTTAGATTTGATAATGCCGAAGCTCTAAAAGTCTAAAATTTTGGGCCCTCTGTGACTCTGAAACAAGCTACTGCTTGAAACTAATGATTTACAAGGGCAGAGAGACGGGGGAAAAACGGGCAGTAAATGTGGGTGAAACGGTGGTGAAAAATCTTGTTTTGGAGTATTTAAATACAGGGAGAAATATAACCTGCGATAATTTTTTTACAAGTATCAGACTAGCTCGGTTCTTGCTCACCAAAAATACAACAATTGTGGGCACAATTAGAAAAAACAAGGGCGAACTTCCACCAGAATTCATTAGGGGTAAAAGATCAGTTGGGTCCAGTTTGTTTGGTTTTCAACCTGACGTAACAATTGTTTCTTACTGCTCCAGAAAAAACAAGGCGGTCACTCTTTTGTCTACACATCATCATGATGACAAAGTGGATGAGCAGAAAAAACCAGAAATTGTTTTATCGTATAACGCAACCAAAGGTGGGGTGGATCGCATGGACCAAATGACTAGATGTTATTCGGTAAAAAGAATGACCCGAAGGTGGCCATTGGTTGTGTTTTATAACATGATAGACATAACAGCCCTAAACGCCTATATATTGTGGCTCTCAGTAAATGGTGAAAAGAAACTTCCAAGAAGAAAATTTTTAACAGACTTAGGGAAACAGTTAGCCGACGTCAATTTAGAATTCCAAGAACTTGAGGTTGCTACCACTGCAGATTCTACCACAAAGAAAAGATGCCACATTTGTCCCAGAATTAAAGACAAAAAATGTAAAACTCATTGCTCTCGTTGCAAACTGAATGTCTGTCCTGAACACTCTCAAGTATTTTGTAAAATATGTAGCGAAAAGTTATAAAACAAAAAAATTTTACATGAGTGATTTATCTTACTAATGTTTGTTGCGTTTTTCAATTATTTTATATTCAATAAAAATGCTTATTTTTACATTTTCGACTTTTTATTAATCCTTTAATTCGCCTTCAATAAAAAAATGAAAAAAAACCATCGAGAAAAACAAAGGAACTAGCGCAAAGTCTCTGGGGTCCGCGCGGACCCCAGCGGTCGTTCGCGGGAGTCTGAAATGCCGGTCTTTCCAGGGTT
>JAQIBA010000174.1:0-102602 GCA_028293925.1 Brueelia nebulosa | reverse complement strand
TTAACCCTGGAAAGACCGGCATTTCAGACTCCCGCGAACGACCGCTGGGGTCCGCGCGGACCCCAGAGACTTTGCGCTAGTTCCTTTGTTTTTCTCGATGGTTTTTTTTAATTTTTTTATTGAAGGCGAATTAAAGGATTAATAAAAAGTCGAAAATGTAAAAATAAGCATTTTTATTGAATATAAAATAATTGAAAATTAGTAAGATAAATCACTCATGTAAAATTTTTTTGTTTTATAACTTTTCGCTACATATTTTACAAAATACTTGAGAGTGTTCAGGACAGACATTCAGTTTGCAACGAGAGCAATGAGTTTTACATTTTTTGTCTTTAATTCTGGGACAAATGTGGCATCTTTTCTTTGTGGTAGAATCTGCAGTGGTAGCAACCTCAAGTTCTTGGAATTCTAAATTGACGTCGGCTAACTGTTTCCCTAAGTCTATTAAAAATTTTCTTCTTGGAAGTTTCTTTTCACCATTTACTGAGAGCCACAATATATAGGCGTTTAGGGCTGTTATGTCTATCATGTTATAAAACACAACCAATGGCCACCTTCGGGTCATTCTTTTTACCGAATAACATCTAGTCATTTGGTCCATGCGATCCACCCCACCTTTGGTTGCGTTATACGATAAAACAATTTCTGGTTTTTTCTGCTCATCCACTTTGTCATCATGATGATGTGTAGACAAAAGAGTGACCGCCTTGTTTTTTCTGGAGCAGTAAGAAACAATTGTTACGTCAGGTTGAAAACCAAACAAACTGGACCCAACTGATCTTTTACCCCTAATGAATTCTGGTGGAAGTTCGCCCTTGTTTTTTCTAATTGTGCCCACAATTGTTGTATTTTTGGTGAGCAAGAACCGAGCTAGTCTGATACTTGTAAAAAAATTATCGCAGGTTATATTTCTCCCTGTATTTAAATAGTCCGAAACAGGATTTTTCACCACCGTTTCACCCACATTTACTGCCCGTTTTCCCCCCGTCTCTCTGCCCTTGTAAATCATTAGTTTCAAGCAGTAGCTTGTTTCAGAGTCACAGAGGGCCCAAAATTTTAGACCATATTTACCGGGTTTGGCAGGTAAATACTGCTTAAAAGGGCAACGTCCACGAAAAGTGACAAGTTGCTCGTCAATGGTAAGACACCACCCCGGTTTATAACCCTCACCCAAGTATTTATTCCATTCTTGAAAAATGTCATCGATAGGCTCAGTTTTATTATCAGATCTGTGTTTTCGGCGAGCTTCGGCATTATCAAATCTAAGAATCCGTAATAATTCTTTAAACCGGTTTCGACCCATTATTTTACTAAAAATGGGTCTGCCATCTATTTGGCTCCACAGCTGACTAATCTCTTCATTTTTCGATTTGTAGACCCCAATCAGAATTAACACACCTAAAAGTCTCTTTATTTCCTGCAGGGTTGTATTTACCCAATTTTGTTTGTAATGCAATTGCCCCTCTTTGTTTGTCCATTTAACAATTTTTTCGAGTAATGAATTGCGGAAGAAAAAGAGGAACGCAGATTGTAAATCAACAATTCTAGTTTTTGCGAAGCGAGTTATCCCACACTGTTCAACTAGAATATCTTTTTTACTTTTTCTACCTTCCGTACTACCCATGGGGTTTTTCAGCCAAATTTCTTCTTCGTTCTTGGAGAAAAACATTTCCGTTTCTTCATCAGGAAGGGGTTGAGCTTCGGAATCTTCATCATCACTGCATTCTCCTTCTTCTGAGTCACATGAAATAATCCTATCTATTTCATTGTCACTGCAACTTTCACTACTCTCTTCATCAGATTCCTCCAAACTGTCCTCGAGAATCTTTCGTATTTCCTGAGGTTTCAGTTGCCTAAACAAAATGTGACAATTGTGTATCCAGTCTAATTGTAAATATGTTCACCAAAGGGTATATTTGAAATTTAAGGTAAAAGATTACTCACCTGCACATGGTGACTGGATGTTTGATTTTTTTCTTTTTGTTTCCAAAAATCACAAAAAAAACTAAATGACCGCTATGTTACAAAACCCTCAATTATTCAGAACCAAGCTGTTGGGTGATTTGCTTCTGACTGTTGACAAAGTCCGAATTTAACAGCGTTTTCGAGTTTTGATGAAACAGCGAATATGGGGGCATAAAGAGCTCAGAACAAAGAAGTCAAAACAAAAATGAAAAAACAATATGACTCTTAAGAACAGTAAGGCACACATTTTGCGAAAAACAATGCTCGACATTGTATCTTTAGCTATATAATTTAAAATCTTTTTAGATAAACAAGCTAGAAGAGCTGTTTTTGCATTTATTCGGCACCCATTATTCATTATCTATGAGATTTGAGCGCCCAAGAAGCGTGGGAACTTGAAAATCATAGGAAATAGTCTGGGGTCCGGACGGACCCCAACGGTCTTTCGCGGGAGTGTAATTTTTTACTCGGAAACTAGAAGGAATTTTGGAAATCTGAAAACACCGGGTTAAAGCCTGAAAAAAGTTAGGAAAAGTCACCGAATTTCAACATTTTACAATGACAAACAAAAGAGCTACAGCGGAAGAAAAACCGCTTTGGGGTCCGCACGGACCCCACGGTCTTTCTATTTTAAAGGAGTGAAGTCATTGTTCTGGAGTTGAGTGACCATGGAACTGAGCGTGTAGGACAGAGACCACATCTCTCCTTCCAAAACGCCGGGTCCTCTGCTTTTCTTTCTCATTTCCTTCTCTTCCAGCGCAGAAGGTGAAAGAGGAGGGCGTTTTCCGAATATTTTCGCTCTTAATCATTCCGGATAGTGGGATTGAGTATTATTTTTCCCCTTCCTTATCTATCGGATTCACCTCAGTAGGACTTTTCTCAAGCCGCATTCGGTGTCGATTCTTTTACCCGAGACACTTAACAGATAATAATCAGTGTCGAAATCTTATCTCAGATGTCACAACCGTTTTTAGATTATTTTCGGTAACGCCACAAACTGGACCGATGATCTTACAATTGGAAAATTTTGCAGTTGATTACGACTTCCAAATGATCTACCAGATCTTCATTAAAAAAAAAACGCCTCAAGTCTCTCACCCTTTTCCTTTCTGCCACGAACAGGAAGAACGATCGTAAAAACCATGGTATTCACTTCCTTCAGGGAAGCAAAAACGCTACCGCGGAGTTGAATGAGCGTCAGAATCCTTCAGTCACACCTAGTTTACCAGAAACGGCGACCTTGAAAATTCAGGCTTGGAACAGGTCTACTGCGCTTATGACATTACGTATACAACGACGTAGCTGAATAGGAAAACGGGCGTTGACACTGGTCTTGTTTATTACGGACGAAGGCCCATGTCATGTTGAGATAGGCGTGCGCCAAATATGTCCCGAGCTTTTCCAGCTTCGATGGTGGTGCCTTATGAACATCGAAGGGAATCCCTCTCTTCGTGGAAATTGCTTTAAAAACTCAGCAACGGGCTCATCGCTCTTATCGCAAACGAAGACCTGAGCCCTTTTCAGAAGGAATGTGACCGCTCTAAATATGCGCGGTCTTGAGGCAAGACAATGTGGGTGTCACTTAATGATTTACGATCGAACCATTGGCAGACTTGCAAAGTCAAAATTTAGAAATTGTTATTGTTGCTTACAATAGGCGCATGCAGAGTCGAATAAATAACCCAAGAGTATATTGAACCATACTTAAAACCGATTGGCAATAATGTGGCATCTTTACGCAAGGAGGGCTCCCTTTTAATTAAGAAGTCAATAACCGTGCAGGTACGACAGGACCCGCAAGACAGTGTGAAAGAACTTGGAATGTAGACGTGTAAAAGCAGATTATAGCTTTTACCTGTTGATCTTTTCGGGTCATTTAAGTCCACAGAATTTTGTAGGACTACTTTTATTTTTGACTGTAAATATGTTTTCGTGTTTTAATACGAATTATAAATGAAAGGTATTTTACAACTTTGATGAGTCTGTACTTCGTTGGTTTTCCCCAAAAATTTAGCCTTCATAAACATAATGCAATTTAAAAGATAAAAGTAAGGATTGGGGAAATTCAAAATATATATTTTTCTTCCTGCTCGTATTATCTGATAACTGAGAAGCGAAATTTGGTTTTATATCAGTCAAGTAGCTTGTTTAGCATTAAAAATGTCATAAAAGAAAATTTACGGCCTTGAACATTGTAAAACTATGTTCGGGCCCGAAAATTTGATGAACTTTTTCGGCGCATATATTTTGCAGTTCAGATTTATAAAAATAATTGTCAGCCTTCAAAATACTTTGGATTTGCCACCAAACTGACAAAAAATAACAAATGGTAAGATTCGCACAAGAAAATTTTACTAGAAAACTTTCACGAGGTTCCTGTTTTCGTCACGGCATGGAATTGCCACTCCAGAAGGTAAGAGAAAGTTGCTAGCACTGGATTATGTACTGGCTTGTATATTTTTCAAATTGCTTTCCTTCAGAACATCGTGTATTCATCTCAAAGATATGCGAAAGATGTTTGCAATAAATAAGAAAATGTATAATCGAACCGAAGCTTTCAATTTAACAGATTTACTCTTCGACCTCAACGTGCAGAAATCAAAAAACTTTTAATTTAATTATAAAATTAATAAATGGCGTTTTCCTGTCAGAACTTTCTCAATGGCGTGAGAAAACTCCAATTAATTCAGATATCAACAATTTCTTATTGTGTGCAATTCGATGGAAGGAGTGAACAGGAAGACTCACATCGGTTTCTTTTCTTCCTCACTTTAATTATTTTCCATTGAGTTTAACGCGATTAATTATTAACTATATTTGGCAAATACTTGGGAATCCATATACATCTTTAAAGTTAAACAAATGAAGATGTTTATTTGCAGTAAAAACCATCAAAGAAATTTCACTCCGATCATCGTAACAAAAAAGAGCCGACAAAAAAACTGTAACTTTTTTTTTATTACAAAGAAAGTAATCTGTCGTAAATGTTAAAAGAACAACCGATAATTTCCCCAAACACTTGCCGGCCACGATGAGTTATTTTTCATGACTACTCAGATGAGAAAAATTAAATAACAAAGAAATTATATTCTCGACAAAATGTCCTTGAGAAACCCAGTTTTCTTTGACAATAAAATAAAGCACAGAAAGGGAAACCTAATAGATTCCTTTAAATTCAGCAGTGTAAAACATACTACAGAAACAGCTCTTTTTTTGTGGGTAAAACAAATCATTCATTTTCACCAACTTCATTTTATTCAGCATCCTGCTGATGTCGTTTAAAAAATGGTTGACTAATTAATACAGAAATTAATTTGTTGCTTGAAAGCGCTAATTTTTTTGCTTTAATAGATTTGTATTTATTTTATTGTATAAAATCGAAAGCCGATTTAAATTTCTTCGACAATGAAAAAATTATAATAATATAACTGATTATTTCGTAATATATGTAAGTTTCATTTATACAATGAAGGAGAAAGAAAAGTTAACAAAATTAACCCCCAAAGATTAAACTTTATTAAAAGTGTTCTTTCCCGGATATTTTGTAATGAAAAAATATACACTAAAAAATCTCATAAAAACGGTGAACTGTTCCTGACAAAACCCCAAAAAAGGTCGAAGAAAAGTAATTAAGAGATACTGTAGAAGGAATCAACTCCGATAATTTGAAAGACGCTACCAAAGACAGATCTTACATAAATCAGTATTACTTTCATTTATCCGGACACAGAGCATATTAAATGCTCGCCATGAAATACCGTTAACATCAAAGCCGAGTTGGTTCTTTCATGCACTCTGATATTACCAACAACTATTTCCCTCCAGCTTTTCTCCAGGTCATAAGAGTTGAATGAACCGAACCAGTCGTTTCACCCATCGGTGCAACTGTATTCTTTTTTCCACGCTTTTAAAAAAGCCCTGGAAACATTTTACCATACTTGAAAAGCGGTTTGAGATTTTTCCCGGGGAATTTCGATCATAGAAACTGTTCTGAGAACTCGTTCGGAGGCAGACGCAGCGGGAGAAAAAACCGGCAAAGAAGAAAGTTTCCTTCTGCTTTCCGAACTTCATCCCTTCCCCCTCTTTGTGCAATTCACAGCGGTTATTTTGCTTTCACTTTTTGGCTTTTGCACATTCCTTTTGAAATTCCTTTCCTTCGCGAGTGGATCGCGGAATTTTGGAACCGTTATTGCTCCGTCGTGCGGATTAATACCGTTATCGAAAAATTGGATTCATATTACATTTTTCCTTTTCTATTCCTCTTTTTGTTTCGATAAAAAAGTCTGCTGAAATTCTTTTACACGAAGTACCTGAATAAGACCAAACATCGCAGGTCGAAATTAGAAATAACCCTAAAATGATCGAAAAAATCGTTTCGGACAAAAAATAAGCTTCGATTGACCAAAAACGTATGCAGTTCTCTTTTGCTCACTTGAGTTTTTTGCACTCGTCAGGAGCCAAAGGAGTTTATTTCGAAAGAGTTACAAATCACTGACCAAGCGATTCTAATTTGATAAGAACTTGAAATATAAAAGAATATTTCTGTCGCTGCTAATATTCCACATAGTTTTGTACAGGCATATTTATTGAATTTCCCCGAAAATTTCTGTAGTTTAATGGTTTTAATCTAATTTACAATTAAAGTCTAATTATTTATTTATTATAAACTTATTGTTAATCTATATACTGTATATATTTGTTGTTTATTTATTTACTATATGCTTATTGTTTAGTTATTTTTTATATAATCACTGCATATTAATGTATTTGTTTTTATATACAGTACGCAGGCTTCCCTACCCCCCCCCCCCCCCTAAACGGGACTGATAATTTTGTTTTGTTTATTTGTAATACTTTGTAAGTTTGTACCTGAAATTGATTTTGTAAAGTTTTATCCAAATCTTCTGAAATTCTTATAGTGCTCAATTCAAATTTTGCAAGGAGAGAGAAAGGGAAAAAACTATACGGGTGAAATAGGGTAGCAATGTATTATTATATTATTGTAATTTACAATTAAAGTCGTCTATTTAATGTTTTCCCAGCGGGATTCAATTCCAGGAATGGGAAAAAAATAAAAAGTACGGAACTAAGGCGGAGACAAAACGTTTAAATGCCTTTGCCAGCTAAGCTTTCCCGAGTTGCGACTTATTCGACTGCGAGGCGTAAAACCCAGGGCGAACTTTGGAAATCAACTCTTCTGAGGTCATTTGATTTAACATTTGAAAAGTGGTCAAGTGGCATAATTTCCACGAAAACCATACGACCTTTTTATGTACGGAACGGGTGCACGCCCAGACTTTCGTTGCTTTAGTTTCGCTTTCGAGATGACTGTCCGGAGAACCGTATCAATGTCTCGTTGGGCCACATGGGCCACACCGTCAGTCAAAGGATTTCAACAAACTTTCGCAACGAAAATATTATACAAATGCGCAATTCGTTGTTATTTTGCGAAAGCTTATTTCAACGGACTTCAAAACTTTGGGGTGCAAAAAACCTGAGTTTAAAAGAAAACATTCGAAAGATACTGAATTCTAAACCACTGATTGTTATAACGAAAGCTTCAGAGGACATTTTAATTTTTAATATTTTCGTAAAAATATTACATCAGTAAATTATAACCCATTTGTTACTTCCTCTTTACACTCATTAAATGAGGGTCATATCATCCCTGGCAATGATTATACATTTTAAGAGTGGTTTAAATAGAAGTAATATAATTTTTAACGCAATTGAATGCAACAGTAAATCCACAGAGAGGTTAAATTTTTATCAAATGGACACCGAAAAAATAACAGAGAAAAGATAACAAAGTTTTTTCAAATTTTAATCATTAATATTAATATTTCTGCGAAAGCTTTCGAAAATCAAAGCGATGCAGTACTTCATTCTAAACGCCATCTTTTTACTTCAGAAGATTTAAAAAATACAGAGTAATTTATCAACTCGAGAGCAGTTGGTTTAATTAAGCTGTAATTACGCATATAAAAAACTTCCCGTTCATCCCCATTGTTTTGAAAATGCCTGAAATGAGACCGAACTGCTGAATTCTTGAGGATGATCGAATTTTCCTCCTTCAAAGGGTTGCCGGCGAAATAAATTTCATCGTTCATGGTCTGATTCGTTATTTTCTTCCGCTATTCCACGTTGGCTTGCTCTGTTTAACAGGTTTCTACTTTTCCATTTCTTTTTTTCTCACTTAAAATATCACTTAGCTGATCGCCTCTGATTTTTACGAGCTCGACAAGAAATTTCCTGCGCAAAATTATGTGATCAGAGTGTTTCATAAGTTAACGATTATAAAAATGCTGACCAATAAAAATAAAGTGTTATAATTATTTAATAAAAATAATAAATTGGGAAAAAATGTCGCTGACATTTCCGTTAAAAACGTCTGACAAATTGAAGACAGATAAACAAGGACACGAGCATGAAATGTTATAGAAAATTTTAATTCATCCAAGCTCTGAAGTGAATTAAACGACCAACAATTTAATTGCACAACTCGTTGATTTGTTCTTCTATTTAACACTTTCAGAATTTAAATTTGCGCTCAAACATAAAAATTAAACAGAATCTTGGCACCGAAAGTTCAAATTCCGGTTTTAATCAAATGCTTTCTTCCAATCTTTCTTCGTAATTGATTTTTCATATACAGTACCGCTCAAAAGTATTTTTACAATACAAAAAAATTATTCCTTTTCCACCCGTAAGTGTTACATACAAAGTGAAATTTCATTAAAATGCTTTACAACATTTATAAATATAATAATAATTAAATAACTGAAAAAACAGAGTTTATCTTCAGATTTATAGAATAGTACTCACTGTACTAATAATAGAACTGAGTAAGAGTATTAAAGAAAAAGCAGAAGACTAAATGTTATGTTTTGTTTATTTTGTTATTTAAATGCCGAAAAATATATTATCAATAGTATTCACAACTAAATAATACAACCGTAATAAAATACTATGCAATACTTATTGTATATAATAATATACTATACAGTACTTATGAGACTACACTGCACACAGTGTATTACAGTACTAACTGTAATATATCTACAATACTAAAATAATACGCAATCATAATAAAATCATACAGTAAAATAATTAATTAAAAAAGTATTAAATTTTGTATTGTCAAAATACTTTTGAGCGTTACTGTATTTTCAGGATATGAGCAGTGCACTTTTTAGATTAGATTTTTAATTTCCGACTCAAAATTAAAATTTATTGAGTCCGTTTAAACAATAGTGAATTACAAACCATATTGGAGTACAGTTAGGCCCGGTGAAGAGTAGGGAGGAAGAGTAGCACTGAATTGTGCACTGTTCTAATGAATTAATTTTAGAAACCGGTGAAAAGTTGTTGCTGGGAAATGTGAGGTATAATTATGGAGAAAAGATATACTCCGAACTGATTCAAATTAGTTACTAAATACTGCAAAATCTTTTAACTCTTTTATTCTTAAAAGGCTCTTTCTTATTTACAAAACTTTAAAATATATAATTTTAATTTATTATTTAAAAATACCTGAGATTTAATAAAACAATAATGAGGTGTATTCGATAAATGGCGAATTGTGTTTCGTATAAGTTTTTTTATATTCCCAATTCAGAAGGCAATTTAATGATCAAAAATTACACTGTGAGTTCTTAAGGGCAAAGTACGATAAATTTTTATTATCATTTGATTGGCCCGGCGAAGTTTTCGAATTTCCATGTAAACCTGAAATTAATTCCGAGGGAAATTCACCGTAAAGACCGCCACTGATTTCAACCTGAATTTAAGTTCATTGCCCTTCCCCAAATTAGTTATTACGTTTTGCGTATCAACAATCTTGTTCGCCATTTTCTTCGATTCAGAACTTGAAGGCGAACACTTTTCAGTTTGAATGGGGTTTATTAATAGGGGTTGGCCAGGACTAAAAAGACCTACGCAAAATAATTGTTTTGAAATGATAAACGAACAGAAGAGTGAAAAACAAATTTTAAAGACTCCACTGCAAAAATGTTAGTTGACTAACTTTCAGAAAGATAGTTTTAGGATCATCTACTTTCTAATTTCAAATCGACTAACTTAGAGTTATGAGTAAGGGTGGGTTTATCCTTTAAAATAACTATGGTCAAATTGACTGTTGTTAAGGCAGGTGATCTTTGAGATTTCATTTCTGACTAAGCACTCATTTCCGGTTTCGTTTCGTTTTAAAAATGTTAATTTGACGCTCCGCTAATCAGTTATGCAATGCATTATGCTATAACAGTTTTCAAAAATTATGATTTCCACTTAAAGTGAGATTTAATAATAATTATGGCACCCCTTGGGGTGGGCAACCGAATCGAAACACTCACTTAAATCGGAGCATTCTGTCCTTATAAATTACCACTGTGGATTATAACGATTGGTTCTTAAATAACAATGATTTATTTTTGAACTTGAGAAGACAATGTTACTAAATTATGCAACTTATGTAATTCTGACTTCATAAGAAAGCAAACGTTTGTCAAAATGAAGAGATGTATCGAGGGCAATAGCGGTTCACATCATTTTTATTATGAGTCTATGATATGAGCTCACGTTCATTTCCATGGATTTCGGACATTTTGTCTTGAGAGGGAGAGAGAGAGAGGAAAGTATTGTAATTTTGCAGTCTGGAAAGTTTCCTTCCACCCCTGCGCTGCCCTCCGGGGAGAAGGCACAAGCTGAAAAACACTGTCTACTCAAAATCAGTAAATAAACAAAGTGGAACGGTAAAGTGTGCCTCGAGGGACTGACTGGATACCCCATTATATGGTGGATGTAAATAATTTCACGTCGCCGACCTCACAAGAATGGTATCAAACGCCCCCGGGCAACGCATTTTATAACGAAAGTATTAGTCATCACCCCTGTGACCATGTCTACCGTTTGCAGTGTTCTCTGTCTTTTTGCATTTGACGTTCTTCTAATTGGAAACTCATTAGAATTTATAGGAAGTGTTTCCCGACAGCAGATGCAACTCGCCACACTTTTCCATGCCGGCGAAAGACATTTTATTATTCGGGGAGTGATAAGAAAAAGTTATCGGGGTACTTAAAACCTGGCCGTGACAATGAAAATCTTGCGTTTCAAAATCGAAAACTCGAAGTAAAATGCCTGAGTTAACTTTGATAAAGGCCACGGCATGGATTTAATAAAGTTGGGAGGTCCATTGAATGTCCTTTGGCCAAATTGGAGCACAGCTATTTAACAAGTTTAACTGTGGAAGAAGGCTACAGTTTTATAAGCCAAAGCAAAGTAATAAAAAAAAAAGGAAGACATAAAATGTGGGAAGTGGGAAGCTTTTGCAGATTAATGTGTTTTTTTTTTGAAAACTCGTTTTGAGAAAAGTTTCAATGCACTTCTGGATATTCGGGCGTTAAAACCAAGATAAAATACATACTCAACGTATAGTATTCGAACTACAGAAAATAAACAGCTTTGAGCAGAATTCTCGCTAAGGTCTGTTATCGACTTCGAAAACATTTTTAGCAAGTACTTCTCGACCTCAATAGCGGATTCAGGTATATCTAAACTTGTCCTACTTGCGAAATTTGTCTTAAAGCCTTTGCCAACATAAAAATTAATCAACTTCGTTCAATTGAAAATAACAAATATGAAAACAATAAGCGAAAAAATGAACGTCATTTAAATTCCCGGAAAACATTTCTTAATTCATCATTTTGGGGTGCGATCAAAACTGATATTAATGAAAACTCCTCAACAATTAAAAAAAGCTAAATTGATTTTATTTAGTGTCGAAGGGTGACCACCCTGTCCTGGTCAAGTAAAAGAACCCCAGACTGCGGGAGACTAAATTAAGACAGGGGTGGATTGTGAACTCAAAAGGGTGATTCCGTCATTCCTTTGAAAGCATTCAACCCTCCCCAAGAGGATGACTGCACTAATTCCAAAAACCAATGAGAATAAATGCGCAAGAACTCTTTCTCACTGAATACGACTTCGTGCAAGTTTAGTGGTACTTTTCAATGCGGGTAATTTATCGGCCGTTGCCTACTATACCATGCTGGCGTTTTCACTTAATTTATTATGTTTTTATCAGATCAGTAAAAAAAGTTTACGAACCCTTACGTAAAATTGGCATTTTTTCCCCCCTTATAATCAGATGTGAAATTGTATGGAAAAATGTTCATCCACTTTTGAATGGTTTTGGGTTTAAACGTAAAATCCAATGCTAAGGCATAACCCTTTTAGTCAATTTACCATAATAAGATTCCCGAAATCATTTCCGAACAAACGTTTCCTTCCAATTTTTCCGTTTTATTATTTGTTCACAATATTAATGCAAGTCGTAAATTAAAGCAATCGCCATAATTAGAATCAATTAAAAGTTTAAAGATTATTAACTTAGGTCAGTGTTCCTCAATTTAAAAGAACGAAGAGACAGAAGTCAACCCGAATGCATTTTATGTTACTCAAAAGCGGTTTGTTTTTATCATTTCTTATAAAATTTTTGTTTAACAACGAAAAACAAAGTAAAACCATTCGTTAATATTATATTAATAATTTTTTTCATTAAAGTAGCGGAGAATTTTTAATCAATAAAACCTTAAATTAATTAGAACTTTTGAATTATTTATACCGCTAAAAGTTTTTAAAATCCCAAAGGGCACACATAATTCAAACACGCCAATAATGACTGGAAGAAAGTTTTAAAGCCTTCAAACGGGCGAAAGATTGTTGTCTTAATTCATTGCTAATTAAGAAATACTCTCGGATTTTAAGATGTTTTCAAATTGTTTTTTTCCGGTTCGATTTACTTTTATTTTGACAGTTACCAACAAAGTTCGGGCTGAAATCCATTTTAACTTTTTTAACTCACAATAAGAGTAGAAATATTTTATAACGGCCGAAACATTTGAGGCGATATTTCCGTAAAACATCCGGTTGGATATGAATTAAAAATCGATACAAATGAATAAATCTGCCGATTCGATTAAAGACTGGTATTCATCTTAATATAATAGTAACGAGGAGATTAATCGGTTAGCAACACTTCAGGGTACCCGAATGCTGTAAAAAGTTGAATAATCAATTCCGATAACTGTCATTGGCTTGTTAATTTTACCTTATCACAATTAACCCATTTTACAGCAGTGATTACGACAATTTTCAGATTAAAGAAAAGAAATATGCAGAAGGTTAAACGATTTCCGGAGCTTCCCAAAAGAAAATCTCAAACCTGGACGAAATTCCAAAACAGTTTTTCCCCTAAAAGCATTCAGGTAGGATTTATACACTTAATTACATTCACGAGGGTTTCTATTAAAAATTACCATTTTTCTTTAAGTGCAAATATGGCCAATTCTCAAAATTATGCTATCAATTCCCCTCTTAAAATCTTATCATCAAACTGGTTAATTCAGTTTAAATTTTAAACAGTTTATCATTTCTCATAGTTTCCCCTTCTTATGTCCTCTTCCTCTTTCCGGTTTAACATAGAGACAATCTTGCAAATTGATTTAACGTTGGACGCCCTCACTGAGCCCTCATTTCCGGTCGGAAAACACCTTTTCGAGCTTTCTTAATAATATGCTTTCCGAAAGATTGCAATTTAGAATAATTTAAGTTGTTAGGTATAACTTAGTATTTAGTATAACTTAGTATTAGGTATAACTTAACTAGTATTTAAGGTATTAGGTATATATTAAGGTATAGTTCATCTTCCGGTAAATTTTGCAAACCAAATGGCATTAATTACCGGTATAAAACCAGTAAATGTTTTCATTATACCGAAAGAAAAGCGGCGTGCTGTATCGATTTCTCTAAATATTAATTAGTAATAAAAGTAATAATATTGTAATTATGTGCCATTTCAGAATACATAAGAAAAAGAAAGCGACCTTGTCGAGGTTGTAAAATATCCAACTCTTGGGCACCTATGCCTGATTTCAGCCCCCCCGGCCTTTTTCGGTATTTCTTTCGTATTATTAATCTCTTTCCAGGCAATTTCATTAGTTTAATGGACCGAATGCCGAATTTTTCTTCAAAAGAATTTTTTCATGTCAAATTAACTTCTTTTTCCGATGTTTGTTATATTAATTCCAAAACATTTAAAACACTTGACTTCTGGTTGTGATAAAAATGGATTGGAAAATACACTCATAAAATACTTTTAAGATTTTCTGGACTCAGGTTTAAGATAGATATTAAATTTAGGTTTTCAAATATGGACGGTTTTAACGGCACCATTAATTATTATTTTGCCAGTCAAAATTAGTAAAGATTTGGAATATAAGTTGAGATGAGTGGAAAGTAAAATATGGAAAGGGGTTATTAATTCTATTACTGGTCTAATATTCAAAAGTTGGGTTTTTACCTAATTCAGTAGTTTCGAGTTTAATTCTTAATTAACTTTTGACTTAAAGTAGCTTAAAACAAACGATAGAAGCAATTTAATCCTTTCCGGAAAGGGAAAATTATAATTTTTCAATCCACGAGGAATCCACAGGACATATGGAACCGAATATAATGTAATATTTGGTGTAATTCCAGTGAAATGCCGACGAATAAGTGTTCTCGTAACGGTAAATGAACTTAAAAAACTTACCGGATCCAAATCTGAATCCCAATCCAAATCATTGGCTCCTATCTCGTACAATGTCCTGTCCACAGCATATGTTTCCATAATTCCTTTTTTTTTAAAAACCTCCAACGAGCTCAGAAAAAATCCCTCCACGTTAAAAAACCAACAAAGCAAACTTGAAAAGAATTTATTAACCTCACGTAAACATAACTCTTGCTTGAGTAAGCTAAAAGGCACGCCGGATTTAGGGGCGTGAGGAGTACGCCCCACTAAGACACTTTTCTTCTTATTATTTAGGAAAAAACCGCTTCACTTTGCACCTTACTCCCAAAAGATGATCTCCTTTTTTCACTACAGCAGATATTCAATGAGCTTATTTTAGGCAATAATAATTGGTGGACTTATATTACTCTACAGCACGCGCTACAACACCTGTTGACTTGTCGAACATATAAATGCCTTCTCTGTTTACAATCACCGGCAATCGCTCCAAATCAATGTGCGCAAGCGCAATGGGGAATAACGCCGAATGGGCCAATGCAGAAACCCCTTTTTTTTAACTTTACATTTATTTAAGTAAATTTTTAAACAATATGACTTAAACATATTTTAATACTATTATTATATACGTTTAAATACAATAATACAGACGCAAGACATACACGATTTGATTTAAATTTAAATTACTACCGTTTTTTCTCTTTTAAATGATACATATTAATAACACTCATAATTGACATAATTCATCCACAGCAGTGCTTTTTTTTTGAAAAGTATGACATGTAATTAAATCAATTATAATGAAATTTTACAAGAACATTTCTAACCCCAAAATAAAATACTGAAATATCTTTGATCTTTGAAAAAGATACATTGGTCAAGATTTATGAGGGAAAAAATACAATTGACTTCAGCTATTAATGCAGTTTCAAATTAATTGGAAAAATTATTTGAAATCAAAATAAAAATTAGAAGCAATATGGAAAATGGAAAAAAATCCAAACTTTGCTTTATCTTTTCATCAGAATATGTTCAGGATTTTCCCAGATAAGATTACATATGAAGTGCAGGATTCTATCCTATAAAATCAGTTTATATGATATTGAGATATAAATTTTTCCGCTTTTCATCTTTTGGTTACAGCAACATATACATATGATAAGAACACAAATGTAATTTACTAAAATTAAGTTCCATTTCAGGTACTTTATGATGCCTTGTTTCCTCTGAACTCACAGCAGAATTAGAAATAAATGACATTATTTAAAGTAATTCATAATGTAACAAATATTACACAAAAAAATGATACTTAAGTTTTAAAAAAGTTAAAACCAAATGCAAAATAACAAATTGAAAAACTAATTTTTTGAACAATCATTTACAATTTGCACAATTAATGAGATTAATTAAATTTATAAATAATTTTAAGTCACTGACTCATATTTACATAATTTTCCAAAAATTTTCAAATCTACCATTAAATAATCAAAACATTATAGAAACACAAGCTTTGTATTTTTTATTGCAGTTATTTTACATAATTTTTAGAATATAAATTTCATTACAACCCTGTTGTACAAATATAAACTGAATTATGAATTCAACAACTCAAAACTTAATTAGAATTTAGTAATAGATACAAGTAAACATAATTAATAATTCAAGAACTAAAATTAAGTGAAAATTTTGGCAGATTTCAAAATATTAAAAACAGATTCATAGAAATGCAGTCTTACAAATAAATACCATTAAATTACATTATTATATATATATAATAAAACAGCTTAAGCTTTTTTCAAGCCTCTTACCATTTGTTTATATAAATAATTCCTGATTATATAATCTCCTATTCTTACATAATATCAATTTTCTTCTAAACATTCTGTGTGTGATTCAGTTGATTCTCCAATAATTCATGCACCTTAAATGTTCCCATTTGATTGCAGAGAAATATCCATTGCAGTATGAATTACTATAATTCCTATTCTTGAATTTTCATTAGTAGCTGTGAAGGAATAAATAAAAAATATTACTTTCTAAATAAAATAGTAGTATAAAAAAGTATTTCATCATAATTCAGGAAGAAATATTATAAAGAACATTTTTTAGACATTAATAAATATTAATCTAAGGTTTACTACAAGGGAAAAATCATTAAAGTTTAAGGAAACTCATTTTCTTTCTAGATAATTATGTTGTTGGAAATACAATATAATTATACATATAAGAATAATAAAAAATCATGTATAACATATAATTAAAATATAATTGTAAGTAAAAATTAATAAAACCGTTTAATAAACTGCAATATTATTCCATTTATTTATATTTAAAAATTATATAGAAGTTCTCACCTTAACATAATGCCTCAATTTGCTTGTGCTTCAGTCATTTATAACATTCAGTACCTGAAATGTCAAAAATCTTGTCTTAAAAAAATGGAAGTAAACATCAGTTTTTTTTTTTAAATCTTGCTAAAGATTTAAGAAGGTAAACATTATTAAACATGTGCATATAATTATGTGAATTAAATGTTTAACTTCTTATACATTCCTGTAAAACTGTATTTAAATATTTTATTATGAATTAAAATTCTCAACCTTATAAGAGGGCACCAAAAACCATACTAAGCCTTACCCATTCGCTTTAACGAAAACAACTCTAATTTTTGAAAATGTGTTTAGCAAGTAACCCGTTTTAAGCGAAAAATAATTTCGGTTAAAACGTCTTATAAAAGAACTGCTTATTTAATTCAATCATTTTCGATTAATTAGTTTGGAACTCAGTTTGGAAGTTTTCTACCTTGACATCTGAATCTGGTGCCACTCTCGCATTTCAAAAACAAAGGAGTTCTGGTATTTAACATTGTTTTATTCATCACTCTTCGATGCCAAACTAATTTTAAAAAATAAGCCATTATAAACTTTTGAAGCTTTTTCTTAGAAAACAAAAAACAATATTTAAAAATTTTAAGGGTCTAGAAAGTTACCATAGAGGTAAAGTTTCTAAACAAAAAATTCCTCAGGACGAGCAGAATTAACGACTTATAGTTTGCTTATGTTATCTGTAGCTCAGGTGAGGTACGGTTCGTGAGAATTTATGTAATTCATATAGAACAGCTAAGTTAATAACACACCTATGTTCAGGTTTGTTTAAAAAAATACGGGGAAATTAAAAGGGTTTTATTTTTTTAAATTATTAATCACTCAAAATGTCGCCTTTATTATGTAAACTTTATAATATACTTGTTAAAAATAATTTTGACGCCATTTTTTTTATTTGCAAAATGGCCTTCCGATAACCACATTGTTGAAGTGCTTTTGATTTTTTTTATTTCAGGTGTATATTTTTCATAATCTTATTTAGAATATAAAATGGATCGAAAAAACCAGGACTGCTATTTTTATTATTATTCTACTTGCACTAAGGTAAGTACATACCGTATTATTTTATTGATTACGGTTTTAATTTTTACCCTCGATTTATCCCAAAAAAATTAATTCCTAAACTTCCAGGTGATCTTTGAAATTCAGCTAATGCTCAAATGCTGATTAAAATTTGGTTTTTAAATATATCGTGTTTAAATTTTAAAGAAGATTTTCATTTTTTAATTTCGTAACTATAAGATAGTGTAATTTGTAGAAAAATTTATCAGAGTACTGATTTTTACTTGAATTTATCACAAGGCTTTTAAAGAGCTTATCTGTTAATTTCGAAATTGTTTCACGTTTTCCTCATTCTATTCACATAACTGATCATTTTCTATAATTGAGTTTAGAATTTTTAAGGATTTGGTTGCCTTTGAAGCAGAATGAAAATTGATAATGCTATATTGTATTCCTGGTTTCAAATATAGCCTAATTTATTATTTGTTTTATTTTCATTACAATCATTTAATCTATTGTAGAGATTTCAAATACTTGAATAAATCCTGAAGTTCTTATTTATGGAATAATTGGATATTAATTTATTAACAAAAAAAATTTATTTTGTGTTATTAAATTTACTTATTTTGTGTTTTTGTCTAATCTTATTTCGTATATACTATTTATTTACTTATTTTGTGTTTTTGTCTAAGTTTATTTATATATATTTTTATTATGTTGTATATCTATTTTTAGTTTATTTTGTATATCTATTTGTTTATTTTGTGTTTTTGTCTAATCTTATGCTCTGTTAATTTATTACCATTTACGGTTTAATTATGTATTTATGATTCCTTTTTTTACTTATTTAATTATTATGTCTGTATGATCTTATTGTTTTTCTTTCTGTGTACCCATTGTTCTATTTCTTTTTTTTTTTCATTTTATTTAATTCTTATCCAGTAGGTAGGCTTCTGCCATAATCTGGAAGCAGTTGTATGAAGAATGTTAAGATTGTAATGTCATAAATTGTATTGTTATAGTTATGTTGATTATTAAAGTTATGTTTATTATGAAAACCCCTACAGGTGATATGGGGAGAAATATATAATATAAATATACAGAATTAGGCATAAATAAATAAGTAGAAATTTTTTTAACAATAGATTTATATAAGTGAAGAATAATTTTGAATTTAAATGTAAAAAGTCTTTCTGATATAATTTTTATTTCTTTTTTTTACAGGGAGATAAATGTGTGTTCCGCCATGAACCATCAGCTCTCGGCTGTGAGACTGTATGTCCATTTTGGCAGCAGCGGAAATGTGACAACAGATTTTGCAGTTTGAGACATATGGAATTAAAGAAAAATCGAAAATCAATTCCTTGCTATTGGGAAAACCAACCAGGAGGTTGTAGAAAACCTCATTGCCCATTTCTGCATAAAAACCCCAGAGATCCTCATCAGATGGCAGAGGTGGATAAAAAGGAATGTAAGTATTATAATTTTGATTGCAATAATGTGATTTCCCCATAAGAACAGCCAAACCTCTGTTGAGTTGTATTGTTTATTTTTATTATGAGAAATGAGACACATTTTTTGATGCAGTTTCATCTCACAGGTGAGCAGCAGGTGACTTCATCACAGCCTCCTCTAGACAGAGGTGACTGGTCTAGGGGAGCATATGAGCACTCACAGGGCCACATCCAGGTGGCCTCTGATGGGGACACTGCTAGAATGGGACCTCGTCGCATTAGTCAAGGGAATGTGAACACTGGACCGGTGACTGATCCTCTTGTCGTTTCTTTTGACGACTGTGTGCGTCTGTATTAATTTTTTCACAATTTGGTTTACTTTAGTTTTGGTGTTTCTTGGATTGTCTTTCTTTCACCCAGTGAAAATTTATTTTTTTTGTTCTCAATTATTTTTTAAAATTGGTGGAAGTTTCTTTTTAAGTTTTACAGTTTTTATATATTTTTCTCTTGAATGCGAATATTTTACTTCTTTTTTTTTTTGGCTTTGGTAAATTTTTGGAGGGGTTTTATTTTAATCTGTACAAACCAAAAAAAGTATCGTCCACCCTTTTGTTTTCAGTTTGAATCTTTGTTATTTCTAAAGTATTTTTATTTATTTATATGCGATGAATTCGTATTGTTGTTTGTAATTATAGATAGTTAATAATTGGAACGTGATATTAAATAGGAAAGTTTTTAGTCAGAAGGGATTTTTTTTTTGATTTTCGGTTCGTTTAGAAGGAACATAACGAATACTGAGTGTAACTGACGAGCTCATACGATCTGTATGATGTGAATCTTTCTCATTCACACCACAAATGCCCAATAAATAATTGAGGCCAATACGATATGTGCGCGTGTGCTTGTTGTGATCTTAAAATTTAGCAAGTTATAATAATTGAATTGCTGCCTTATTATTATTATTATCGTAAAAAAAATGTATTCTTTAAAAAAAAAAAAGTATTGTAATTATTGGTTGATTTTTTTGGTATGGAAAATTCGAAAGAAAAAATTATTAGTGCAATAATAAGAAATTTTTAGAAAAATGTACAAAATCGGGCAGTTTTTGCATGCTTTAACGTGCATGCCGAAATTAGGTTGACTTTTGATTGTAATGAAATAAAATGGAGAATGCATAATTACCTCAAAAGTTATCATTAACTCATCCGCGTTTTTATAACGGTTTAAGTCGATGATTGAAAATGCCGAAATTGAGGTGAAAACGAGGCTGACAACTTTATGCCTCCACTTCTAATGGTTGAACCACATTATTTATACAATGACTGAATTAATTTGAGAGAAAGAGACTGTTTTTTGCATTCGTTGCAGGTAATTCAAATTTAACTGATTGATTTTTAATGCGGAGAAAATAACGATTAATTAAATTAATATTTATAGAGCGGAAGTTTTTTAATCTGGGAATTTTTTTTCGTCATGATTTTATTTAAATCTCGTCTTTAATTAACCAACAAAACAATTTTCGAAACACTAAAACAATCAACCAATAGAAGTAGTGCATCTTTGTTGCCATGAAATTTGAAAAAAAAAATTAATAATAATATTCTTGGAAAATGTTCTCAATTTTAGGAAAAACTTTTTTTTGAT
The DNA here is from genome assembly GCA_028293925.1 of Brueelia nebulosa. Taxonomy (NCBI): domain Eukaryota; kingdom Metazoa; phylum Arthropoda; class Insecta; order Psocodea; family Philopteridae; genus Brueelia; species Brueelia nebulosa. The sequence continues at coordinate 81,588 of JAQIBA010000174.1, read as the reverse complement.
TTGTTGGTGTTGTCAAAAATGAAGCCTTTATTTGCGCGATTGAAACTTCCAAAAGAGGTTCGCCGCCTCTGAGTTTTGTTTTTTTTTTCGGTGTTTACAAAACTATTGTAATTGGAAAAGATAATATAATTCAAATTTTATTTAAATTAAAAATTTTATATACATTCAGTCAAGAAAGCGTATTGACGACAAACCGAAAGTAAATATTAATTCAGACTGAATGCACAAACTTAAATTTTACGAGTGTACTGTAAGATTTATAAATTTGATATTTTTTGGTTAAATTATCAAAGATAATTATCAATAATCTGCATTGGGGATATTACGAAATCTCTGGAAATTCTGATATAAGAATTATCGGAAAGATTGGAGTATAAATGCATGATAGTTATTAATGGCAGTCGAAATTTACTGTAGCGTAGTCCTTTTAATACAATTACAAAGTCGGTAATTGGATGGGGAGACAAGTACACCTTCAAAGAAAATATGTACATGGTGTATTTTAATAAAAACCTCTAGTATTTTTGTAGCATATCTTGTATTTTATTTGATAAATTATTGATAATAAAATTGCTTTGGAGTGCAAAAATAAATTTTATTGCCAGTCATTTAAAATTTGTTTTGGTACTCTCAGTGGCAGTTGAAAAAAAAAACATTGTGGACAGTTTAGTATTAAATTAAACAATTTCGTATAAATTATTGAGAAATGTAAGTGTGTTTTTAGACTCTCAAATGTAATCAGTGTAAGTATGATATATTTGATGAAGTGGTGGTCTGCTGACACCCGAAATACGGGTGCTTCTTCACCATACTGAGAGACATTTGTGGCCACTCCGATGGAGTACTAAAAGCTCACGAAAATAATATTAAATATATACTGTCGGCGAACTGACACGAGAAGATGGAAAGTTGTCCTCAAACCCCTTAAGCTGTAAATTGGAAAGGAAAAAGAAAAATATTTCTGAGAAAATGCATTTATGAAACCCTTAATTAATTAAAGTGTTCCCGAAACAACTGAACAATTACTCTCTCACACTCGGACGATGCGGTCAGTATCGCACCGTCCTTATCATTGTTCTTATCAATGTCTTGAAATTGTCTGCTTTCAAACTGGGAGCCCCTATCACATACTACGACTCGGGGCCAGCCGAACATCAATTAAAAAAATTAAACAAATATTTATAAAGTTAAACGGTTTTATTTTAAGTGCAGTAAAAAGTAAAAAAATAATTTGGAATCAATTTTTTTGTGCATAAAACCGTGGGGCGTTATACAGTATAAAAATTGTACAGTTTGCAGAACGTGTAATAACGTCCCACGGTTTTATAAACAAAAAAATTGATTACAAATTATTTTTTTACTTTTTAGTTTTACGTTATTTTACTTTTACAAGAAAAAACATAAGACTAAAAAGCACTCTGTGTGGAGTCCAATTTCTGGACAATAACTGCAGAGGGTAGCAACCCCCAGAATGTTATTATTTTTATTTTTATCTGAGTTGTAAAGTGATACAATGCGCTCATTCATCGGTCTGAGATAAGGTTATCTCCTTTAAGGAATCGTAAGTTGAGCAATTAATTAGTTTGGGAATTTTCTTTATTTTTACCTCAGTATTAATTTAAAAAATAATTGCAGAAATTTGAATTGTGAATTAAAACGAAAGTGTGTGCAAAATTTGGAAGAAATCGGTCCGAGGGAAACGGCTCAAATATCGCCCTAAAGTTTTGATTCAGACAGACACGAAAACTAAGTTGAATAAAACCGTTTAATAAAAACATGTCCATTATCCACGTAATAATGTTATGTGGGGTCGCTGTTGCCATTGCCGTAGCCGTCACAAACTTGATGGCGTTATCTTGCATGACGATAATATAACTATTGTTTTGAGTAGATTTTTGAAACGGCCCACAGATACCCAATCCGACTCTGTGACAGTTGTTGGTTTCAATGGCACTGGACTGTAATGGCAGATTGGTTTTCTCCGTATTATCTTTAAACTTCTGACACATCTCGCATTTTTCTATTGTGGCTTTGATATCATTCGTCCAGTTCGGCCACCAGAAACGTTTTCTTATCTCTTCCTGGGTCTTAAACAATCCGAAGTGGCCATTCTTGTGAATGCTCTGCATAATGGTATTGTTTGCGAAAGAGTTCTTCCCATGGTCGAGTCGAACCCGTCTTTGGTCTCAAAAATTCTCGTAACCGATGGATTTTCACTGTATATTCCGCGATTTTCCCGTCGTCTTCCTTCGAAAGTTCGGCTGCCGAACTTTCGCTAACTTTTGTTCTAACTCGGTGACCCTCTGCAAATTGCCCTCCGAGACCTCGAGCACCCCTAATTCCGTTCTATTAAACATTTTTGATATCTCACGTCGAATAGGGGATTTCTGTAATTGCTATTCTTGTGACTTGGAGTTTCTCCCAGCTAAACCATTCTCCATTTATTGATATTTTTTGGAACGCTACTCTGACGATGGATCCTTTTTTTTTCAACTTCGGCTAAATTTCTAGGTGCTTTTTGAATGTTCTGTTCTTTAGAAGTCAGGTCGTTGTTGATGTACACATTTTTGTTTCGTAGCAGCTATCTCACGCCGAATAACGCGCACGTCATCCATGGCGGGATCCCACTTCTTACACCAGTAATATTCACGAAACAACTGAACAATCACTCCCTCACATTCGGACGGTGCGGTCATTATCGCATCTTATCATTGTTCTTATCATTCTATATTAATAATATTTAATCTCATCAACAAATAAATATCCGTGAACTTATTTTAAGGGAAAATTCAGAGAACGATTAAGTCTTTATATATTAAACCTTTGCACTGGAGCAAACACTCGGGTGTTTTAAAACTTTAAATCGACTCTGTGGTCTTTTGTAACCGAATCTTTTTATTTACAGTATGCGATAATAATAATATATATATTTGACTTATATACAGATTTATCAAATTACAGAAATCAAAATTTACAATTATCTTTCTTTTCTCTATTCTTAGTATTTGCGTGTATTCTTCTCCATTTTTGCTTCTTCCCAATCTTCTGATTATCTTTTTTTTGTCTGTACTTTATTTTCTCTTTTATGCTCTTTATATTCACCTCCTTTATAAGCAGTTGCTCTTATTATTACATTATTACTATTTTTGTTTCTTTGGAGTTCTTCTAAACATCTTTTTCGCAGTTCTTTTCCTTCTGTTTCCTGTATTTTCATGTTGTATTTCATGTACGTTTGTTTGCTTATAAATGTTTTTCAAGCAAAGTGTTTGCCCAATTTGGCCGAAATCGTCTCGAGTTGCGAAAAAGGCCTCGTGTGCAAAGGGTTAAATATTAATGCAACTTCACATGTTGATAAATTTTAATTTTTATTAAATCATCCATTTAAAGTTAAAAATTTATTAATACAATAAATTTGAAAAACTTATTTTCTGCAAATCCCAGTTTTGATGATTTTTCATAATAATATAAGATTGACTATAATAAAGGGCCCTTTATATATTAAGCCAAAAACTAACTTATTGTTAGTTGAAACTGTTAGTGTTTTTGGATAGATCTACTATTCACGAGTATTATGATTCTTAATCCTGGAAAAATGTACAATAAATCATAATGTGAAATAAAAAATTGTCGAAATGGCTTAAAACAGTTTTAGATTTGCACGAAATCGTTGACATTTGGAATTCGTAATACGTTTACTTTCCATTGCAATAAGGTAATTAGCGCAATAGTAATTAGTAAAGTTTATGGCGATGAATGAAGTAATTTTTACTATTTGATTAAATTTTGATATGCATATTTGATTTTAAAAAATGAAATTCAGGGTCCCTATTTATTTGTAAATGTACAAATAGGGGTTTTCTGCTTATTCGTATACAAAAAAGACGAATTTAATTGTTTTTTCGGCTGATTTGCCGACTTTCAAACGAGTTCTGTTTCCTTGACCTTAATTTGTTAAATAAAATCGAGAATTCGCTTCTTGATTATTTCAATCTGAACGAGAAATGGAAAAAAAAATTGTAATTAATTTTGTAATTACGAATAAATATTAAATTTATTCAAAATATGGGAATTTCATTTCGAATGTTAATTTCACAATTTTATGAGAAAAAAATCAAGTATTCATGAAAATCCAAACACTCGGAGAAATTTAAATTGTTTTTAATTATTTAAAATGTACAGAACGTTCCAAACTGATACCGCATAATTATAGTAACTTTTAGACCTTTGTACCGTTGTAATTTCCTAAAAAAGAAACTACGTGAAATAAATACATAAAAATCAATAAAATCAGTCATTAAGTTTTGCAGTTTGAGTAATCTCAAGAAGGACATTATATTTATTTATTAAATAGTAAGACTTGTAAAAGTTTTGGATTGAAAATTAATTAGAGAGATCACAGGAAAGAATTGATTTACAGTGCAATTTTGGCTTCTAAGACTTGAAAACAGGGTTCAGGTTTTTGCATTTCAAGATTTTGTATTTCTATACTCCCAAAAAACAGAGGAATAAATTACTATAAATATTTGTTTTTGAATTTATTCTTTTTGAAATGAAAATTGAAGGAGACAATGTTGAATATACGCGCAGACTGATTAAATACTGAAAAAGGTATAAAATTAAATTTTGGTTTTTGAATTTGGACGAGTTTTCCTTTTAAATTGTGCCTTAATCGTTTGGGTAAATTTTAAAAAAAAATCTTTGATATTATGAGTTATTTTATTTCGCATCTCATTTTTGGGGGGGTTTTCACAGTTAATATTATTAAAGTATAGAAATTTGGTAAAGCAGTTCGAAAGTATAAAATAAAATATAAATTCACAAATGAGGGAAAAGGAACACCGAAAACATTTGAGGAATTGAAAGAAAAAGTATTAAAAAAGATGTTAACTTTTACTTTACTGTATTTCTAACTGTTCTTATACAAATGTTTATCACTTCATTTTTAATATATATATATAATATATAGGAGTTTCTGAATTCTACTGATTTATACATACGCAAAATACATATTGTTGAAATTAATAAATAATAATGCAATCACACCAAATAAATACGCTTTTGCATTTTACAGTAAAAAGAAATTTCAGAAACATTTAATTGGCATAAGCGCCGAATTTTTTTTATATTTTTCTTGGAATTCGATTTATGCGATCTCATTTTGTGAAACAATGATTTCTTTTACAAAATGGCACAGACATTTTTATCGTTTATTTCGTTATTGTTACTTTTTTTGGGGGGGACTTGTTGGGGATAATTTCGATTATGTTTTACATGAAATGACTTTGTAGAAAGTTAATGGTATGTAATGAAAACTTTCCTTTGAGGGAATGTCAAATGTCTGAGAAGTTGTGCATGAGCGAGGCAATGACGTCGATGCGAGAATGGAATGACATTTGCATGCAACTGAACCGTTTTCACCCTTTCGAATCATAATCTCATTGGGAATCGGTGTCTTAAATTTTGATAATTCACCCAAAACAGTTATGCATAGCAATGTTTGTACATTTAAAAGGAAAGCAAATTCCCTTTTTTAATCAGAAAAACCAAACAGTTATTAAAATCACATTTAATTAATTGTATATTTGTCTCCTCAGAAACAGTCAATTCATCCATATTTATGCATTTCAAAATCGTGAAAAATCTGAGGAAAAAATAAAATTTTCAAGAAAATAAGGCTAATTCACAAGTTCGTGTGAGTGTTCACAACTGTTTATTTAAAAACACTAAAGTAAAAATTTTTTGACATAAAAGAATTTAAAATACGATGCGTTTGTAAACATAAAAACAAATTTGAGAATATTCTAAAAAAAATTTTTACCAATTATGCTTTAGTAAACTTGATTTATATACCTAAAAGAGATCTGATGAACTCTTACATAAAATAAAAACTGCCTTTTAAGGCTGAGAAAGTAAATCGTTTGTAGATGCAGTTTACAACAAAGTTTTTTTTTGCAATTTAATGGCTGACAAATCGGTTAAAACAAATCCAATTTTATGAAATTAATTTGACACAAACTTTTCAAATGTAATTATTAAATTTTTCAATCTTTTTTATAAACATTTACTGTTTTTACCTTCGTACTTCTTTACACCGCCTAAAGTTTTAATGAGGCATAACAGAAATTGGTGTGATTCTAACAAAGACTTCATTTTTGTTTGTTTTTTTAGTACGAAAATATTTGCTGAATGTCATTCAGATTAACCCTTTGCGATCGTATAAATTTGGAGATGGGTATCTATTGGTCGGAATTAAATAAGATAAATAATATTCAATAATATTTAGTAATATTTTAACAAGAGAGAATCCCTAATTACTGATAAATACAATTTATAAAATATTCTTTGGAATTTTAAAATGTACCTGTTAACGTTGTCGATTGTCACAACTTTTGTTTAGATTAAATTTTGTTATCTCCAATCGATGGAGCATTGTATTAGTTCATAAAAAGGTTTGTTAGGCATTAAACTGATATAGGAACGCATACAGTATAAGACATACAGTATGCTACAGTAACTAATTCACCGTATTAGTTCGTGAATAGGTTCCTCAGGCATTGAGGTTTCCTCAGGAAAAGTTTAAACTGATATAGGAATGCATACAGTATAAGATTCGTATATATTCGTATAGTTCCTTACTGTGGTGGCTGAGAGTACACACGAGAGCAAAGGGTTAAAAATAGTGTAAGTTTTTAACTCACGAAAAGTTATACATAACTGAAAAAGAGTTTTCTCTTATTTTAAATCAACAGTTTGTGGTTCTTTAGGCGCAGGTAATTGAAAAGTACGTTCTTAAATATATAAACATCCTTAAAGTTTACAGTTTAAGATAACACTTAAAACCAAGAGTACAGTAATAAAACAAAAAAAAATGAAATGTAACAAACACTGAATAATAAAAATAAAAAACAACCTTAATTTCTCGTTCAACATTATTGAGACGCTTTTAAAATTTATTTAAACAAAAACCGAACCATTTTCACCGGTGTTGAGCTATGATTGCACCAAATACTGATTTTTAAAATTAAAAAAAAAAACCGGTTTTAAGATTCCCAACACATCGGTTGCAGAGAGCAGTCAGAGCAGATCACCGGCCAAAAGCTGTGGAAGCTTTCATAAGTGTAAACTGATATCAGTTTTGAAATACATTAAAAATATCGAAAGTGTTATTCGAGATAACAATCGTTCTTCAAAAAACAGACCGGCCATCAGCTCGAGGCTGACATTTCTCTCCAAAGTCCTCGCTTCTAATTAATGCCATTTAATTAACAACATTTGTTCAACAAAAGACCAACGAAACATATAAAATAATACGGAAGAGCTCGTAAGTTCGTAAAATGACGTAAATGATATTTATAACAGCAATTCCAGATCTTTTAAGATGTTAGACCATCTCGAGAAATCGGCGGCTTTTGTTAATTTTAGCTGACATTTGGGGAATGAAAACCCATTGACGTAACGAACTTTCGTGTTCGTACTTCCGGATGCGATTCTTTAGAAAATCCATTCGTTGACTGATCCGAAAACTGTTGGTATTTTCCCTGATAAGCTAAACATAAAATCACACCTGTCCGCAATGACAGGATTTTATTGGAATGTGGTCAGCCAAAGTGGTCACTGTTAACAGGTTTTATTATTTGTTTGGAAAGGCGTTCAACTTAACTATAATATATCAGAAGTTGTGAGTTTTGTCACACAAGGACGTCGTCGCCTCAATTCCTCGCATCCCACACCTGTATACTGTATATGCACATAATAACTTACAGCTTGTTCGATCTGGTTCTCTTCTCATGGAGATCAGTTTTCTTTACCTTAATGCAATGCTTCGCCAAAGTATACTTTCTCTACCACGTAATGGTTAATTGACAGAAGATATTCCGCTTTCAGAAGCAAAAGAGCTTAACACTCGACTCTTCCATTCGGTCGTCAGAACCGTTACTCATACAGTTACTTTTGTTTGTTTTATTTTATGTTTATTATCCGACGATGCTTTTTTGTATTCGCCTTCTGTTTCTGCTTTCTTTAAGTGTTCTCTACGCCTTCTGTTTCTTACATTTTTAATGCATGTTTATTGCTGATTCTTTCCTAAATATGAGTACCGATTGGGAAAAGAATCGACAGAATTGGTTTTATATATATGTGACTGAAAAATAATTAAATTTATATTTTCGCTAATTTTTTAAAAATTTCCTAAAAATTTCAGCCCCGACTGGGATAAAATAAACCTGTTGCTCCCTCAGTCGCATTAAATGTTTTTTTTTTTTACAGAAAAAAAATCGGGCTGAAATTCAGAGTTAAACTTTCCAAATATTTGCCTCATTTTGTCTTTTAAAAATTTTACAAGAATATAAATTTACACTGTAGATATTTATAAATATATTTTGGAGATAACACCAAAACAACAATTTCTTTTTGCTGACAATAAATAACAGAAAAATCACATAAAGTGTATGCTTTCTACATTTTATAATGAAACATTTTATCAGGGTATCTTTAACGTTTTTATAAATTAATACATATAAATAACCTGCTAACTACAAATGTTTATACAATACATCAATACTAATCGCATTACTGGAGAGAGCATCCACCAAGATCGAGTCCCTCATGTGAAAACACACTTCGCTCGAGACAGAGTCATTGGCCCCTTACCCCTTCGATGCAGTCATCCCCAGCTGTTCCTCAGCAAACCCTTACGCGTAGCAAATCCTACCCTCAGCCTTCTCCCGCCTCCTCTCGGCTCAGTCTTCGTTGAAAGTGCCCCGCGGACTTGTATCGTAGGAAGAACCCTGCCCCTCGGGGCTGTAGCTCATGTCGTTCGGAGACAAACTGTCGTGGGGGTAGTAAAAGTGTTCCGAGCTCGGCCCGGCCCCGTTCAGCCCCGGGGAAGCCCGCCCCGACGTGCCTGGAGAAATCATGTCGCTGCCTGGAGTCATAAAACCCATTTCGGAAGCCCTATCCGGACACCAAATCTGACGCATTTCCTGTCTTCGTTGTCTTAACAGTGTTTTGTATTCTGAGATCCGCACTTTCTTCCCGTCCACGATGCAAGTACGCTTCGGCCTGGGCCTGTATCTGTAGTCGGGGTGTTTCTCCATGTGGAGCTTTGATAATCTAGACTGTTCTTCATAGTAGGGTTGCTTCTCTGCGTTGGACATGGATTTCCACTTGGCACCTGAAAAAGTTCAGCTTTAGTGTCTGCCCTTCAGTTCGGGTGGACGTTCGGTGTGAGACTGCTTACCTAATATTTTGGATATATTTGAGTTGTGCATGTCCGGACAGGCTTTGAGAATTTTTCGGCGTTCGTCTTTGGCCCAGACCATGAACGCGTTCATCGGCCGCTTTATGTGAGGTTTGCTCTCCCCGTCTCGCTTTTGCTGCCTGATTATTTTGGCCTTATCCCCACTCTCGTCAGGTAGTTTATAATTCGGTTCTGCTCCCCACACTGAAATTCGTCATCCAAGGCATTAGCTGACTCATATTTACTATGCACGCGTTCGCTATTATGACTTATTTTTTATATGAAAAAAATGAAAAAAGGCAGTTGGCAGCACTCCATGGTTTTAATTGAATATTCCATTTTGAAAAATCTGCCTAATTACTTCCAACGTCGGATAATTAAGTGGATGATGCGAGAAAGTACTCACTTGCGGCCATGAAGTCAGCTTCCTCTTTGCTGGCGGCCAGCGGAGCCTCCTCCCGAGGGGGATGATGTCCTTTCCCGCCGAGGTGAGAGGGTGGACCCGCCACGTACATCGGCAGCTGGAAGGGAGGGTGCTTCTCGGGAGAGGGGATTAAGTCTTTTGGGTTTCCGTGGTGGGGCTTTTGAGCGGCGAGGGGGTTCAGGTGCGAGGGAACCCCGGCGTACGGCATGAATCCCCGGGGCATAAGTATACTAGGCGGCAGAAGCTTTGGCGTGCTGGAAACTAACGAGTCTAATGGCGAAGTTTTGTCTCTGGCGTTCTTTGGCTTGGTCAGATTCAGCGGGGCGTCCGAGTCCTCCAGACTGGGCGACTTGGGCGAGGGGGGCAATTTGTTGCCGACGTTGGCGGAAATTTGAGCTAATTGGGCGGTCGCTGAGACCCAGTTCGGCATGAGAGAGTTGGCGAACTTTCCTTTCGAGTTCTGACCTATCTGCATGGGGAGAGTGGCCCCGGGTAAGCGCAACTGCTCGAAGAGCGGGAGATACATCAGATGCTGAGGACTGGGAACTCCCATGTTTTTTGCCGTCGCGTATTGACTTGATATTTGTGACTGCAATTCTCTAATTTTATTTTGCTGTGATAAGATTTGCTCCTGCTGCTTGTTCAGCTGCTCTTGTTGTATTTTTTCCAATTCCTTCTTGTGGTTTTCTGCTGATGCTTGCTGGCTTGCCAGTGCCTAAACAAAATACAATTTATACATTAAAAATAGCTACTGAGAGATTAACTCGTTTCAATATTAACCCTTTACGGTCGTATAAAATTTGTGTATGGGTATCTATTGGTCGGAATTAATTTCTTTGGAAAGAGAAGGGATACATATACATAATATTAAGTAATATTTAGTCATATTTTAACAAGAGAGAATCTATAATTACTCATAAATACAATCTTTAAATATTTGTTTATATTAAATTTTGTTATCTCCAATTGTTATTAGTTGATGGAAAGGTTTAATATAAATTTAGGAAGAGTTTAAACTGATATGGGAATGCATACAGTATAAGATTCGTATAGTTTTTTCATTATAAACGGTAAACGGAACGGTAAAAAGGCTTTTGTGGCTGAGAGTATACATACGACCGCTAAGGGTTAAACAATAACGATAGTGAAATTTTATATTAAACGGTTTAAGGCAGTGGTTTCCAACCTGTGGGGCGCGAGACTGTTGCAAGGGGGTGTGTAGCTGTTTCCAAAATATCATTTTTGAATACAAACCAAAAATATATCTCCTTTTTTGTTCTGTTATTATATTTCTTATAAAATATTATTTTGTATTCTATTAAATAAATTGTAATATCAGTTGAGTATTTATGAAATTTGATTTTTAGATAAATTAACGGGACACAACAATTTGTTTTTTAAAGGGGGGCGCACCAATTTTTTTTTTTAAAAAGGACGCCTTTTTTACAAAAAGTTTGGAAACCACTGGTTTAAGGATTTATTCTGAAAACCTACAAAATGTCATTTGGGTAAATTCCAAACTGTGATTTCGAACTGTATATAAAATTTAATACTTTAGGTAATATTTATATTTGAAAGTCTTTTCCATACGATAAATGTGGACACTTTTCCTGCCTTTTCTAGATTTTTATTCTTTTTTTTTAAAGCCCAACGTTTTGTCGACCACACAAAGTCTCATACATTGTCATTTTCTAACGATCATATGCCCGAGTTCTGAATCGGTCACTGAAGCGAAACGTTGGCGGAGATTTTAACATTAACTAAGGAAAAGCCGTCAAAAGAACACTGAATTGATGGCAGATGGTTCAGAAAAGCCAAAGAAACCAATCTGTTTTTCTATGGGGAGCATACGCTTTCGGAATCATAGTTGCATTGAAATGTAATTTTTCACCCGCGACCACAATAAAATATTGGAAGCTTTTATTCTCTTCAAAGATGGCACCACCCGAGGAAGCTTTAAACATACAACTTTTTTTATATCATCTCACAAAATCACAACTCGAACAACTCAGTGATTAGGTCTGAAGCCAATCAGACTGAAGAATAAGAGGAAATTTTTTGTTTGGGAACAAAAAATTAACCAAAATGTCGAACCATCTTGACGATATGGGAAACAAAGGATGTTCTTAGTTAAACATAATCCCTGGCAAATACTACAATGGGTCTCGCATGTGTCTCACACATGAGAGTGTTGTCAGGGCAGAACAATACGGGACAGAGAATGCATCTCATATGTCCCTTCATTTTGCGTCATTTCCTTTTTAACATTTTCTAATTCGCGAATATCTAAAATACTATGGGTGAAATTAGAACGCGATTCGGCAGCGACAATAATCTAAAATTTTTTCGAATATTCTCAATATCGAAAACAAGTTCTGATAGAACTCATTTCATCATGTTAACTCGTTAACGTCCGAAGAAGTTTTTTTTAGAATTTCATTTTTGAAAATTTGAGATTTTACTTTAAAAAAACTCGCGATAATTTATGAAGCTGTATTTTTTTTTTTTTATAAAATTCATAGTTTCCCGGAACGATGTCACTTTTTCCGTCATTTGACGGATCACTGGACGAAAACGAAATGACATTTTGATTGGTAATTTCCCAGTTGAAATTGTATTGTTTCATCGAATCTTTACAACCCTTCGGTAACCATTTTAACCCGAAGGAAACTTAAAAGCGCCCTCCAATTATTATCCCGTCCGGCTCTGTTGGGATGTTTCAAAATAAGAGAGGAAACGAAAGACAGTGTAATGAAAAGCAACGGTGGCACAGATTTACAATAAACCAATATGAAAGTTCGAAAAGAAAAAGGCGAAATGTAAAAGTCAGCAGTAAATCGATCAGCGGTTAATAATTCATCCAATTCTCCCTTCGAAATGGAAAACAACTTCATCTGGCTTTGACGATTGACATAATGGAATTTGTTTCTTTGTCAAAAGTTTAATTTTAATTTTTGCCCATTGTTTTCTTTCCTTCTTTGACTCCGTTCTCCTGTTTCCTTCGCCCTTCTCCCATTCACTCTCTGCAGACTTATATCCAATAAACATTATTATAAGATTGGAAAGTCGCTGACAGGAATATTGCTTTTTCAAAATTTTAAAATTAAAATAAAGGGAAAAGAAAATTGCTTTTTTAGGTGCGTTCGGAGAAAAAAGAGAAATGCCATTGTTGGTGTGCTTTCTTTAGACATTTTCCTGCTGTTCTCGAAAGTTTATTCGTTTCAGGACAAACAATAAATTTATTTTAAAATAACTGAAATTACGAATTAAAGTACGGATTGTTTCTTCGAAATTCACCATAATTATGCATCGTTGTTGTTTTATATATTTTTTAAGGCAATAATTCTCTGAAAAATTACTGAAATAATATATATAAAATATTATTGAGGAATTTGAATAAATTTGAAATTAATTTGAAAATAAATTTGAGGAATTTTTGTCCTCATAAAAATAACTTTGTAAAAAATAAGATAGAACAAAACTTTATAAAGAGTTTTAAAATAAATAAATAAATAAAATACTGAAAATATCTAATAATTAATAATAATATAAAAAAAAAACTATAAAAATATATAAGCTACAAATATATAAAGTGTAATAATACAAATATATATAAACTATACTATAATATGTAAACTATATAAGAACTACAAATAATATAGAGACTATAAATAAAAATTATATAAATATATATAAATACTGAAAAATTCTACTATTTGCTTATTCTTCAGGACAATTTATACTTTCAGCAGCTTTACTGTAACTGTACTGTACTGTATTGATATGTTATGCCCGTAACATTTTTTGCAGATATACAAAAATACTTTAAATAGTCGGAAAGAGGAAAAGGCAAAGAGTATTTTTGGTGATGGAAAAAAAAGCTAAATTTAGTGGCGTTGCGGGAACTGAACCCGATGACAATGCAAAGGAGATGGGAAATTCGATCGTGATTAGCGAGATAATCAGCCTCCCTCGGGATTTCTAGCAAGGGAGAGGCAAATCTCGAGAGAGGCTGACTCGCAAACATAAAAGAACACAATTTTTATCAAAAAGTGATTGTCGCAATGATAACTACATGATTCCTTCAATACATGATAATAACATGTATTTTATTTGTGTAACCCCTCCATCGGTCTCTTGTGCGTTCGCACCCGCTCACCTCTTGTCCCATTTGGCCTATTCGGTTTTAATTCGTATTCTGCCTTTTACTGGGCATGAAAAAGAGATTGCTAATCTACAGAGGGAAAAGCACTATTTTGCTCTCTTTCCTCATTTAAGAATCAATGGGATCGACTATATAACTTCCACACGCTTTTCTTCACTCATAGCTTCAGTTTTCTTTTTGTATTAGAAAAGTACATTTTCCTTTAATTTTTGACATTTTCTCCTTTAGTTTTTCAATGGTCGACATTTTTCGTCAGTTCTTCTCAGTGTATAATGTCTTCTTATATCTCTTTTAAAGAAGAGGTCAAGTTTTGATAGACAAAAACATTTATATGAAAGTTCATAGCAGAAGTAATTTTATACTATAAATAAATATAGTAATGTATAGAATATAATATATAAATATAATAAATATAGTAATAAACTTAAGACAATAGAGTTGAGAGGTGAGAGAGGTTTTAATAATTTAAGGTTTGGCCTTTAATATAAATAACAAAATGAAAAATAAACCCGGCAACGGACTCGCCTGCTGTTACGGGGAGCGTGGAGGAGGGAAGGCGCAATGCCCTGCAGAGGGCAGGAAGGGACGGATACCTGGACGACGACCGCGACACCGACTTAGGACTGCGACCTGGAACGTCTTCTCGCTCACGGTGGAGAAGCGCCTGGAACTGGTGGGGGAGGCGAAGAGATATCGTTTGGATATCTTGGGGCTTTCTTCCACCAAGAACAGGGGCGTCGAAATCGTGGATCTACCTGAAGGATGGAGGCTCTTCTGCTCCGGAGTCGACCCTGCAATGGTTCCGCAGGCGGGTGTGGGGATACTCACAAGCCCCCGGCTGCGGGATCGGGTGATTGGATGGACCCCGTTGGGGGGAAGGATGGCGGTCTTGAAGCTTCGGCTGAAGAGATCAACTCTGGCTGTTCTGCAGGTGTACGCACCGAATGACCAGTCAGAGTACGCCTCCTTCTTGTTGGACGTGGAGGCCGCTATGAAAATAGCGGCGGAAGCGGACAACTTTATCCTGATGGGGGACTTCAATGCCCATGTAGGGAACGACTCCGAGACGTGGAGGGGTGTGGTGGGGAGGAACGGCCACCCTGATTGTAACCCGAACGGGGAGAGGGTGTTGGAATTTTGCTCGGCCCATGGCCTGGCAATTATGAACACCTTCTTCCAGCACAGAGACATCCACAAGTACACCTGGTACCGTGACAGGCTTGGCCAAAAGTCAATAATTGACTTTGTCATGGTGCCGGTGTGCCAGAGGCGGATTGTGTGCGATGTGAGGGTTATGAGAGGGGCTGAGCTGTCAACCGACCACCATCTGGTGCTGTGCGAGCTCGACCTGGACGGGACGGGGCCGAGACCACAGAAGCGCGGGGTCAGAGTACTGACCCGTGTGATGTGGGAGAAGCTCCAGAACGAAGAGGTTCGGGACTCATTTGCACAGCACATTAAGGGAAGATTTGAACAACTCCCGCCCGCCCTTGCTGAAGTGGAGGAAGAGTGGCGGCTGTTTAAAACGGCCGTCACCGAATCTGCGGAGGCAGCTTGTGGGGTGAAGCGGCTTGGCGTGGCGACGGGTGGCCCCCCCCGGACCCCGTGGTGGAGCGCGGAGGTCCGGAAGGCCATCAAAGAGAAGAAGGAAGCCTTCAAGGTGTGGTTACACCGGAAGGACGAATTCTCTCGAGATCGGTACGTCGAGGCGCGAAGAACCTCCAAGTTGGTCGTGAAAGCGGCTAAGGAGCGGGCGTGGAAGGAGTTCGGCGAGCAGCTGGACTCGGACCACGGATCGGCAAGGAAAAGGTTCTGGCAGACCATCCGCCGCCTCAGAGGGAGGAACCCGGGTGCTGTCGAAGGAGTAAAATCCAAAGATGGCACTCTCCTCTCAGAGGAACCGGCCATCCTTGCTCGTTGGAGAGAGTACTTCTCGGAGTTACTCAATCCAACTCAGGGCACCGAAGGTGGCAGAACCGGCGCCACACTCGGGGCGGAGAATAGTCCCACCGAAGCCGAAGTCGCCTGGGCGATTAAATCGCTTAAGAGCGGCAAGGCTGCTGGCGTGGACGAAATCCGGCCCGAGATGTTAAAAGCGCTCGGGGAAGAGGGAGTCCGTTGGCTCTCTCGCGTCATTAAGGTGGCCTGGCAAGGAGGAACAGCACCGAGGGATTGGCAGACCGGGGTGATTGTCCCGATCTTTAAGAAAGGGAGCAGGAGTGATTGCTCCAATTACAGGGGCATCACCCTGCTAAGTCTCCCCGGGAAAGTCTTCGCCAAGGTGCTGGAGGCCCGTTGCAGATCCGTGGTCGAGGACAAGCTGGGGGAAGGCCAATGTGGATTCCGTCCCGGCCGAAGCACACGTGACCAACTCCTGACCCTGCGGCTCATCCTCGAGGGTTCCTGGGAGTACGCCCGACCGGTCTTTGCTTGTTTCATTGATCTGGAAAAGGCGTATGACCGGGTCCCTCGCGGGAGGCTGTGGGAGATCCTCGAGACATACGGCATTGGTGGTTCTCTCTTGAGGGCCATCATGTCGTTGTACGAGAGGTGCAGGAGTTGTGTCCGAATAAACGGGGTTATGTCGGAACCGTTTGACGTGGCCGTTGGACTCCGCCAAGGGTGCATGCTGTCGCCTCTCCTGTTCATAGTTTATATGGACTGGATGCTACAGCGCAGCCGAGGCAGCGAGAGTTTCAGATATGGGGACCTCAGGGTGGGGCATCTCGCGTATGCGGATGACCTCGTCCTTCTGGGGTCAACCCAGTCTGAACTCCAGCGGGCACTGGATCGGTTCGACGCCGTGTGTGCCGAGGCCGGGATGAGGATCAGCGTGGACAAATCGGAGGTTATGGTGATCTCGAGGAGGCCCGTTCAGTGCGGCATCAGAGTCCGTGATGTCGCACTGAGGCAAGTGGAGAAGTTCAAGTATCTTGGGGTCTGGTTCACGAGTGATGGCAGGCCGGACACGGAGATCTCATCGCGGATCGCCCAGGCTGGGGCAGTGATGCAGCAGCTTGGGAGGTCCGTGGTGCGGAGGGCTGGGCTGAGCCGCGAGGCAAAGCTCAGTATCTTCCGCTCCGTGTACGTTCCTGTCCTCACCTATGGTCATGAGGTGTGGGTGATGACCGAAAGAATCAGATCCCGGATACAGGCGGCCGAGATGAGGTATCTCCGAGCGGTGGCCGGGGTTACGAGGTGGGATAGGTGTCGTAACACCGCCATTCGCGAGGAGCTTCAGCTCGAGCCGCTTCTTCTCCGCCTTGAGAGATCCATCCTCCGGTGGTTTGGCCACGTGCAGAGGCTGCCCCCAAGCCGTCTAGTGCGCCAAGTCATATCAGAATGCCCGGGGGGAAAGCGGCCCCGTGGCCGTCCCCGGCAGGGGTGGCTAAGGTGGGTGAAGGCGTTAGCCGGAACCCGCCTGGTTAACCCGGGCAGTCTGATGTCGGTCGTGGAGGATCGTACCGGGTGGAGGTCCCTCCTTGCCTCCCTCACCCCGCGACCCTGACGGATTAGGCGGGTCCGAAAAGTATAGTATAGTATAGTATGAAAAATAAAAAGGAAGCGCTCGTTTTAATTTAAATGTGCAAAAACTTCGTTAAGTTCCGCATTAAATTTTGTCAATTTTATATATGAGAGCAAAGCAAAATGAAATAATGAAAGATTTTTGTAATTTTCGCCGGAGGGTAAAATGCTTTTGATAAAAACATTTCACCGGTTTGATGTTCATCTATGTGACTTCTTTCTGAAAATTCCGCGAAAGCAATCTACTGTTTGTCATCCGAAAACAACCCCTGTGCTCATCCCTTTGGAAACAAAGCTGATTGGCGCATCCCTCGAGTATTTACCAATCATAACTTTTCACTTTTTCTTTTTTGTTGTGGCAGCGCCTTGTCATTACGGATTACATTACGCTTTTGTGACACTCTTCGTCTGCTTCTACAACTTCACTTTCCCCTCATTTTTATAAATTTCATACCTTAATAACTCTAACCCCGACCTCAGGAAATTATATTTTTACATCCCACTTAATTAAAATTACTTTTATGCAATTTTAATTCAGCTTTGGGCGAAGCATGTTTTTTACTTTAATGATTAATAAATCCTTTTCGTTAAAAACCACACGCATTTCGCATGGGTTTCTACTGAAAATGTTACCCTCTCAAAACTTAAACGCCAAACATCCCCAAGTGTTAATTCAAAAGGAAAGTTTGCCTGAGCCCTAAAGCCCTAAATGCCTCGGAATGAAGCTTCGATCGATGGATTTCAGCGAAAGGAAAGGCGAAATGTGAGAGAAGACACAGAATCTCCGGAAAGGTGCACAAAGAAGATTTTGTGAACGTCGCAGCCGGTAACGACATTATTAACGTGAGCAGGGGAGGTTTTCGAGTTCAAAGAACTCTTAATATTTAGTAAGTTCCGGAACATATATCACTTGAAATTTCTACGTGCGGGAGGGTGAAAGCTCAACTGAGGCAATAAAGGAACTCGACAAAGAGTACACCGAATGTGTGGTCCCACCGACGGAATAAATCTATTAGAACGCATTAGAACTATGATAATAAATCCGACGCAACTTCTGTTATTTATGGCGTCGCAACAAAAAACGTTAATTTTCTCACAGCTCAAATAATTCAGGAGTTAATTTTTCACCTTTCTTCTCATTCAGAGAAAAACCACCAGTTTTTTTTTTGTTTTTCATTGGCTGCAACGCAAGAAAAAGAAAGAAGGCAGCCTGCCTTTTTCCAAGATTTCACATCCTCTTTGCTTTTAATAAAAGAAAACTTTGAAAAACATGAAAACTGACTCGGAAAATTTGAAAAAACAATTTTTTCTGACCGAAGAGGTTCCCCATACAAAATCCGTTTGCTTTTGATTTTCCTCAACGGGCTCTGATTATTGAAGACGGTTTTGTTAGCTGTATTGATTCTCTATGAATTCCTTCTTTCTGCGGTTGACTATGGCTTTGTCGGTAACGCAAACCTTATTTTTCGGTTGACTGATTCCCGCGGGACTCTTCCCTTAACGTTTCACCGATTTTCAAATAAGCTTTCTTCAAATACTCATTTCTACTGATTAAGGCATAATGGGAAATAGACCGCCTTTGTGCCAAACTTTTCATTCACTCGTAAGCAGATTTTTCACTAATTTTGTGGCCTCACTGGACAATGCTGGATAAACAATGGCTTACATTTGAGATTTCGACCGATTGCAGCGAACATCTCGTGTTGTAAAATAATTCGGTGAAAAAGAAAAACTGACTGTTTCATTCAAAGACGAGTTAAATTTGGGGTTTGAGGTGTAAAAAAAACAAAAAGAGAGAATAGGAGAGAGAGAAAGAGAGGAAGAAAAAGCGTTTAACTGGTTTTCTTCCCATCTTAGCTTGTCGTCAGATCCTATACTGTTTATGACCAACCGCTGATATATTCATGAGATTTTCTTAGCTTTGTTCCTCCTTTTATTTATCATCAGAAAGGCGTTTTATGAACTGTTGATGACGATTACATTATTTTTTCTTTTTCTTTTTTTTAAATTCGACTTTATTTTTCTTTCTTTTTTATTAGATTTATATTTATTATTTGTTTCTTTTCCAGAGAAATTCACAAATGGGAGATCTGATGATTAGTTTAAGACAGCAAATCCAGCCTTTTTTCCTTCTTTCAAGGTGGCAATGCTATTAAGCTTTCATTTCCTTCACGTCTCGGAATTGACTCTTGAAATTCATTTTAGATTTTCTTTTTCTGTTTCATTATTTACACATCATTTGGCAGTCGGGTCCTTCACGAAAAAAAAAAGAAAGTGAAAGTAAAAGGAAATTAAATAAAGTAATTTAAATCCAAAACATTATTTACTTCGGTCAGTGGTCAAAAAATATTTTTTTTGTTTTTAATTTTTTTTTGCTTTTCCGCAGAAAGAAAATACAAGAAAACCTAACATGTTTCTAATGGGAGCACTCAAAGTATTAACTTATCAGGAGTTTTCAGATATTGTGAGATTAACCGGCGGGATTTTCACGAAAGCGGCACCTCTGTGGTTTCTTCTTATTGTTGTGCCCTAATCTTCGAATAGTCCTATGGGATTTCATTTGGTTTTGGTTAAGACTTGAACGATTATTTAATGGACTTTTCTTCTTCAGTGATTGTGTTCGCCTTTGTTTGCTTTCTTTTAAAGTTAAGAGTACGACGGGGATTACGCGAAGGTTTAAGGCCATTTATGTGACCTCTGTTCATCCCTTTTATGTGTCCTTATAAATTCCCTCACCCGTTATTCGCCCCTCTGTCAATGACGAACCCAATCGGTCTCTTTTAATGGCAATTCAAAAATTTTATTGCAAACGTTGATTTATTCTGAGTAATTTTGGGTGTGCTTTCATTATTTATGAATTTACCAGCAGAGCTTTGGATTTAAAATAATTCACAATTAATTTATTTATTTTGCAACCTTTTCTATGAAGACTTCGACATTTCCGAAAACTGAGATATTTGACTCGGGCGACAATTACCTGAAACAAAAAGAAAAAAAAATTAAAATAAATAATGAAAGGTAATTTTACCGATAGGAGCTGTCTCTCTGTAATGATTTTAACCCTTTGCAATCGTATAAATTTGGGTATGGGTATCTATTGGTCGGAATTAATTTGTTTGGAAAGAGCAGAGATACATATACATAATATTCACTAATATTTAGTCATATTTTAACAACAGAGAATCTCTAATTACTCCTAAATACAATTTAGTAAATATTCTTATGTATCTGCGAACGTTCAAAAGACGACACTTCTTCGTTATCTCCTGAAAAGGTTTAATAGAAATTGAGGAAAAGTTTAAACTGATATAGAAATGCATTCAGTATAAGATTTGTATATATTCGTATAGTTCCTTTCTGTGGTGGCTGAGAGTACACATACGACCGCAAAGGGTTAAATTTTTATAGTTCCTGTTCTGGTACTCAAGCTAAACTTTGTCCTTCTGTTCTCTAACATTACAACAACAATTCAGAAGTTATAATCAGGTTTCAATAGCCAGAGTAATACTCAATTAAGCATTGGCGGTAGTCTTGTGATGATGAGTAATTCGTTTTATTTTTACATTTCTTGTAAACAGAGGCGGAAATCCTAGATATAAAATACGATTGTTATTTTTTTTCCATAATAATTAGTTTTTTATGAAACGATCATAAACTTGTATAAAATTTCATCGCGGAATATTGAGAATAAACCACATGGCCCGATATTGTGTCTGTGTTTCATTACCCTTGTCATGTGCTTGTCGTGCCTTTCTATTAAAAATTTTTATATTTTTCATAAAACTTGGAAGGACTGTAGTCATCCTCTGCAGCCACATACTTCCGAATCACCGAAAAAACACAGTTTGAGTACATGAAACCACTGATTATGAAGTTCAAAATGATACAATGCTGCTTTATTCGCCCCAAATCTTCTGACACTGAAATTCCAACTTATTTTATTCATAATTAACCCTAGAAAGACCGTGGGGTCCGTGCGGACCCCAAAGCGGTTTTTCTTCCGCTGTAGCTCTTTTGTTTGTCATTGTAAAATGTTGAAATTCGGTGACTTTTCCTAACTTTTTTCAGGCTTTAACCCGGTGTTTTCAGATTTCCAAAATTCCTTCTAGTTTCCGAGTAAAAAATTACACTCCCGCGAAAGACCGTTGGGGTCCGTCCGGACCCCAGACTATTTCCTATGATTTTCAAGTTCCCACGCTTCTTGGGCGCTCAAATCTCATAGATAATGAATAATGGGTGCCGAATAAATGCAAAAACAGCTCTTCTAGCTTGTTTATCTAAAAAGATTTAAAATTATATAGCTAAAGATACAATGTCGAGCATTGTTTTTCGCAAAATGTGTGCCTTACTGTTCTTAAGAGTCATATTCTTTTTTCATTTTTGTTTTGACTTCTTTGTTCTGAGCTCTTTATGCCCCCATATTCGCTGTTTCATCAAAACTCGAAAACGCTGTTAAATTCGGACTTTGTCAACAGTCAGAAGCAAATCACCCAACAGCTTGGTTCTGAATAATTGAGGGTTTTGTAACATAGCGGTCATTTAGTTTTTTTTGTGATTTTTGGAAACAAAAAGAAAAAAATCAAACATCCAGTCACCATGTGCAGGTGAGTAATCTTTTACCTTAAATTTCAAATATACCCTTTGGTGAACATATTTACAATTAGACTGGATACACAAATGTCACATTTTGTTTAGGCAACTGAAACCTCAGGAAATACGAAAGATTCTCGAGGACAGTTTGGAGGAATCTGATGAAGAGAGTAGTGAAAGTTGCAGTGACAATGAAATAGATAGGATTATTTCATGTGACTCAGAAGAAGGAGAATGCAGTGATGATGAAGATTCCGAAGCTCAACCCCTTCCTGATGAAGAAACGGAAATGTTTTTCTCCAAGAACGAAGAAGAAATTTGGCTGAAAAACCCCATGGGTAGTACGGAAGGTAGAAAAAGTAAAAAAGATATTCTAGTTGAACAGTGTGGGATAACTCGCTTCGCAAAAACTAGAATTGTTGATTTACAATCTGCGTTCCTCTTTTTCTTCCGCAATTCATTACTCGAAAAAATTGTTAAATGGACAAACAAAGAGGGGCAATTGCATTACAAACAAAATTGGGTAAATACAACCCTGCAGGAAATAAAGAGACTTTTAGGTGTGTTAATTCTGATTGGGGTCTACAAATCGAAAAATGAAGAGATTAGTCAGCTGTGGAGCCAAATAGATGGCAGACCCATTTTTAGTAAAATAATGGGTCGAAACCGGTTTAAAGAATTATTACGGATTCTTAGATTTGATAATGCCGAAGCTCTAAAAGTCTAAAATTTTGGGCCCTCTGTGACTCTGAAACAAGCTACTGCTTGAAACTAATGATTTACAAGGGCAGAGAGACGGGGGAAAAACGGGCAGTAAATGTGGGTGAAACGGTGGTGAAAAATCTTGTTTCGGACTATTTAAATACAGGGAGAAATATAACCTGCGATAATTTTTTTACAAGTATCAGACTAGCTCGGTTCTTGCTCACCAAAAATACAACAATTGTGGGCACAATTAGAAAAAACAAGGGCGAACTTCCACCAGAATTCATTAGGGGTAAAAGATCAGTTGGGTCCAGTTTGTTTGGTTTTCAACCTGACGTAACAATTGTTTCTTACTGCTCCAGAAAAAACAAGGCGGTCACTCTTTTGTCTACACATCATCATGATGACAAAGTGGATGAGCAGAAAAAACCAGAAATTGTTTTATCGTATAACGCAACCAAAGGTGGGGTGGATCGCATGGACCAAATGACTAGATGTTATTCGGTAAAAAGAATGACCCGAAGGTGGCCATTGGTTGTGTTTTATAACATGATAGACATAACAGCCCTAAACGCCTATATATTGTGGCTCTCAGTAAATGGTGAAAAGAAACTTCCAAGAAGAAAATTTTTAATAGACTTAGGGAAACAGTTAGCCGACGTCAATTTAGAATTCCAAGAACTTGAGGTTGCTACCACTGCAGATTCTACCACAAAGAAAAGATGCCACATTTGTCCCAGAATTAAAGACAAAAAATGTAAAACTCATTGCTCTCGTTGCAAACTGAATGTCTGTCCTGAACACTCTCAAGTATTTTGTAAAATATGTAGCGAAAAGTTATAAAACAAAAAAATTTTACATGAGTGATTTATCTTACTAATGTTTGTTGCGTTTTTCAATTATTTTATATTCAATAAAAATGCTTATTTTTACATTTTCGACTTTTTATTAATCCTTTAATTCGCCTTCAATAAAAAAATGAAAAAAAACCATCGAGAAAAACAAAGGAACTAGCGCAAAGTCTCTGGGGTCCGCGCGGACCCCAGCGGTCGTTCGCGGGAGTCTGAAATGCCGGTCTTTCCAGGGTTAATAAAATTTTCCATATAAAAAAAGAAATGAAGCGACCAAAAAATCTAAAGTAGACCGTTCGTAAAATCCAAACCCCTTTTTTAAAATGAATTTTCTGTGTAATTTGTATTTAATGAGAGAAAGTCCTTACTTTTTCGCTTCGTACATTAGTAATATTATTCCCATTGATCGGTCGAGATGTATTTGCGAGGGTGACACGAGGGAAGAGCGAGGGAGGAATGGGTAGATTAAACATTTCATTTTTCCTCTTGCGCAACAGTAATTTGTTCATTTAATAACATACAACATATGGTTTTGTTAATTATTATTAAACTTTACTTTGGATAGAGAGACTTTAATTGCCTCGCTCATTTTGTTGTTTGTGTTTTCTGCGAGGTTTTACAATCAGCTGGACTTTCGAAATGCGTTTCCCCATTTTAGAATCGAAACAGTCGATGGATACAAATTGGATTCTTCAGGTTCTCAAAAATCGCACTCCATTCTCCAATTAATTTACTGATTTATTGTTTTTTGGAATGAACTATGATTAGAAGTCATAATTATTGAAAAAATTCTCAGTATTGTATGTAATCTTTGTTTTGATCTAATCTTAAAAGTAAGGAATACTTTTTCTAAAAAGTTAAAAGTATTAAAGCAGTGATGGCCAATCTTTGATAATATGCGGGCCAAAGTTGAGTTTGGTGTAATTTCGTGGGCCACAACATTTGCAAAAATTAAATATGGATTTTAATATTAGTTTTTACTCTCTCCTCATTTTCTCTTTCTTCTCATTTCCTCTTTTTCTCTAGATTCCTGCTCTCACAGCTATTGTCTTTGCCTCTTTTTTCCTGATTTACCCTTCTTACATTTTTATGCAAGCAGTCCTTTTCACTTATATCACCGAATAGATTCGAAAGCGTAAATTTGAAATTTTGCCGAAAGGTAATAAAGAATTTCAAATTGAAGTTATACTAATATTAGAATAACCCTTTATTTAAAAATTAAAATGAACTAAAATCACCAAATACGTATGTGAATATAGGAATAAAAGAGCGGGCCACATGTAACACCTTCACGGGCCGGATATGGCCCACGGCCCGTAGATTGGCCATCACTGCACTGAAGAATTAAGTTAAATTAATTAGAATTGAACGCTTTTGTGGGAGTGGATTTTTTCCCCAATTTGTGGCTCCGCATTTCAATCACTATGAATTTTCATCAGCGGAAAATAAACAGAGTTTAATTTACAAACGTTGAGAGCTTCCTTAGGGCGGTACCTTTGCATCGGAGGCTTTGCAACTCATTATATCGAGAGATGGAGCTTTCTCTTTGAAAGTTCCCGCACAAAGCTTACGTTATTCATATTAACATGTCACATTATTATCCTTGTCAAAGGAACTGGAAGCTTGTATAAACAATAACAACCGGCCTTCCTTCCTTCCCCACTTTCTCTCCTCTCCACACACAAAGTGACTTCCCATAGCAGAACAGTCACTCCATCAAAGTCATTTGTGAGCTTTTTCAACAAAAATTAAGCTTTGAAGACGCAGTTTTCCATCAGGGATTGAAAAGGAGGATTTTTATCTTGCAAAAATTTAATTTCGAATGGGAACAAAGGAAATAAAAGCCATCCGCACCTGTTTCTGCGGGCCAACATCAAATAAGTGATCTGAAGGATTCCTGTTTGGTTTTAACGTAAGACATTTGCGTGGTGACGTAATATACGTGAAATAACTTATTCCAACGAGTTTATTTAAATATAACTTCCAATTCAATGACAGACGTCTCATAATTGAATTATTTTTTTACGGCTTACGTAAAAGAGATTTTGGGGAGTCAACCGCGAAATCCAAAAATAATGATTATTATTTTAAAAATGTTTGAGAATCGGAAGGATAAAAATCATTCGGCTCAATCTTCGAAATTCGACACCAGTACAGCTGGTAATCGAGAGGGTTCCCTTTCCTCCCTAAAGTCAGGTTTTTGTTTTAATCTTCCTATTAGCCCTCTAAAAGAAAGAGTAAAACATAAAGTACAATTTGTTTTGGTTTCCATGCCCGATGAAGTTGCTGTTTAATTTTCGGCGAACTCTGAACATTTCAAAGGAACTGCGAATATAACCGTTTGTTTTGTGGTGATTCTCCTTGAGTTATAATACACAAATATAAATATCAATTAAACAACAACCGGCCACTGATTGTACATTCAAACAATTGGCCAAACTGCCAAAGGAAAGTTCCGCCAACCTGAAATTTAAGTTGGCAAACCTGGGGAATCGTCTGCACGGAGATTCAGTTGTTATTATTCTAAGATTATTGTTTGGATTAACTCGGATTTTAATACTATTTTTCATAGCTGTAAGTCTGTATTTGTCACCTTATTCTGTAAGTTATTTCCTTGATGAACCACAGAGCAAATAATAACACGAAGCAGAAATTATTTACGACCGATGGAGGAGTAAATTACAATACAATAAATACTTTATTTTACCCTCGGGCATTTTTTATAAAATGTGTAAAGATTTTAAATTTATTAACTTGTACTTTGCCTTCTGCTACGCGAACATATGCAAAGAATGACTAGGAAATGACTAGAATCCTACACAAGTTAATAAATAAATAACAATAATAAAAAACAATAGTAATGAATGACAATTAAAACATGTAGTACGAGAGTTAGATGACAGATAAATAATTATTAATAGATAACAAGTAATGGTAAGGAATAAGTCACAGTAATAAATAAGTAAAAAACAGGGAAAAAACGATTATTAGCAAGGAATAAAATAAGCAACGGTTTTAAAGAAACGCAGGTACAATAATAAAATTGTAAAAGATTTCTTTGAGAAAAAGCTTTCTGATTGTAAACCTAAAAGCGTTTGCACATAAGAATTCACTTCACCTGTGATATCTCTAACTTATTTGTTAGGGAGTGAATTGATTTTTTTGCATTTTTTTAAAAATCTCACCGATCCTAGGGAGCCCGAACGAATTCAGAATGACAGAGAAAGAGATCATCCGCCTTCTCGATTTCAAAACAATATGATTTAATCACAAATAAAAGGAAACTTTTTTTTATAAAAACAGTGAATGTAATATCAAAGTAAAGAGATAAACAGTTTTGCAAAATAAGTCCATTTCGCAAAACAAAAGCAAAATTACATCTTTTGATGATATTATAGGAATTTGCGCAGTAAAATAAATAAATGAAAGCTTTGTGGATTTTAAACTCCACTGAGAGCTATCGCTTTCAAAAGATGCTCTCACTAATTCCATTTCACGTCGAATTAACGATTTATTTGCTACAGAAATATAATGATGTCCACTGATGTCAGCGCATTTTGCAGACTCCCGCAAAAACCGGGATTGTGAAGAGATTCTGGACTTCTGGTTGTCGGTCCTCTCATCGTTTGCTGCCATTGTTTCGTCAAATAAGGTTTTCAGGTTAGTTCGGAATGAATTTCCATTTCTTAAAACGGTATTGCAGACGTTGGGTGTGTGTGTGCTGAAAAGCGCTCATTTGGTGACTTCAGCAAAAGCAAAACGTTTCAATGTTTAACGATGGCGAAGTTTTTTTGGCAGCATTTTAAACAAAACTAAAGCAGTTGAAAACTTTCTCGCGGAAAGACAGTTCTCAATTGCGATAGTTTCTTTTTCTTTTATGACAAATAATTGTCATCGCATACTCTGCAGATAGCTCTGCACCACCAGGATGAGCTAAATTTAAAAAATATTCTAAAAAAAAGAAGAGGACGACAAAGAAAAGGACTAATTTGAAAAAGAAGTGTGGAAAATGACACCGGATGTGCATGTGTTGCAAGCAACCCTATCCAAAGGAATGATCACTCCCCTCTTAAGGGTGGTTCATAAATTAAATATGTTTAATTTAAACAAAAAACAAGCTCAATACACGGGTCGGAGACCCCAAGAGAGTAAATCTAAAAGTTAGGGGATCGAAACCAACACTCCGTTTTCAACGGGTTGATTTTTTCAATGTTTAAGCCTTTTTCTTAACTTTTATTCTGTAATTATTGCTTCACCATTCTCTGCCTAGGTCTAACACAATACTCATCACAAATCGAAGTGTTTTTTTGCTGAAAAATATCTATTCAAGACCGAGCAAGAAGTAACCAGATCGAAAGTGAAATGGGAACACAAGTAATTCCCCGAACCCTTCACGAAGTTACGGTTTTCTCCCCTTATCTTTTTTTTTTAATGCAGTGAAATGCCGTTTCTTCTTCTTTTTCTGTTAACCCTTGTCGAAGACAAAAATACAAACATCTTCTGCCGTATAAAATGCATTACATCGCTTAGTTAATTCAGGCTGACAAGAGTCAGACATTTGGCGTTCATACGACGGGACCGGGCCATTATATTTCACAACACCGTCCACTTTCATATTTATATGGTGTGAATGGTTAGGCGTTCATTAATTTGCCCACTGTTTTCCCGAAATGATTTGGAAATATGTTGGAATGAAATGCCCAGTTGGCGTTATTGTTCTCCGCAGTCAATATTTGTCAAAGTGGACACCGTTTTATTGTTTTCATGGGTCGTAACCACTTGATGTGTATATTCGTTGGAGCCTTCACTTGACAATATTTTCCTAAGTGGTCCCAAAAACAGTATAAAATTTTTTATTAGGAGCAGGACCACTGCTCATTAATGCTTCGCAGGAGGGCTTTGGAATGGAGCCAGAACGGGGCTGGAGTTCGCTTGAGAGCTCAACTTTGAACTGGAGTTATATTAAATTTATCTAAATCACAAATTCGAAGGTGATGGAGATTTAGCAATAAAATCGTTTTTGGGCAGTTATTCCTCAAAACGCGGAGTGCACCTGAATTAAAATGATCATTAGAAAAAGCCGCACAATAAAATACCAATAATTTTTATTTATTCGAAATTGGCCAACCCGGAGCGAGAACAAATCAATTCCATTAACAGAGGAAAGTGATGCTCCCCCTTTTGCGAACTCTCTTAGGTCGGAAATTGCGCTTTCCACGCATTCACTGCGCTCGATATGACACTAAAAATAGCACGGGGAATTTATTTTGGCCTCTGGCTTTAATTGTTCGCTTAAAAATAATCTGTGAATGGTAAACCCACTCAAATGTATTTATATTCTCCCGGTCGAGATTTCAAAAGTAAACATAAAGGGATTTGTCTTTCTACCAACGATATGTTTAACAATATGATTAATTTTTTAACAAATGGATATAATTTTAAATTTCGTCAAACGAGGTTGACAATGTTAGCGGAATGTGAAAATTTTCTGGTGAATGAAAGGAACTTTTATCTGAAGTTGAATGAAAGTGTGCCAAATGAACGAATTCGTGGGATTTCAATATATTATAAGAGACATATTTAAGGGGGCCAATGCAGTCGGTGGCTGCTGTCGACATGGATACTTTGGGGGGCGATTTCACCCTCTCAGAGTGGTTTCTTTAAAATTAAACCGGGTGCGTTCGAAAGCTTAAGATATGCCCTTTCAAAGAGCAAAGTTAGAACGAAATCTGAGATGACACTATTTTGCTATTTGGCCTCAAATACGGGCAAAAATCGCTAAAATGGCCTTTCCAGACCACTTTGCACTCCAATGGCTCCCGGTGAGGTGATGCTAGGAACGTCCAACATGGCTCATTTTGAAGCTCCAGTGATGCACTGTTCACATACATAATTTGGACGAAATCGGTCAATGCGAAAAGAAGTTATGGGGCTTTGAAAATTGAAAATTTTTTTGGCGCCCCACTTTCAGATTTGTTTTCAAGGCCCTGTAGCTCAGCAACCATAAGACCTAAAAAGCTGAAACCTATACCATTCGAAAGAGCATGCAAAGCTCTGTCACTACACAGAAGCTCATTTTTGTGGCTTGGTTAGGTTTTGCAGGACGGGAGTGCAAAATTGTTTTAGAGTCGGACGTCGAAAATGGAACTCGTCATTTTTTATACAAAGGGCGATATCTCCGGAACGGATGGAGATATCGAACTAAAATTTGGGGGTTTTTCATCGGAGGCACTAAGGTACAAACCTGTAAAATTTAAAGAAAATCGAAGGGGGTCGATCTGTGGCCACCGACCCCTTTCACGTGGAATCACCCATTGACAAATATTAATAGTTTGAAGAAATTATATTTGTATGTTATTTTTTTGTTTTCGGAGGTATAAAATAATAATTTTTTACAGTTGCTATTTATTACAAGTTAAATTTTCCAGTAGTCAATTATTTTCTTAAGGCGTTTGACTTTGGATTTTTGCAAAAAAAACAGCAACTGAAGCAAAATCTCGTAGTTCAGTCGTAGTGGATTTAAAATATCCCGCCCAGAATTAATAATGAATTTCCTTCTATGACGTTTTCAAATCATTTAAAAACTCCTTAAATTCATTAATGCTTTGCGTGAACACAGGTTTACCAAATTTTCAAACCATGTTCCGCCTATGAATCGACTATGATGCGCTGTAACTTTTTATAAAATTTAATTAAACAGTAAGTGGAATTCTAAGATGATTGAATTCCCAATAATATCTCAGCCGGATTATAATTCGTTTTAAGATTCCACTCGGCGATGCCTCTTGACTTGTATTGTTTGGGTTTAAAAAGACCGGCACGATTTTTAAAATTAAATAGAAATCCACGTTTAGCTTATGGTAAAATTAATTACTTTGATTTTGAAGCAAAGAACCATATTGTTCTGATGAGTTATTCTGCTTTTCTTATGGGACATTAACAATTAAACTCAGCTCTTGAAAAATAGCCAATAAAGACACGATTTGGACGTTTTGTTTTGATTTAAAGTCGACCAATGATATTTTTCAAAGAACAATAATTATGGCCTTATCCAATAACCGGGAATGCCTGGATGGTGCTTATGGGCTCTGGAGAACTATTCTCGCCACGACTTCTTTTGCTCTGGTTTAACCACAGAAACACAGATAACCGCATGCAACATGACCGAATTAAAAACGAACATTTTGTTATAAATATAATGTTAATATTTAAACCGGAGCTTAAAAGATATATTTTACAATGGTTAATGAGCCAACAGTTAAGAGTGAAAGAATTTGACGGGGACGAGAAAAGGTCGGTGGTATTTTTTCATTCTTATTTTAAAAGTCGGTGGGCAATTGAAGAAATGCCCGCTCGCCAATGAAACGTCAACCTAAGAGCAGAAAAATATTATATAATATTATATATAACGTGAAAAAAATAATTTAGGTGCCGGATAAATTAAAATGTGAGTGAAATGTGAGCGTTCGCTGCCGTCCGCCATTACAACACCGAATCGGCTCAGTGTTTCATATCACTTTTAATCGGTAATTATTAATGATGACAGCGGGTTTTTAAGTCCACCTCAATTGAGGCAACATTTTCATCCCCCAAAAGTGCGTTTTTGTGCGAATTTCCAGAAGGGAAAACCACAACCGCAAGAAACGGCTTTTTTTTGTATAAACAGAAACAAAAACGAGGCAAAAACTCAGCATAATTTGCGCCTAAAACATATCTGATGAGTGTTCTTTCCTTTACTAATATCATATTCTGATGTCGTCGTTTTTTTCCTTTATCATTGTTCATTTCATTTAAGAGCGAAGTCAGTATTTCATAAAGACAAACCCCAACAAAATTCTTCATTTAAAAAGCTTTGTGAAGCTTTTTTTAGTGAATTAAGCCTTTCAAACGAGAGAAAAATAACTGTAGCAAATAGAAGGAATAATAACGAGAGCTAAAGAGAAAAAAAAAATATAGTAGATGTTAGCTTTTTAGATTATAATGAAAAAGGTATTTTGGCACAAAGAAGGGGATCCAGAGAGAGAAAGAGAGAGAGAGATGGGCGATGGAAAGAGAGAGTTGAAGTCGTTGAACAAACAAAAAAAGGATTGAAACATAAAGTTTTGTTTGAAGTTAAGAAGCTTAGGGCGAGGTGGAGTGTAGAATTAATCAGGATCCAAACACAAGGTAAGAGGAGGAGGAAAAGAGAGAGAGAGAGAGAATGAGGGAAAAAGAGGGAAGGGGTATAATAAGAAATATAGCGATCATCAAAGAGAGATTTTCAGTGAATACTAACAGACAAAATCCCACCCATTATCAATCGTCATTCATTTGCACGAACAAAGATTTGTTTTATGTATTATTTTGTGTGGCTCACGAGACATTTGTGCGGCAATTAGTTGAGAATCAAACGAAGGGACCGCTTTCATGAAAACATCAAAAGTGCAGATGAATTTATGAATGAATCCGTAATAAAAAAAAAAAAAAGAAAAAAACACCCGAAAAAGAATAAACAACCGAAATCGAAAATAATTTTTAATGCGATAGCATTCATTTATCCAATACAGAAATATTATTTAATACTCTCACTCTCAGAACATGGCAGCTGTTTCAAAGGGCCTAAACAAATTTCCAAGGTATTTGATCTTTATGCAAATCAGAAAGTGCGGCAAAACTGAGTAAATATTTAGTATAACAAAATAAATAGTTGGAATAAAGACTGAACACAATTCGCAAATTCCTGCGATGGACACATAGGAATGCAAGCTTTTCTCTCATTTGGATTATGAAAATTACGGAGCAGTAATTCATTATATAGTTAATTTGCATATTATATTTATATAAATCGATAAGTTCACATCGGCAGTATCAAGAATCTGACCGATCTGAGACAAGAAACGCCCACACTGTAGCTTTTCATAAGAGATTTACACATTATTAATAAATTAGTATTCTGTTGATCGCAATGGCTGAAGTGTTAACACTCAAAGAAGTCTGTCCGTCTTTGTGTATGTCTAGCATCGTGCCTAAAATTGATTGTGCCTTAGAAAATGACTCCAACAGCGAAAACTCGGGTGAAACGAAGAGGAAAAACATTAGGTAGTTAATTTCTTCTGCAGATCCTACAATCTTGTTAAACCTGATTTCGGATAAAAAAGCATTTTAAACAAAGAAAAAAGAGTAATAAATTATAATATAAAAGCCTTGTTTAATGTCAACTGAAAAGGTGTTTTATAATCCGCCTGCTAAGTTTGATACAAAAACTAGATTAGATGGGTCATTCGTGAGAAAATAAATTGGACTCGCCGTATTGCGAACTGGAAGGGTACCAAGTTAAGAACTCTCTAATAAAAAAATAATTTTATGAGGGATTTGCGCTTTGGTGGGTCGAAGGTATAATGACCAAGGTAGGTGGTAATAAGGCGAAGGGCGTTGCCTGGAGGGCGAGAACAGTCTCTTCCCTTTTGTCACCGTCTCTTTTACTTCTTTCTGAACGTTTTCTCATTATTTCTGCAATTGGTTGTACCTTTGGGTATTTTCCTATGAGTTTGATTTCAGTTGAGGAATGAAAACGCTACGAGAAGCTAAACCGAAGGGACATTATTGTGATTATTTTTGAGTTTTCCCCGGAGGGTTTATTATTTTTCCTCCGCAAGCACTTCCAAGTGGGAGTTATGAGAAAAGGATGTATCTTATTTAAAAGAAATTTTCCATTTTATCCGGTTTTAAAATGAGGGTAAAAAAATTGGAGTGCATCTCGAAGGTGAAATTGAGCTGAACATTTTTATTGGATGGGCTGAAAACATTGAAAATTTTCACATTTTTTGATTGACTAGTTCGCCGTTTACAGTCTTGCTTAAATTTCTCGCCAATTTAAACGGAAACCAATTTTCCCGAAGGAATTTTTAACGAGAAAAAATGCAACCAAATGGGAAAATTTTCTTCTTGACATACGCGCCCGCAATAGCTGTAATAATAACGATGGCGAAGATAGCGAAATGTTTTTCTTTCCCTTTTCTTCCGCTTGTTTTCACGCACACGTTCCTGAGCTGAGGGGAGATTAAACAAAATGTTAATCTGGATTTAATTAACTGGAAAATATTGATAATAACTATGATCTTTTTATAGCGATGACAGTTCCGAATCTTTTGCACCTGGCCAATGAACGCTCCGAACTGAACAAAATTTTTTTTAGTTCTTTTAAGTCGTTCTACCCATTGTATGCTTTCATCAAAAGTTGTTCTGGGTCCAATAGCACTCATTTCTGCCTTTCGTATTTGAATGGTGTAAATCCTGAGAAGTTAGAAAAACTGCACAAACTTTTTTTTGTAAAGTTGACCGTTAGAGAAATAATTGGTGGTGTAAATAGTAGATTATATCCTCTTCCATTTTCTCTTAGTATCTTCTGAGTTCCTTTTTTAATTCTTCATAATTATGTTTATTAGTTTCATTCATCTCTCTAATTTGTACCGTATCTAATCTCCTCAGTATTTATTCCATGTTTTTGTCGTTTTCCTCCCTTTTCGTAGGTGTTCTTCACTTGAAAGTTTGTGTAATCTGCTCTTCTTCCGTTCTTTTCATCAACTCATCTGTTCTACTGAAACTGCTGGATTTTACTTTTCCTGGGGATCCTTTTTTGTGTGTTCTGTTTGAAACGCCTTCATTTTATTCTGTTTTTGAGAGAGATGATAAGAAAAAAATTACGAAAGGCCGAGCACAATTGAACAACGACGGAAAGTATTAGTTAATATAGTCCAGTATACAAAACTCTAGTGGATTTTATAGAGTTATATAGTATAATAAAGTTTATAGTGATTCAGACATGGAATTTCAGAGGTAGACTCGAAATAGGTGGGTAATGAATGTCTTGACATAATACAAAATTCAAATTTGGAGTAAAACTTGCACTTCTGCAATGCAATAATTTTATGAAAACATTCCCTAAGTGCAGCGAAAGATTCTAATGAAGTTCATTCCTGATTTTTGGAGTTTTAGAAGCTTTTATTTACTCTTTTATAGTCTGAATTTTCTAATAGAAAATGAGGTTTTGCCTGAATTATCAAAATGATATTAATTCAAAATCTTTGCTATTTAATAAACATAATTATTTAAAAAATTTCCACAAATGTTTTCCGTTATAAAAGGAAATGAATTTTCATTAAATCCCCAATTTTTTTCTTCTTTGGTAGACTATTTTATAGATAAAAAAAAACATTAAAAAGAAACTGGATTAAATTAAAGGCGTTGTTTAATTAATCCTGCCCAACGAAATAAACATTTCAGTAACGTTTAATGTCGAGTTATTGTAATTAAAAAAAAAAAGTAAATAAAGAATTGAACCGCAGAGACATTTTTCTGTAATTTTGAGCGCCATTCATTCGATGGGAGAATGAAATTTCAAAGCGTCGTCTCTCTCCGCGAATAAATCTCCGTTTTTTAGGTGACAAAAACAATTAAAACTGCTAACCGAGAGATACTTAATTAAGTATCAAGTCGGCGGTCAATTAAAGACAAAGGTGGCGCCCAGTGACATAACTTGGCGCCATGCAATCATAAAGCACTCACTGTTATTGTTTGTTTGTATAAATAGATCACACTAAAAAGCTTTTTCACGTACTCGGTTTTTAAATAAACTCGAGACTGAAGAGGATGATTTCCTCAAGGTTCAGTCTCAGGTCCCGGGGAACATTCGGGAGAAGTCTCCACTTGGGAATACACAACGAAATGGTAAATTGGCTTTGAATGCTTTTTTCTTCGGAGTGGGACAGTTTCGGTACTTATATCTCCCCCGAATGACAGTTCCAAAAGCAGTGCTTTAAACCATCGGATCCGCAAAAGCTTTTGACCGTCTTTCACATCGGAGTCTTTTCTGTAATTGTTTTCGTTGTTTTTGCTTTGAGAGTTTTCGTGAATGCGTCCTTTATAATAGCATAAAAGATGATTCACAAGTACGCTCATTTTATGTAACGAGATACATGTTTGGAAGAAACACGACGGCGTCGAAAGAGACGAGAACAACGGGTCTTTTGTGATGGAGATGGGAGAGGCTGTTTCAAACGAATGCTCTCGCCGACAGGGGTCTTCCATAAGTTTCGGGCTCCCTACCTTTTTGTGTTGTTGTTCTTGATGGACAAGCTGCTCCCGCACTTTCTGAAGCTGAAGAATCATTTCCGATAACCGTCTCTCCTTCTCGAGGAAACTCTCCCCGGAAAGAGCTTGCTGGAGTACGGCACCTTCAAGCGACGAAAGGTTTTCTCCGTTCTCACTGAAAAATATCAAACGGAAATTAAAACCGAATCTCACAGAATAGACCAACCATCATTCTTAAATGCTATTATTTAAATGAGAGTGTGAACACAGAAATATTTGTGGTGATGCGTAAAATTAGAAGTCGAGGAATGATAATTTTTCTTCTGAAGAATGTACGTGAATTAAAGAATACTCAAAATAAGTGTCCGAATGCACACAAAAATTTTAGTACAATTTTCCAAGAAAACTTCTGAAATTCGTCTCACGTGGTTCTTGTATAATTGTTTTTTTAAACCTTTGATTGGGAAACTCATCTTCAACAATGGACCCTTTTTAATGTGAAATTTTTCTCGGTTTTCGTATAAATAAGACGCATATTCTATGACAATAGAAACGAGTTGAAATTAGAAAAATCGACTTTGTCCTTTTGCTGACCTTTTTTATCTTGACTGACTTGGGTCATTTGAAAATCCTCTTCACACCCATAAATAAAGATTTTCTCTTGTTTAAATCACTTTGGCTTCTCGTGCTCTTTCTTTGTTCGTCAGTCACCTTTTTCAGTCTTCGACAGAGAAATCTTATAAACAGTTTTTATATTACGAGAGAGAGAGAGGTCATACTTTTGCGGCCGAGTACTTACGTAATATTCGAGAATTTTTTCGTTATTTAAATAAAATTTTGCCTGTGACCATTTTGCCTTTAAAGCTATTTTTGGCATATGAAAAATGGCCTGATCTATAAATGACACCATCCGATTATGTTGACAGTTAACTATTCCGACATCTGCCTTCAGTTTCTTTGGATTTAGGGCCTTATGGTGGGAAAAGGGGGTATAAGGGCAAGAAAGGAAGGATAGTTCGTACCCATCGTTTAGTGAAAAAAAGTGGGCGTCCATTTTGGATGAGCCAATCTTAAGACCACTTCGGAGCATAAGTGCGATCAATCACTCATTGTCCATTGAGATGATACATAAACTGTATTAGGGAAGACAAAAGCCTGCTGCTGTTTTAAATCTTCGAAAAGCGTCTTAATAAGGGCATTAATTCTCGGTAGGAATTTTAAGTGATAAAAAGAGAAAAAATGTTTTATTCAAAGTTATTTGCCGGGTGGGGGTCAACGGATTGTTTCTTGAATAATGCAAAAGATTCATCTCGGCAAAAAGGATCCATTCCTTTTGTTCTCCTCATCCTGCGGTGAATTTTAATAGGGGGTGGCCATTTTAGGTGGTTTCTAT
The DNA here is from genome assembly GCA_028293925.1 of Brueelia nebulosa. Lineage (NCBI taxonomy): Eukaryota > Metazoa > Arthropoda > Insecta > Psocodea > Philopteridae > Brueelia > Brueelia nebulosa. The sequence goes on along the minus strand of JAQIBA010000174.1, from coordinate 44,628 downwards.
TCCCCCTGTTGTTATTAATTAAAAAACTTTCCCCAAATAATTTCCCCTCAAAGTTCCTTTGGGGCTCTCTAAGGTTGTAGAGTCCATTCCTAAGAACAACCCTCAACCATATAAAATCTAAAGTTTTACAGAATTGTGACGGAAATGGGCATAAGTGTTCAGTTCTCTCCCTCAATCAGTAGTCGGACAAGTGCCTCAGCCATAAAAATCTTCCATTGCAATGGATTTTTATTCGGATGCCCGGGAGTCTCTGTCGGGACCTATTTCTTTAAAATTCCAGTAAATAAAGAAAAGGCGGTGCCCTCCAAAGGGGAAATAAAGGTTTGAAAAATAAAAAAGTAAAGGGAAGAGGGGGAAAGTAGTTTAATAATTCAAAGGCCTCACGAGAGTCCTTTAATCGACTGTTCTCGAAGCCCTCCCTCCTCGCGCCTTCTGTTGTGGTCTCTTCCAATTCAGTACTTCGTCATTCCCATGGCTCTTTTCTGTTTCTATTCCTGCTTTCTCTTACTTTTTATGCTTTTTTTTTATTGAAGTCGTATATTTTTCACTAAGGATAAAAAATAAAGGTTATTCCTCGGGATCGGTCACTTTTACCATAATTGGTTTCAGTTTACAGCAGTTCGTTCGCCCATCGAAGACCGTTTGCCTTTCTTGACGAGTTTTTAATATTTTTAAAAGGATGTTCAGCTTTTTTCCACCACTGATTTTCAATGAATGAATGAATATAAATTTTTAAAAGGTATCCGACACTGTTTTGCAGACTTTTATCAGAATTTCTTAACTTCATTAGGGGTGTGCGGTTGGTGGCGATAACTGCAATTTGCCGAGATAAAAAAAGACTAATTTCACTTTGCTGCAAATCCATCGTTTGTAGTTTAAACACCTTTCGCTAACACCTACAACCCCTAGCTTTATTTGATATTCCTGATGCATTGCGTGTGCGGGAAGCCGAATAGAAAGGAAGGAAAGTGCATGGGTTGAAGCTTCCCTCCAGATGTTATTTTCCGTCCCTCGTCTCGTCCGAGTGTGGATTTGGGCTAATGACACGTCAAATGGACATAGTGAAGTTATGTAACAAAAATTAGGCTCACCTGTTTTTGCTGTTGGGCGTCGAGGCAGGGGTAGGTCTTTTTTCTTCTTTCACTGAACTATTATTCATTTTAGAAGTTAATCGCTTTAATACATCATCCATTGTCCGCTTGAGATGTCCACTACTATTATTATTATTATTATTGTTATTACTGATATTATTACTGCTATTATTATTGTTAACGTTGTTGTTGTTGTTATTATTGTTGTTACTAATTGTATTATTATTATTGTTGTTGTGCTTTTCACTGTTGGACACGGGGGAGTTGCACTCAGAGGAAGGTCTTCTTTGGTTTTCACTTTTACTGTCTACGTGATTTGACTGGTAGAACCTTTCGTACTGCTGCTGAAGGTTCCATAAAGCCACGGCCGACGTCTGCGGAGGGACGAAAGGCATCTCCGGCGATGCCTTCGAGGACGCCCTTCGCTTCCTCCTGGGCGGAGGGGTGATGGACTCGTTTTCGGATTCGCTGCCCGATAAGGACCGAGAGGAGACTGAACACGACCTGTTCTCATCGGGGTACTCGTTATTGTAACCGTCAGAATGTTTCGAATAAAACTCCGAAAGGTCTTTGAAATGGTTTTCCTTTATTTTTAAATTGACTTGACAATGTCTGTCTTCCGGATTGGAATTTTCTAAGTCGTCGTTGACGTCGCTGCTGTTCTCCTCCGGGTCAGTGAAGAGGCCGTCGTTCTGGTTGGGGTTGCCCGGGGGTACGATGCAGGTTGTCGCCATTTTCAAAGACGCTACGTCTGCTTCTTCTGGCGGCGAGGACAATTGACCTGGCGATAACGCGTTACCTTCTTGCAACTTCGTCGGCGGAGATTTCCGCTTTGATGACATGTTTCTGAAACAAAATCATTTTTTTTTCAAGCATGAATGATGGGAGAATAGGGCATATGCCTCGCTCTTAATTCTTTTCAAAACAATAAACTTGTAGAAAATTTAAAACAACAAAATGACTATTTTAATGCAGGCAAACTGATACCTAAACAAATAGAGTCGTAATTCTTATTTAATTGCCGCGTATTATAAAAAAGAAGACTTTGAATTAAGACTATTAAAGTAAGGAAAGATAAGGAAAAAAGGCGAACTGAGTGCATTAGAATAATTTTAACTGTTTAAACTCTTTCCATTGGAATTATTTAGTGGAGGGTGACCGAATCCCTCAACCCCAAAAAGAGTGGCGGGCAATGCACAAATAAATTTCGTCTATCATTCATCCCATTGCTTAAAGTTTCTAATTGAGTTCGAGACAGCCTTGAAAAAAGTGAAAAGCCTTTTGATGAAATTTTCTCGATTCAAAAACTAACCCCCTCTTCTTCCAACTTCCCCCTCGGCGCCGAATGAGAGGAGCCCTTTTTGTAGAAAAACCACAATTGAAAATTTGTCTCTGAGGAGTCGTCCGAGACAAAAAGGTTGGCACAGGAGACAGTCCGAATAGAACAAGGCCTTCTGATGAGAACATTGTCCACCTCCATTGGGTCTCTCCTCTCATTCGTTGCACTTAAATCAATCGGAGAAAAGTTTTCTGTCCACTCATCTTTTGGGATTTTCATCTGAAATCTTTGTTTTCGCCACGAAATCACTCCTCTTCTTCTACCGACCCCCGCGCCCCCCCCTCCCCACCCCTTCTTTCTTCTCATTTCTCTTATCCATTTAAAACATCATTTAATTTCTAAAAATATTTGAAGAAAACCGAAGAAGCATTTCATGATTTTTTTTTTTTATCCATGTGTGTAATGTTTACGCGATCGCTTTTTCTGGCAGGTTACGGGGAATGATATGTCACAAGTCAAGAATTTCAATTAAAATTTTAAAAAATTAATAATAAGGACACAAGAGACAGATGAAGCTTTCAGTTTGTTACTGTTGACAGATGAGTAATGACGTGCAAATGTAAACATTTATAACAAAAGACGCAGTTGAGGATTTCTGTAATAAATTAATAAAATATATCCGGCGAAAGAGGGGGTAAAAAAAAATCATTCTCTTTTGTGTTCCGCAATGGAATTATTCACAAGAAGCGGCAGTCCACGATGTGGATAGTTTAAGTTTGAAAACGTGTCTTGCGAAAGACACAGCTGAGCAGAAGGGTTAACCTCCGTAGAAAACAAAGGAGAAGTGGGCAAACACACCGGATCTCCCCGAAGGAATCGATCTTGCACAATTACACCCTGCCCTTCCCAAGACGATGTAAAACAAGGGATGAAAAATGAGCATTCGAATATCAATGCAATGATTGCGTAATAAAGGGGTTTGTACGAAGGGAACGAGGGTAGTTTGTCAATTGTGGGGATCAAGTGGATGTTCAGACAATAAAGTGGAAAGAAGACAATAAAGAGAGGAAGGTGCATTAATAAACAATAACGGATCCAAGGGTCAACTTCAAAGGAATTGCCTGTATGGAACTGCATTTTGTATTCCTTTTTCCTTTCTTTTGTTGGAGGGTTGAGAGAGAGAGTATTGCGACAAAAATTAGGCAAACGGAAAATCTAATTCCGTTGTTGACTTCATTTCTTTTTCCTATGCTTTTAGAGGGCATGTTTTACAAGGGGTAAACAAAATCTAATCAATTAGGTGTGGGAAATCTCTGCCGACGCCACAAAAAAATAAACTAAGAGAATATGCAACGCCATGAAAGAGTGACAACAGAAACAATAAACTCGATCAAAAGTAAAAATTACAGACAACAAGTTTTGAGAGGAAAATTCCCCCCTTTTAGGGGAAATTCAAAAAATAAAACGATATAAACTGGAAAGAAAAATTAATTTGTTTTAAAATAATTTTCACCAATAGTTTGTCAAAGTAATAAGTATTTAGTTTCATTTCCTGTTGCAGATGGCTTTTCTCCTTCTCTTTATATTTTGTTTTAATCTCGTAATTAATTTTAAATTGTCTGCCCGGTTTAAGTACATCAAAAATGTAATGGGATTTCGCTTTTGAGCACGCACACAACTTTCCATCTTCCTGTGTGGGGGATTGAGACAGCCATTGGGGTTTATAAATACATGTTGAGTTACAACTTAAAATAATTAATAGTCTTCTACAAATAATCGCTTATTCAAAGCACAACTTTTCAATAATTACGAGACAGAATTTTTAGAATTTACGGAAAATTAATTCACGGTTTGATCTTCTGTCCGGACAAAAATACGAAGCAAATTAAAACTCTGTCCTCAACAACTCGTTCTGAAAAGAGCTACCATAAACGTTACACCATGAGAGGAACAAATTGCACAAGAAAGGGAGATCCGCGTAAAAATAATGCTCGCGTTGACAACTTGAGATGTTAATTTCATAGAAAATTGGCGAGGAAACAAAGTTGGGGTGGTTTCGAGCTCCAGAAATTTCCTGTCAATAATCATAGTTTCCCCCTTATTTTCCTTTTTTTTGGACCGAAATAACTCAACGAATAAATAATAAAACGGCGATCCAATTTTATATTTTGACTGCATATTTTTATAATTCACATTGGTTTTCTTAATTATTCAGAATACAATTATTTAAATTTAAAAAGAAATATTTTACTCAAATATGAGTATTTTCGAGCTCCGTTCGGAAAAAAGGGCCAAAAACGCTAAATATTTTCCAAAATGCATATTTAAACTTATATTAATATCATCGATGAGTCGAAATCCGATGATAAGACCGAAAATGCATCCATTGTTTTTAGCATTGAGACATTTGAACTTCGTTTGTATAGTAAAGACTTGACATGAACCACGAGATGAACTACTGCTTCTTTACTGAATGAATGCGCGGTCCGCTGAGGTCAGACTATTACGACACAGTTTTATCCATTATTCCTTGGCTGCAGGCACTTCGCAAAAAAAAAAAAAACACGACCCAAGTGCTAATTGGACCGATAAAGAGAAGCGCAATGCAGTCGGCAGTTTTTGAATTCATAAACTGTGAAAGAGAAGAGGGCCGCGACAAAGAATCCACATAGGAAAGAATATTGAGTCGTAATTACCTCAAAAAGGTTGCGATTTTGTTTTTTTCTGACCGTCAAAACGATGTTATAATTTCCCAGCACGGGGTAGAGTCAGTGCACAATAATAGCCTCGTTATTAGTAACACTGCTGAAAATAATAGAATTGTAAAAGATGAGTGATCAAAAGGTCTAGAAGACTTCGGACTATTCTTAAGGACAGCAGCCGCCTGATTCGGTTCAAACCAGTTAATTCCACTGTGTGACTCATATTGTTTCTATGAAAAGAAACTTTTTAACTTCACTAAGCACTGATGGCACTTTCGGATTCCAATTTTGAAAAACCAAAGCATTGGACTTTAACGGTTTGAGGGATGGAACGGGTTAAGGGTTGAAACTCTTAAAATCTCTGTTATTCAAAACCTTTTCGAAATTCAGTTTTAGTCGAAAGGATCGGATTTTACGCTAAATTTGCGCTGAATTTCCCGCAAAAAACTCGATTTTTCAATTTGATATTAATAAAAATAATATTAGTCTTATATTTGGAAAACTACGTGCAAAGATGTGAACTTTGAAAGAAATGAAAATTGAAGGAAACGGGGAACCCCAAGTAATAACACTCATTATGTCTCGCATTCGATCACGTGAAACGGGTTTCATTAATTAGGAAAGATGGAGTGATGTTCCTGAAGGATTCGTGATGAAGGAACAAATAGAGTCCAACAAAACGCCCTCGAATCATTTAAAAAAAAAGGGTTCCGGGTTACTGATTTAATTCGTCAACAACCAAAAGGTGACTCGTTATTTAGTCTTTTTTAATTATCTCTCATAATGGTCGCAGCCCGGGCACAAACGACCCGGAGCAGACAAAAGTGCAGTTTTGTTCTCTAAGAATAATAAATGTTATTCATTCTCAGACTGAGATTGACATCTCTTTCCCGGAGATACTCATCTCCTTATTTTCTCACATATCATTTCTATTTATTAGAAACCAAATCGGAGGTTAACTTCTTCAAAACGAATCGAAGACACAGAACGAGAAAAGCTCCTCTCATCTTCTGCGATTGATTAATAAGCTCTGTCGGGAATGAATGAGCTTTTGGGGGTCAGAGTCAACACGAATAAAACGAAGAACAATTAAAAGTAGAAAGTAAATAGGGGTTATCTATAAAAATGAATTTATGAATATGAGAAGAAAAGAAATGAAATCGGTTCCAGATGTGTTCCTTCTTCCTGTTGAAACAAAAGGGTCTTTTACATTCTGAAAGCTATAAAACAGAATTTCGATTCAATTTTGACAATGACATAGAGTCGTAAACAACAGGTCTCTAAACATCACATTGCAGAGGGAAAAATGACCTGATTTTTCATCGACACGTGCATTTTGGATGGGACTGCGCTTCTTTGCTTTGTCAGGACTCCTGTGGGATCCACCAATCGCTGTCATTTTCAACGGAAAGCTCGGGAAATGTATGAAAAGGGTTTTGCACGGAAAGGGTGCAGTCGAGACATTATTCCAATTTTGAATCCCCTGGAAATTTTTTTTTTTGAATTAAAAACTGGTTTATCATTTTTATTGAACTTCTTAAGACTGACTATTTTCATTTAAACTTTTGTTGCTCAGTAGGACAAAAATCTGAGAACGTGCAGAAGTCGCCCGTCTGGGGATTATAGTTGAGGACAGAGGCGGATTTATTATCATTCAGAGTGAAGATCATTAAATAATGTGAGTTTTTGTTGGGTGAAGAGAAGGTTCTACTCGCGAAATACAAACATGGCAGGAGACTTCTTACTGTCCAGACCGTGGCAGATGTCCTCTGAGAACATGGGGTTCGACAAAAGCTAACGCGAACGAAGCGAAAGGAGTAAAAAAGGACAAAAAAGGAAAGACCGAGGCGTTTGTGTATTGCCTCTAACTGTACTTCGATGATGGTTTCATTAAAATTCTTGCATAAAGTCTCGACGTTTGCAAATAAAATTGTTCACAAACTGTTATTTGGTTTTATTCTAAGCCCGAAAGTATTAGGATATTAAAGTTATTAAAAACTAGTTTTTCACGTTTGTGTCAGCGTCCTGGCAAGCCTAACCTAAATTATTAAGCCAATGGCTGAGTATTATATAAATGGGAGCGCGTAAGAGAAGAGAAGGGAAGACGTTTTGGGCAGAAACGTATCTCCTCTTCGGATGGCTTTTATTTTCTTCCTCACATCAAACAAAACCGACGCCCTCGACCGGAAATGGTATCACAGGAAATATATGCAAATTACATCTGTCGCAGACGCTAAACTTTGTCTTACTCTCATTTCTTTGCTTAAATTTTCTTCATAACTTAATCGGAATACCAATGAATGACCAGTGAAATCAAATTCAAAAACAACTGAAAAGATCGATTCGGATAAATTCCAGTCTTGAAAAGAGTATTTCATTCAAATGAACGACCTAAAACAAAATTGCAGACACTGGCACAAGAAACAACCCCAAGTTGGCACATCTGGTTTCCATTCTCTCCTCTCGAACACGAAGAAGCACTGACAGGATGTGGATTCACTTGATTTTAAACACGAACGCCCTTTTTTTTCAGGATAATGGTCCAACCCAGCGACATGACAATGACAATGTCTCGGAAACTAATGGATTCATCGGATGAACTCGTTTCTTAATGAACTCGCCATTTTTAACAATTAAGACCAGAAGATGTTTCTTCGAGGAACGACCCAAACCCAAGGGTGAGTGTGTGTGTGTGTGTGTGTGTGTGTGGTGAGCGAATATGGGTTTTACAATTTCCTCTCCCACGTTTTGACGAATTCAAGCGGTTCATTTTTTTATTTCAAATTAAAAACAAAGGATATTTGGAGTTTTCTTAGAGCTCTTCAGAATCGTTTTCTTAACTGTATCTGTATAAATCTGGAGACGACTTTGACCGGTGAATTCTGAATATCTGTTGACATTCACCGGTGAAAGTCGACATTCTCGAATTTCGGTCATTCACGGTAACATATACAATCACAGAATCATAAGCTGGTAACAGTAGCACGAATTAATTAATTAAAGCAATTTAAGGTGACGAGAAACTCTTGAAAATAATTCCAACGTGAACATTTGAACGTGTCGGACGTCGCATTCCCTTATCAATACAGTCATTCTCATTTGTTATGATTATGATGAATTGTGTCTGAACTGACTCCCCTCCCCCGAACATATCGCCTTTGCTTCTTCCAACATCCAATACGGTTTTTGTGAAGAGTAGAAAAATAATAACGATGGTGATGATAGCGGGGATAGATCTTCTTTGGATTCCCCTCGAGTCGGTCGTAAGCTAAACACGGGTCTTTTCTTCGGGAGCCATAAAGGAAGATTTGAGCTTATCGCCGGATTCTCTTTTGTTTGTATTGAAAATGGGAGTTTTTTGTCGGGTCTCGAGGAGTGACAGAAGAAAAAGGTTTTGTTGCTGGGTACCTGAGAGGTCGTCTGGGACTTGCACGGTTATGCCCTTTTTTTACCCACTCGGAGCCTTTCTTTTAGCTATTTAAACGAGTTTTGTTATATATGAGAAGTTAACCATTGATGGATCCAATTTTAATAAAACTACAGAACGATATATGAGAGAAATGATGAACTGCAACACAGAGGAAGTTTGTGAGAAAGCAGTAAAGTTTAACTTCACTGAAATGATTTTTCAGAGGGTTTTATGAAGTTAAGGTGGAGATTTTGACTTGGAAATTGCACTGTAACCCTCCCAAAGACTTATACTATTTAATCAAAACATACAGTTGATTTTCTTTGTCATAGAAAAAATTCTAAGCGAAGAAGCTCCATTTTGTGGCTTCTTTACCGAAAAAAATATGCTAAACAATTGTAATCTCACGGTTCTTAGACTGAGTCACCGGATTTCGGTTACGTATCTGTTTCTTCAGATGTTGCAGACTCCCATCACCCTCAAACACCTTCGTCTTCGAGCAGAGAGGGGTAGACTAGTAAGGGATGAAACCGTGTGCTTGTTCCCCTCGCTCTAATCTCCCATAAGCACACCACCGGGACCGAAACAATTTGTTTATTTCATAAATGGTGAATTATGTCGGGAATTATTCTTTTTTTTTTAACCCCCGAAACACTCCTTTCAAATCGTGAAAGTCATTTTTCTTTTCGCGAAAAAGAAAAAGAAAAACGTTTATGAATAAAACGACGTTTATTAATTAATTCAAGCGAAAGAAAGAAAAGAAAAAAAAAAATCTCGGTGGCGTTTCATCAGTCTTTCACAACACTCAATTACTCAAAGCTTTAGCCCTCCCTAACCTTTCTCTCGACAACAATAAAAAAGAACAAATGCACTTACACCCTTCCGGACCATTTTTCTCCCTCTTCCTTTGTGAATTCACTTCACATATTTGTCCTGACTCAAGGCGAAGCGAGCGAAGGCCAACGCATTTCGCCCCCATTTCACGACCCCGATACTTCGGCCACCCCTTTGGTCCCAAGATGTACTTCACCTACGGTACCGACACAGGTTGTCTTTTCCATTTTATTCACACGGACACACAGAAACTCTCGGATGGAATTCACGGATAATATCGCGGTGACATTCACTGATCTTTAATGCGGTAAATAACCTTTTAAGAAATATTCGGACAGAATTATGATAGGACGCCAATGATTCAGTCTTTGATGAACCCTTTTTTGAAAAAAATTTGCATGCATACACATACAATGCGGGCAGAGGAATCCTAATCGCCCTTTCTGCCCTTCCTACCCAAAACTCGTTTTTTTTTTCAGACACTCTGATTACTTTAATCTGCATTAACGATTTTGCTTTGGAATACTAAAAGTCAAAATTCATAAAAGTAGGGAAACCTCAGAATTTTGAAGCGTATTTAATCCGTAATACAACAAAACCCCCTCATCTTAATAATGAATTCTATTTAAAATTTAAATGTGAGTAACCTCTTGTAAAAAAATTTTAATTAAAAAAAAAATTCATAAACAAATTGTCTGGGTTTCATAAAAATAATGATTTTTTTTTTCTCTTACAACGGCCAGGTAACCAATCAAAACGCAATAAGTCATATTTTAACTTTGATATAATAAACGTATAAATCAAAATGTGATTTATTGGTCTTATTTAGTTAATATCCGTTGGAAATGTCTTATAGTCGCCATGTGTAAAATTTTAAATTCCTTCTGTTTAATAAGAAGGGAAAGGGGATTCGGCCGTAGTTTTCGAATCGCTCTGACTTCTTACGCAGAACTCATTCTAGTGCACATGAGAAAAAATAAACAAAAATACTAAAAATTAAAATCTCAATTTGTAAATGAAAAAAATTTTTTTTAAGTTAATACTGTCTGTTTTAAGGTTTGGAAATGTCAAAAAATTTTTAACATTCCCAAAAGAAGAAATGCGACTTTTTTTACTTAAAGTTGTGCTTTTTACTAAAGTCATACAATATAAAACGCGGACAGTTTTTAGTAATCATGTATATTCACTATTTTTTCACACATTTGTTTTTCCGACCGAAATTTGATTAAATTTACACCATTCGAAGACAATAAGGAAAGGTTTTGAAAGTTTTTTAGGCACAAATGATAAACATTCGTAGAAATCATCGGTTATTCTTATAATCACTATAAAAGCAAAGTCAGGAAAATGTAAAAAAACGGCAAATGCACGGACTCCATTAAAACGTGAATAATTAGCCTTAAGCATGACTCCTTTTGACTTTTTATTTTTAATACTTAAATATATATGTAAAATGGCTGTCAACGCACGGGAATTTCCTGAGGAACCCGTATTAATTTTTCGACGAACAAATGGAAAGTCTCTTCCAAATACGGGAGAGCTCCTTAATGAAAATTTAAATTCTCATCCCTCCCCTTCTCCCCCACCCCCCCTCTTTGCCCGAAAACAATTTCTTTTATTTATCGACCTGTTTTGAATCATTACATCATTTGAAATTTTCTTTTTTCTAATGAAAAACTTGTGGTCATAAATTTGAGCGAAAAATGAAAACTCAATTATTAAAATCAAAGCGGCTTTCGACAGTGTGTTGGCAATAAGTGGACCGATTTAAGCTTCTCCACAAAAATTGACTCGGAAAATCCTGTATGATTTCCAGAAACGTCTCCCCGGGCAGCCGGAAACTAAAAAAAAATGTTTTTTTAATTTCCGGCCTTTCCTGTACGCTTCAGAAAATCAGCGATTTGAGAAGAATCATTATGTTCCTTGTTCAGGAAACATGTTGGTGTTTACATTTTGTAGTGTTATAATCTGAACAATTAGTTTCTACAGTACAAAGGCAAACACTTAAGGGAAATTTATAAGACTTCCCTCGAAAATTTTTATTATTTATATTTTTAACATTTAGCGATTTATTGTAACGACGGAAATTTGTCACTTCTTTTGTATTTAATCTAACTTCACTACACTGTACTGAAAAATTATGAAAATCTTCTGTCGGTTTAGTTTACTAAAATTGGTTATTTGCGAACAATATGTTGATAATTCCCAAATGTATAACTTACCGCCTAGCCAACTTCTGTCGGATGGTCAGATCCCCTCAGGACATCATTCGGAGAACAATTTCATTGAACCATTTTCGGAATTACCGTTGGTGATTTCACAAAAACCGTCCGCACTCTAATCCCCAGATGGAAAAGAAAACTCAGTCACTCGGAGGCGTAAAACTCGCGCTCACGCAAAAAACCGGCCCGAAAACGCGTCATGAGAAAAAAATGGTCGGGAAAATGTTCGGAAGAAGAAAAAGAAGGCGAGAGAAGAAGAAAAAGAGAAAAGATCCGAAGAATTGTTGTCTTCCGTGACAATAAAGTGTATTCCACGAACAACAGCCGAAAAGCGAATGCGGCTCTCGCCATCTCTCTTCATCCACCCTCTGAGCTCTGTCTCATTCTAGCACAGACAATGCCGACTACGTCCTTCTTTGTTTATTGTTTTTCTTATGCTTCGCTTTTTGGGTTTCATTTTATACTGTTTTGTTCCGTCTAAACAGTTTTGTGTTCGAACACATGCGCCTTATGAACTCGTCCTCTCACCTCGCCGTTTCTATTTTTTATTTCTATTTTATTAATATTGAGAGATACCTCTCCCTAATTGCGGTATAATATTGCACTTGCTTTTTCCCTTCCTTCGAATGGAAACCTCCCCAATCGTTACCCCGTTGCGAAATTAGTTTTCTTCCCTTTCGATTGAAAATGTGAGCAGAAAGCATTTTTACAGAACTGTCTTTTCAGGTGAAGAAAAAAAAACATTTTAGCAAACAGTCGTGACATTAAAACAAAATATGCAAATAAAAAACATAATATATATGCTTTTCAGGACATTAGGTCGTTTTTAAGGTGAAGAAGTCTAACACCGTGAAAGTGGTTTTTTTTTATTCAGGAAAATTTGTACCCCAGAGGCGATCCATTATCTAAACATAAGGGAAAGTATATTTTAGAGAGGGCGATTGCATTTTATTATTAATATAAAAATATTATTTTTATGTGTAATAAGGGAAGCTTTCGAACAATGTGCATTGAAAAATTTTCGTTATTCACTGTCTGAAAATGTTGTCCGCACCCTTTTGAATATTTAAGAATTTGGTGTTTATATTGTTCTTCGAATAGTTGGAATCGTTGAAATTTAACAGAAATTGTTGAGATTGTTTAGAATTTTTTTGTCGGTTAAAAGGTTTTCGGCTTTTTTATTTAAGCATCAGGATCAAATTGGTATTGTTATAAGTCACTGAATTTTGAGTCATTGAAATTCCTTTCGAACCGGAAACAGACTCATTGGGTGAATACTGACTCAGCAGACATCTGCAAAAGAGCCACATTCGGGAAAAGTGTGGTGGAAAGGGATTTCTCTCCGGTGTATTTGTACTGTCTGAAAGTAAAGTGTTCGTGCGTTGGATATGTTAAACCATGAAATATCTCCTCCGTCCGGCCCCACATAAAAAGCAGAAATTTATAAATCGATACTCCTTTGAGAATATGCTATTTTCATAGTTATTGCTTTTCTTTGGTCAGCTCCAGCTGAAATATTTCAGTATTAAAATTTCAATTTTGGTAAAAGCACAATAAAATTGGGAAAGACCTGATCTTATCGGGTGGTTCCACGTAGAAATTGGACTTTTCGAGAAGCTAAACAAAAGCCGGGGGATTTTTAATAAAAGCTCCGGGATGAAAGGGGTTTCCTCGGCAAACACGCATGCCCCCGCTTCTCTCTCATTAGCCTTATTTATTCTGCCAACTCTTTCTTTTTTATCTTATCACTCTCTTTTTTCTTTTGATATTTTTTTTCCTTTTTTAAAGAATGTTTTATTATCTTTTCGCCTAAGGTAATCGATTTCTTTGCCTCTCTGCTTTGGGTCTTCGCCCCGTCGAGTCATTCATGCTGAGCTTTTGTGAAGCTTTCGCTCTCTTTGGACGACCCAATCGAGGATTGTTGCTGAGAGGCTTCTCAGAACGGGTCTTCCCGGACTCGAACGAGCATAATTGAAATTGGGAAGAAGTGAAAGAGGGGAGGGACGGCGGCGGGGGGGGGGGGAGGGCGAGGGGAGGCAATTAGTTCGGGCCGAGGCCGCTTTTCCCGAGGACAGGAGTTGTTTCGAATGCGTCCTCGTGAAGAAATAAAAACTAGCGTGTAATTTATGTACATAATCAAAATAATAATTTATTGCCTTTTCAAATAATAATTAACGTTATTTGTTTACGTTTACATTAACGCAACCTCTAAAGATGCAATTAAATCAGCCGTAAACATATTAAGACAATATTTTTCCCACCCAATGGGGCTTTTTTTTGTTCGCTGAATTTTTTCACTCAAAAACAAGCGAAATTATCGATAAAGGGTCTGAAGAATGGAAAGGCGTTAATTATTCGATCAGATTGACTGAAAGGGATTTGTTTCTTGAGGGAGCATAGGGCGTAGAATAACTGCCACGACGACCTATGGAGTCATCGGCGTCTGAGAAAAGTCGAAACGGACGCGACGAAACATTTAAAAAAAAATAAATTTTTCGGCTAAAAAAAAATATATTCCAAAAACAGAGAAAAACCTTTGATTATCAGTTCGTTTAACGTTGCATTAAAAGTTTCAAATGTCGCTGCCTGTTTATCTGATCAAAGCGAGAAGGAAAACTAAATCCGGACGACCTTAGCAAGAATTTTGCCTCATTCGCTCATTATGGTAATAATTTAAAAACACTATTAATTCGCAGTGTTTTATTTTGAAATACGATTAATTGATGGGCACTTTCGCGTTGCGTCTTAACAGGATTTCCTCACAGCGATTGCGATAATTCAACTCCTTCCGAATTTAAAACGTGATTTTTGTAGCAGTACTCTGCTGACAATGAAAAAAGTTACCGAAACTGAGGCATTTGTAAAAATTTCCCGGAGATTTGACTTCTGTTTTTTACGTCCACCAAAAAACGGTCAAAATGGCGTCCATCTCACTTTTGCGAGTTAACCTTCTGCCAAATATTGCCAAAATATACAAAGGGAACGTCAATTGAAAAGACAAACTTCTTAGTCGTATTTTCGGGAGCTCGAAATTCCCGTTGGAAGTCGTTTTTTCTGAAACTTCATTAAAATCCCACTGAAGCATTGACAAATTTCTTTTATGCATAGTTAATTATTTCGTAAAGCCTGTTTATTTGAAGTATATCTTGGAGGAAATTTATTTTTGATTTATTAAAGCAAAATTTTAGTAAAAAGGAATTCTATAGTAGATATCAAGTTACATTTTCTGCAATTCAGTTAACCAAATCCAATTAGCAGATTACGTTTAATGATCCCACAGAGACGAAGGCCGACTCTTGAACACTTTTTCTGCTCCCTCAGATGGCTTCACTAGGGGTGGTTTTCCACTGAAGGCCGTTTATTAAAAACCGATTTCAGAATTTTGGGTGCTTTACTGTGCTGACCAGCTGTTGTAGTTAAAAAGTGTCATTCGCGCACTAAATAACGATCCCGACTTCTAATTAATTTGCTAATTGACGCTTTAAAAATATTACGTTGTGATTAAAATGCTTCCACTGCTTACAGATCGAAGAGTGGAATTTAGTCGAAAGTCTTACCTGAGTTGAAGGCGTCATTCACGGCAGGAAATAACTACTAAATCGTTTGTCAAGTACGGTTATTATGAACGAATTTGAATGCATCGCGAGTAGACAACGCACGAGACAAAGAGAAAGATGGAAAAAAAGGTTAACAGGCAAGTGATTTTTGTTTTTTGGAAGGTAGTGGGAGGACAAAGAGCAAACATTGTGTGCGGACACAGGTAAATAAGGATTTTAGAGAATGCTTTGTTTCGACAAAGTTCCCCATTGGTTGTTAAAAGCATCCCTTTGTTCTCTGCCACACCCCTTTGGTTTCACAGCGGCGCTTTATCTAACAATGAGCTTTTGTTATTGCGGAGCGGATTTAAAACTTTGTCCTGCGCTTTCGAATGTCTTCTTCCGCACTGGTTTTTATTTTGTCTTCTTATAGAGCAACACAAACGAGGCGCGAGTGCGCTGCGAATTTTTTTCAAAAATTATCTCCCTCAGAATTTAACCCTTTAAGGTTGTATAAAATTTGGGTATGGGTATCTAATGGGAGGAATTAATTTCTTTGGAAAGAGGAGGGTTACATATATATAATATTCACTAATATTTACTCATATTTTAACAAGAGAGAATGTCTGATTACTGATAAATACAATTTAGAAAATATTCTTTGTATCTGCGAACGTAAAGGAAAAGTTTAAACTGTTATAGGAATGCATACAGTATAAGATTCGTATATATTCGTATAGTTCCTTGCTGAGTAGACATACGACCGCAAAGGGTTAAAATGATATAGGAATGAATACAGTATAGGACATACAGTACGCGTACAGTAACTAACTCACTGTATTATTTCGTGAATAAGTTCTTTAGGCCTTGAGGTTCCCTCAGGAAAAGTTTAAACTGATATAGGAATGCATACAGTATAAGATTCGTATATATTCATGCTGTGGTGGCTGAGAGTATACATACGACCGCAAAGGGTTAATATCGTGGGCGGTCAATATTTTAACTTGTTTTGACTAACTCCATTCTTACAATGTTATACAAAAAGGGAGGCATTAACGGACATTCGTGAAGATAATGTATCATAATAAAGGCGAAATTTCCCTTCTTGAAACGCTTCAGATGAACCTAAAATCAGTATGTGCACTGTTAATTACGGAGTAAAAAGGTCCGTGTCAAGTAAATAATAGTCAGGCTTTGAAAATGTACAATTACTTGAAGAGATTCCTTCCGAATGGTTCTTCTTCGGGATGTTTTAATAACATACTCGCGAAAATGGTCAAGCTTAATCTGGCTGCTTTCACAGCCTGATTTGGGTGAACTTAATAAATACATGGAGTTTATGCATACGGTCAACCCGATGATAAAAAGCCCCGAATGATAGTGGAAAAGTATTCCGGGAACGAATTTAATTTAATCGGTAAAAGGACTAATAAACGTGAAATTTACGACGCGATCGGGTCGAGATAATTTTCTCAAAAACCTAAATTTATATGACGCCAACACAAAGAACGTCAGCGCAGGATAAATAAAGAATGATTTCCCCAAACCATAATTTTTATATCAGCTCTAAAATGAGAATAAACAGGTTCATTATATTCCCTTAAGTTTCTTTTTGCCATAACTTCGGGGAGTTCGCAGCGTTTTTTTTTTTTTTTTAACTTTCCATCTTTCTCCATCATCCCATCGAGGAGAAATCACGCCTACCACTGCATCAAGCCCACATTCTCTGCCATGTTTACACGAAGACGTGTCTTTGTTTACATCCGAGACCCTTTCTTCTCCGGCTCGAGTCAAAACCTCCCATTTCATCTCATAAAGTGTAATTGAAAACTAAAAAGGTAATCGATCCTTCCTAAATAAATGCAATTATTCGAGTTTACGTTTTTCTTCCGAGGAAAGCTTTTAAGAGAGCTTTTAAAAAGGGAAAGTTAAACGTTGGAAATCTTTACCTTAGATTCGCTTATTAAGCCAGTTCTTAATTAGAACAAGAATATAATTGGCACAAGTTAAAGGAGTACGTACAGACAGGTTTCAGGAAAGGACTCACTAATACAATTATAAACAGAGAACGGAATATCGTCAGCTAACGACGAGTTCCGTTGCAGAGAGCAGGGAAGGATCCGGATTTCCTTTCACCAATCCCCAAATTGTTTCACACTGTTGTGCTGAAAATTTCACAAAACTGCCCTCCTCCACAAATCATTATCATCCCTTAATAGATTTACATTCTTAATCGGCAAAAAACCAAAATACAATCGGGCACAGTACACAGAATGGGTGCAAAGGGGTGCCAACCCCTAAAGCGTCGCCCCCAAGCTGTGAAAAAGTTTGATCCGACCTTAATCCGGTGCTGACGCAAAGAAACATTTATAATATTAGAAAACCGTGGCTGTATCTTGCATAATACTGTAATGCTGTGATATGCATAGTGGTTTTCTTTGAAGGGTTAAATCATAATTTAGAGAAGTCCCAAAAGACGAAGGGTAAAAACAAGGAAGTCTCATTGAGGGAGGCGGGGATGATGGGGAGAGGAAGCGGAACGCTAAAGTTCAAAGGGTTAAGAATAAGGGTGAGAACATCTTTCATAGTTCCGAATTAATACATTATATCCTCTGTTTATCTTGTTTAGTTCTGAAAGCTTCCCTAACTTTTTTGGGTTATTTCAATTTTTTTTATTTTTAAATCCGCAGATGGAATAATGCTGAACAATTTTTGGAGTTGGAGTGAATGTTCAGACAAAAGAAAAAAATTTAAATTTTTCGTATTAATCTGCAGAGTTTAATATCCCAAATGAGAGACGAAATAAAGTCATTGAAACGTTTGGGAAAAAAAAAATGGAAGGCAATCAAAACCGGTCTAATTTGATTTCTTCAGGTCTGAATTGTTTGTTCAGAAAGATAGAAAAATGGCGCAGAGTGGAAACATGGCATTTGTTAACGAAAGTTTCAGCTTTAAATTTATTACTTTGAATTTAACAAATTATACGGAGTTTTCGGTCGCACCTTGGGAGCTTTCCATTGAGAGATACATAATGCAAATTAGGGGGGGGAAAAGTGAAACACAAACAAAACGGAGTGGTCTTTTGTTTTGGTAAATGAACACAAACATAAAAGCCAGCCGGGAAACAGAAAAAGCAGTAGATAATCCGCTGAACAAACTCCGGAATCTTTCCAGTTCAGCGATTCAGTTCAAAGTTCATCTTTTTTTAATGAAATCAGAGAAAAAAGAAGTTAAAAACATATAGCGATTCATGGCAAATGTACAGCAGACCTTTTGTGACCTTTTCTCGGGGTTTTTCAGGGGCGGAAAATCCTCAGGATGTCATTTTCCTCTTTTTAGTCTAAGATTCCAGAGACGGAAATAACAAAGATGACCTCCTAATTACGTCCCTGATTTTTTTGTAATTTCTTTTGAGAGTTCGTATAAAAAATACGGGGAAAATCTTTTTTTCATAAATAAAATAAAAATTTCAGCTTTGGTTCATTGAAAGAAAGAAAACAGAAGATTTTCACTGTTACGCCTTTTTTCTTCCAAACCATTCACTGCTACTCTTTCTTTTCCTTTGATATTTCACTGCTACTTCACTTTTCATTTTCCGACATTAATTTCTTCCCCATCTCCCACCAGGACGAAAAGCCTTTCCATAAAGGCATTATTTATATAGAAAAACGGGAACAAGGACTTGGTTCCTTTTTTTTTTTAAATTCAAAATTTTCCTCACGTTTAGGGAAAATATTACTTTTGTACTTTAACTATGCAATCGGTTGTTGTTAGAAATCGTTCAACTGTACTCTCTTTTAAAAAAAGGCTAAGATTTAAAGGGATGAATACTTAATCCCTCAAATGGCGCAAATATTTAAGACTTTTTGAAAAAATAATTCCCTAATTTCGATCTCGAAATCTTATTTTCTAATTCAGTGATGGCCAACCTACGGGCTGCGGGCCATATCCGGCCCGTGAAGGTGTTGCATGTGGCCCGCTCTTTTATTCTTATATTCACATACGTATTTGGTGATTTTAGTCCATTTTAATTTTTAAATAAAGGGTTATTCTAATATTAGAATAACTTTCAATGGGAGTATAACTTCAATTTTTGAATTTACGCGAACGCTTTCGAATCCATTCGGTGATATAAGTCAAAAGGACTGCTTAAATAAAAATGTAAAAAGGGTAAAGCCGGAAAAAAGAGGCAAAGACAATAGCCGTGACAGCAGGAAGGTAGAGGAAAGAGGAAAATGATAAGAAAGAGGAAAAGAGAAAAAGAGAAGAAAATGAGAAGAGAAAAAGAGAAAAGAGGGAAAATGAGAAAATGAGAAGAAAGAGAAAAGAGAAAAGGGAGGGAAAAGAGAAAAAGAGAAAAGGGGGAAAATGAGAAGAGACTAAAAACTAATTTAAAAACTCCATATTTAATTTTCTTAACGTTGTGTCTCACGAAATTACACCAAACTCAACTTTGGCCCGCACATTATCAAACGTTGGCCATCACTGTTTTAATTGATCATTAATTAATACATAGTTTTACAGCATTTTCTACTTTTCTGAACAACTCCACCACTCAAACTGCCTTCGGCATTTATTATTAGCATCTCTTTAGGTATAATGAAACTACAAAGAGTTCTCTCCTTAACGTCCCGCCCCGCTTTCGCAAATCTAATTGCGTAACCCTCGTTGTTTGCAACAAATATCACTGTATTAATTTTCTAGCACAATTCTATCTCCGCTGAAAAAACGTCATTAAAAAAAGAAGTTTATGACCAGTGAAGTCATTAAGTAAAATCCGTCCGTTACGCGCTCGAAAATAACCGTCCCTGGATAATTCCCCGTCTCCCCCTCCCTTTTTTAATAATTTAAAAGCTGAATTTTCCAACAGTACAATGGGCGAGCTTTTTTCCACGGACAAACCCAATTTAGCCGCAGATAGAGAGAACCCTCGACATTTGTTTTAAGTGCTCGTCATCTAAATTCCTTTTTTGTGACTTCCAAATGACATTTTAATTGTTTTTAACTGGTTTTCTCCCCCCCGCGTGCAGTGCATCTTTCTCTTTTAATTATATTTGTCATGGCAATATGAATAGGTCCGCTTTTCCATTCGAATCGAATCTGACTGGACAAATCACAATTTGGCCAAGTGTGTAGAGGGTATAGTGGCAATACACACACAAATTTAGCCGAGAGTAGGATTCGATATTTTTTACGCGGTGGTCGTTAATTACCGTTGCAATTTACGAAGAAATCCGACGTTAATAAGTATCCACGAATTTAGTGATTTCCCCCAATTGTATATTCTCGAAATGTGAAAATGTCTTATTAATTACGAAAAGGGTAATCAGCTAAGCATGGTTCGAACGTTTCTTCTAAGATTCTCACTTATCTTTCAAGAAAAAAATGATCACATTAGTCACAGTTCGGATTTCACTATCGAACTGCTCACCGATTTCACTATTATTTCTTCACTTTTGTTAGGTAATGAAAACCGCTTTGTTGTCATATCTGTACAATGCGTTGAGTCGTTATTTCCAGAAATTTATACATATCTTCAGAGCAGGAATTTGGGGTTGATTGGTTTCATTATTCTTTTTGTTTCGGATATAATGAAATGAATCATTTTGTATTTTTAAACTTTCAACGGTTAACTTTAACCCTTTGCGGTCGTATAAATTTGTGTATGGGTATCTATTGGTCGGAATTAATTTGTTTGGAAAGAGCAGGGATACATATACATAATATTCAGTAATATTTAGTCATATTTTAACAACAGAGAATCTCTAATTACTCCTAAACACAATTTAGAAAATATTCTTTGGAATTCTTAGATTAAATTTTGTTATTTCCAGTTGTATCAGATGATGAAAAGGTTTAATAGAAATTGAGGAAAAGTTTAAACTGATATAGGAATGCATACAGTATAAGATTCGTATATATTCATGCTGTGGTGGCTGAGAGTAGACATACGACCGCAAAGGGTTAAAGCATTTTTAGAAGAGTACAGAATAATTTCACACTACATTTTAACACTCACAAATTTCAGATTGTATTGCATAAACTAATTAAATTTTCGACTTACTTCCTCTGCCTGTTCTTCTTGAGATTCTTTGAAACTCTTTTAAGACGATAGCAGTTACAGATAACTTACCTAAAAAGACAAAAAATTACATTATAGAACTAAGAAGAAAAAGGTACTGGGATAAAAATCCCCAGAAGTTTCTTTTTTATGTTTTATTTCGTTTTGTCTCTATTTTGTTTTAGTGATTTTTCTATTGTAGCTCTATTTAGTGTTATTTCGCGAATATATATTACTAGATTACTGTTACTACTACAAATTACAGAAAAAATTAAAAACGATTTGTGCACATCATTAAAAGGGATGCACATAATTAAGGGAAGAATGAGCAGTTTGAGGGGAGCAAACGAAATTAAACAAAAGGGAGACCGAATTGTAGTAATGCAGAAAAAGGATAATAAGAAGACAAATGTTTCCTTCTGAGGTAAAGATTTCATAATAATCATTTCCTTTCTTTTGAATTCGTGATTTAGCAGTGTGCGGTCAATATAACTGGTCAGGTCCTCGAGGACTGAGTCAGCAGGTGCACCGCCTCGATCTCTAATTAGCAGTGCACGTGCAGCCGGTTGACAGTGGCTTCGATCACTTGGCACCGAAATTCGTCACTCGGGGCGTCTTCGTTCACTCGGGAATGGTTTTCGGGAGCGTTAGTTGAGGGGGAGCAGTGTCGGGGGAGAGGGGTTAATGAGTGGCGCAATGTGGTCTTTCATTCGGCGGAATTGGGTTCAGGAATTGTTCAAAGGGAAAAGACTCCAAAAGTGGGCAGCTTGTTTGTTTAGAAGTCAATTTTCCTGGCCAAACAGTTATAATTCATCAATATCGGTCAGAGCCATCAGAAAACAAACAATGTTAACAACGGAAATAGTTCATCTGGGTTACAAGAGAGAGAGAGAAGCCGGCGTTTTGTTATTGTTTAAATTTGATCTCTTTGAAAACATCATCATTAATGAATTCCTTTTTGTTGTGTGCAACAAAGATTAGTCACAAACCTTTGAAAGTAACAACTGGTTTGTGTTAACACCACTCTCAATTAGAGCCGATCCACAGAAAATGATCGGAATTCTAAGCATTTGACAAGTTTTCTTATCCGAATGCTTATTTACTTCTCTTTTCAACTGCAGCGCTGCCTTTTTGCATTACAATGCGTTCTTATTGTCTTTAACAGTTGTCAGAGTTAACTTTTTACTCTGCAAAGGGTAACCGCAGTAATATAATTTTTAAGATGGATTTTATAGGTTTATAGGTCAGTGTTATAAAAAATTTGGCGCTTTTCTCGATGAATATATTATTAAATAAATTATTAATTGCAGGCGATGGTGTTAAGCCAAAAGGCCGCCATTCTGTGGCTCCCGAGTTTTCATTCGAGGAGGGATAAATAAGTAAAATGGGAATGATAAGCTACAAGATAAAAAAGAATTTGAATTGAAATTGGGGATGAAAGAAACCGCAAAAGAACACAATGACTTGCTTTGAAGGATTTACTCAAAAACTCGTTAACACATGGCGTCACAATGGAGATTAAACTTTTCTAATCACGGTTGCCTTTTATCCCGAAAATCTGTGACTCATCTCCCGATTTAGTCCTTTTAATCCCTGCGACAGCACTCCCCTCGAACGCACACTCGCCCCCGTTCAGGTGGAACCCCTTCCCTTTATTTTCGCCACACATTCCCCGAGCAATTAATTCCTCTTGGAGACCCTCGCGCCCATCCTGCCTCAATCTCACAATGAATGCTGCAATTCATTGAGAAAAGCAAACTTGGAAAGGGGCCACGACGAAAATAATAGAAACTGGGTAATTTAGTATATCGCTTTCGTGCTTTGTTTTTTTTTTTTTTTTGCCTTTTGTTGTCGAGACAATGCCAACTTTCCTGAATCTTCTAAACGAGTGCCAAGTTAATCGCGTTCCCGGGTTAAAAGGACTAAAATGATTTAGAGAGGGCAAGATGAAATCATTTTTCATAGATGAAAATTTTTATTTTTATTTTCTTTAATATTTCATCAAATTATCATTAAAATTTGGAAGAGGAACAAATGGAGAGAGGTTCAACATCAACAAAAATGCACAAATGAATTATTGTCCTCCCCGTAATTCACCGCTCTTCCCTCTGTTTCTTTAATGAATGAAACACTTTTTTCTCTCTCTTACGAAGCAACAGCCATTGAAAATTGCGTAGCAAACCGCGGAGGATACACCGCTTTTGTTCCCCATTTGTTCGGAAGGAAGTTCCCGAAAATGCAGGACTTTGACGTGGCGGTTTCGAACATCAAAGGAATACAAACTAAGATGTGACAATCAAACCAGCAATGCGTTTAACCATTTCCTTCACCACCACCCCTCACTCGCGCCCTTCTTTTCATCTCACCCTCGTCGGGCTGACCCTCCTAATCCCTGACCACCTACCAGGACAGGCTTCCCACAAGCTAAACACGACTGCAGGTGCATCCACAAAGTGTCCACCCCCCGCCGGAGTAGAAAAAAATAACTCGGCCGAGTGAAGAGAAAAAAATGTTAATGAAATAAGAGCTAATTTAAGTAGCTGTAAAAACAATTAACCGGGTAATTGTTTAAAGGGGCTGAGAATTCCGAGTCGGTAATTTTGTGGTTTTTGTGAAACAATCACCCCAACTAACAAGCCGTTAAATCAAGTCATTAATCGTTTTGCGTTTACACACATTTTAATAGCCGCCCATAACAGTAATTGCTTGTCAGCGGCGTAACCAGTCCCTTTTATTCTGCCCATAAAAGTCTCTTTTGTCATGGGGAACTTTCCGTTGTGGAAGGAAGAGTGTCTTTGAACACAACAGAGATTCAGACAATGTAAAGGCATTCAGAGAAGTTCAATGAGAAGTGAGGGCGAAGAAAAGCAAGACATGAGTTCGGAGTGAAACAAAAGAGCATGTCAGCCCCCCGCGTTCGCCTTCCCAAAAAACGAAGAGAAGTCAATAAAGCAGACATGCAAATCTCGAGAAACTCGTTTGTCCATTTTTTATTTTAATCTATAACACGAACTAATCACTCGAAAAGACAAGCAGCCTCCGCAAAAGAAGGAAACGAGGGACTGAGGAACAGAGAACGACGGACAAAAAGTGGTCCAATTGGAGAGAAAGAGAAGAAAAAGGCCGCGGAAGAGCTCTGTAGGTGAAAACATGACAGCTCATCAGCAAATATCAAGCAACAATCGAGATTCACTTACTATGATAAACTCGTTAATGGAGTTGTAAAAGTTTTTTTACATTTCAAGGCCAGTTTAGACGAAACATTTTTATTTCACTCGTTACTGTGTATTCTGTGGTTC
Organism: Brueelia nebulosa; assembly: GCA_028293925.1. Taxonomy (NCBI): domain Eukaryota; kingdom Metazoa; phylum Arthropoda; class Insecta; order Psocodea; family Philopteridae; genus Brueelia; species Brueelia nebulosa. The sequence goes on along the minus strand of JAQIBA010000174.1, from coordinate 20,195 downwards.
TCAACGGTGACAGTGCCGTCTCTCAAAAAGGGGAAAACAGACTGAAACGACAGGAATATTTAAAACACACCCAAAAAATCATCCCACAAAAGGTGATCGAAAAAGAAAGAACCAAATTATAATTTCAAAATGAGGAAAACGGGGATAAGAGTCAAAGATGTTGACAACCAAGATGACATCCATTTTGTTAATATAAATGACAGCCGGTTTGGAATTCTTATAGGATTTTCCTTTCTGAAAGTTGGTCCCTATTGTGCATCACTCCCCAAACTGGTTGATAACCACAGAATGAAATGAGAGAACGAATATTCATACGTGAAGTATTACAGAAAGTATTAAAAAAAAAAGAACAGTGAGGGGAGAGCGATATAATTAACCACCACATAATAAAGCGCAAATTCGCTTCCAATACAACAGCCGCAACAAGTGGTTCTCATAATTAATTCAATTGCAGTGCCAGCGGTCACACTGCCATTGGCTCAGAATGAGTTCAGGTCTGTGGTCGAGGAGTGAAACTCATTGGAGAGAAATCATTTCTGGAAGTAATGATGGCGAAACGAATTTCAGGACAGCTCTGAGAGAGCACTAATGGCCATGTTTGCAGCGGTCAGTTGATTGCTTGCGGTCGGGACGATCCTGGAGGGAGAGAATGAACATTGCCAAGTGAGTTCTGCCATCGGCCAAAGGATGTTAAGGGCAGTTAAGTCGAGTGGAAGAGCTGAATTGCTGTAACTTCTTACGGTGTGTGTCTAAGGGAACTGATCGATATCTCTGACAAGTCAGTGACTGACCAAACTAAATCCGTCCCTGTACGGAGGCGTAATTAACTCGATTTGAGGTTCAACTGCCTGGGAAACCGTAGAATAATTGTAACATTAGCTTAAAAACCAATCAGAATTATAACTAATTACGAAAGATGAAAATTGAATTGAAAAAATCGCCAGGTAGATATCAGGAGCGGAAGTAACCGAATGTCAATTAGTCGAAGGAGATAAAAAAGAAAAGAATTTTCATTGAATGGAAGAGTAAAGTATATTCCGATGCGAACGCGATTAGAAAATGTCGATGAAAGGAGGCCAATATGGAGATTAGGCGAAGCTTTAGTCCCGACGCCACTTGAACCCGTGCCAGGGATAAAACAATGTTTCCGATCATCTTTTGTTCCGAGGTGTGATTTACAAACATCATCATTTCTTCTGATTTATTGCTCCTGTCACATGTTTTACGACAGTTTAACTTTAATTGTCCCATGTTTGTCATTTGTTTCTGTCTGCTGTGGAAATTCGAATGAAAGACTTCGCCTTCGAGGAGTTCTAATTTTAAATCGAAAGGGCGGCATTGCTTTTGGAATTCGATTCGGACAGATTCGGTCAATTAGTTTCCACTGCGGTTTCACGTGGGGGAGGCTCACACAGGGGGAGCGAAGAAGCAACATAATTATTAATAAGGTCATCCGAGGTACAATCCTTTCATTCAGCTTTTCTCAAACCCATTTGAACAATAACCCGACTATAAATGACTTATATTTCGAAAATTAATTAGAATATTACATAAAAAGATGAGAAAACCCCAAAGGAATGTAATTAAAATGCGGATTCATTATTCAGCGTTAATTATTTAATTTTTTATTTTAACAACTACTTGAAAGAAAAATCGAGTTGAATTTTAAATTAACACATTCGACCCATTAATTTACGGGAAACTCTCTCCCATTCGGACGGGAGAGAGAGAGAGAGAGAGAGAGAGAGGAACCAGGTTTTGCATCATTCACCCTTAAACCCTTCCTGTCTTCGGGCGACTCAAGTGAGAGTTCATTTCACTCTTTCAAAAAAAAAAAAAAAAGTAATTCAATGAAAGGCCGATCGAAAGGAACAACTAGAATTAGCTTTTAATTAAAAATAATTAATTATGCAAAATAAAAAAATCATTGCATCATAAATTGATTTAAATTGATTGATATCGGAGTTTCGAACCGAACCCATTATTGTTACGACAGTGCCTAACAAAAACGCCAACGGACCTTTTTTGCTTTTGATGCTTTGGCATGTCCACTGCCCAAGGTGTTTGCCAATCAAAAACGAGATATTTACAAAAGCCGAGAAGTCTTTGCTTTTCAGTTTTTCCACTGATTAATACCCCTTTTGGCGAATAGATACACCTGCCCACGTTGATACCCGGTGCCATGGGTATTTGGGCGTGTCACATTCGGAATGAAAAACCCAATTTAAATATAATCAACCGAAGATGGGAAATTTTGTGCAATCGTCAATCAATCACCGAATTATTTGTTTAAAAAGGTAGCCCCTCGCGTTGGAACAATGTGAAAAGCTGACGAGAAACCAGCCCCCTTTCTCTTTCGCCCCCCCCTCCCCCTCCCTCCCCCCCCCACCACCCCAACCTCGTTATTTTTAACAAATCAATAATTTATCAATTAATGAGTGCGAAGATAGGAATCAATTATTGAAACGTCGTGCGCAATAATGACTTGTCAAAAATCCTGCAGGTTTTCGGGCAGCGAGAAAAAAATCCACGAGGGGTTACAAAAGGTTAAAGGAAAAACGTGACGCATGTCATTAGCAGATAAGGCAAACAGAGTAAAAAGTTTTTCACTCTTTAATGCTGGCAACACTTCAGGCAGAAGTGCAGTTATTTATAAACCACCGACGCAGAAGAAAAAAAAAAAATCACCCTCGACGGACACGCGCAACATTTTCAGACCCCTGTGGGAACCCTTTATTACCCCTGTGGTAATTAAAATAATAAAGAGGGAAAATGGCCGAACGGGATGAGTACGAGAAAAAAGGAAAATTTCCAATTAAAACCGCGTTACTCCCGGAAAGAGAGCCGGAGAGAGTGATTATGGTTGTCCCTTTTCCGGTCATTATACAAATCATAAGTCCGAAATAAAAAGAAAAAAACAAAGAGTTCCCATTCAATGAAAACCTCTTTCCATTTGTTTTCTTTTGTCCGCCCTCGAGGGCTCTTGACTTTTCCAATGGCGGACCTTTTTTTTTATTTTTTACTTATTAAACTTTTTTAATATTTCTTTCTCCCATGTTTATCAGTTTATGGAAATTTAGGGCTTATTTTCTTTGTTCCGATTAAGGGCCATCCAACTTTATCTGATTCTCAAACCTTCCCCCGAAAAGTTTCAACCCCTTTCCACCCTTATGATGGTCTCCTGTAACTTTTCGTGGGTCTTTGAACGTCTGTGACAGATGCTTTGTGGAGGATTTCCTTCTTTATTTCCACTGCCTGAGGTGCAAATCGAACTTCACTTTGTTTTATTAATAAAACCGGTCCCTGAGGCAGTGTCTCTTGGCTTCTGTTGGGTCGCAATCGGAAGTGATTCTCACAAAAGGGTTTTTTCAAAAAGCAAACAAACATTTGTATCCGTTTGCTGAGTTTCATTCATATCGAAGAAACGGAGAAAATAAATGGAACAGTCGCCAAATGCATACAATGTGACGACCTTCGCGAAAGCCTTCCGTTCCCACTCTCTCTCTCTCTCTCTCACACGACACAATACTTTTAATTGGACTGTGACAGTTAACTCGTGAAAACTTTTTAAAAAAAGTAATTTAATTAATAAAAAAAGTGTCAATAACGATTATTTCGAAGAGGCCGAGTTGTGCGTTGGCCAATCTGAAAAGAGACATTGTGTTGTTTGACGTCAGCAGTTGGACTTCTCCACTTGCCAAATGGGAATGCCTGGGCGTAGCCTTTTGTTTCGGGGCTTCGGGGAGATTTATTTGAAAATCTCAAGAAAAAAACATTAAAAAAAAAACACAACCGATAATATTTTTATTTATGATACGATGCAGTTTCTGAAAGCATTTAACGCCGACTAGTTTTGGTAAAAATTCCAATTTTTATAATACAATCTCGAAAAATTTTTTTTTTTGCTTTATTATCTTGCTTCTAAGTATTAAAAAGTGACAACTTCCGCGGAACGTAATAACAATTTTCAAATTGGATTTCGAAACTAAAAAAGATAAGCTTATAGAGAGTATTCGTTTATTTCTGCTTTTATTGTTTTATTGCTTTTTTTTATGGGTTCACTCAGAAATCTGGACAAACACGTTGTTTTGAAGAGAAAAAAAAAAAACAGATTAAAACTTCAAATTTTATATCCCAAACGAGAAAAACGAAATCACAAAACCCCAAATTGATTTTCGCTTTTTGCCAATGATACAACGCCACAAACAGTTACCGTTTCGAGAAGACAACACAATTAATTTTATCGAAATCTGAGCTGAATTGTAAATATAATCCAACGTTTTTTCTAAAAAATAAAAAAAGACGCAGTGGAGATTTCCTAAATAAATTCGCAAACTTAACGAAAAGCAAAGGATTGTTCTGTATGAAACGCAGCGGCAAAAGCCGAATTTATAACCGCCACCCTCACCCCGTTCGCCCTCCCCCCTCGCCCCCAACATCAAACAAATTTAAAAATGTCACCGGCCATGAATGAATATTCCTTCTTACGCCAAACATGCGGGAAGAATTCGTTTTGTGTCATTTGTCGTGAATTTACACAAGACAGATTTATAGAATTATCCGGATGTGACGTCACTGAAATTGAACAAAGACGGATTGACCCCAGGAACGGTTCACAAAATGCATCATTTTAATTCTTAGCCAATTTATATCATATCTTAAATGATTTGCTGGGACACCCGGAAGCAGCCTCGTGCCAACATTTGTCTCACTTCGATTCCTCTTCGTTTCCATTGTCGGGGATGTCCAAAATTTGCCCCTCAGTTTAAGAAACACTCCAAGTGAACCGAACGAGTTCGTTATTTGACAGTTGAAATCACAAAAGATGTCCACTGGATTATTTAAAAATTTAATTTGGCAAAAATCGGTGACCACAGGTTTGATTAGCAAACAATTCGGGGACGATTTAATTAAAATTATTCCAAATTAATTAGCGGGATACGTGGCCGCGTGGCACGTGCACTAAATTCGGTGCACGTGTAGCTGCGGTTGCCATTCATTTAAGATGTCCTTCCGACCGCAGCCGAACGTGAAGACATCGCATAGGTGAAGAACAGATGAGGACTAAAAAAAAAGGAGTTTTTTTTCTTCTTTTTTTTTTTTTTTGTTCTTGACAAGTTTGATTCGGGAAAGACAGAAAAGCCGTTTATGCGGTTCCCTTCGGCAAAAGTTTTCGTCACATGTTAATCGTTAATGTTGGGACGCACGCGCACCTCGCCGATGTCGCGTAACAAAAGAAGAGATTCGGGAAGGAGATAGAAACGGAAGAAAGGACACATAATGGGAATCGGGAGTAAATAAAGCTGTGGGGAAATAAGGGATCAACAAGTGGGCAATTGTGATTGGGGTGACTCAAAGGGGGCAAAAGGCAGAATAAAAAAAAGAAAAAAAACACCCTGAATTTATGTTGTCTCCGGTTTATTCGAATATTTCTTTTAGAAATTTGACTATCTGAATGTCTTTGTCGTTTGCATTCACCCCTTTCTCGGTGATAACTTTAGGGTTGCCTCTTTTTATTGGTATAGGTGACCGGGGCAGTAGTTGGATGCTCTCTTCGATTGTCAAAACACCCGTTACAGCTTCCAGAAGTTTCCTTTCAGTTTCTGGAAGGACGAAGCTTCAACTACAGTACAGAATATCGGTTACTTTTTGTTAAAAAATCCTTTTGTTATCCACTGTCTTCTTTCGGAGATAAAATTAACCCTTTTGCGGTCGTATAAAATTTGGGGTGGGTATCTATTGGTCGGAATTAATTTCTGTCGAAAGAGCAGGAGATACAAATACAGTAGCGCTCAAAAGTTTTTCGTTTTCCACTCGTAAGAGTTACTTACAAAGAGAAATTTCATTGGTTTTACAATGATTATGAATAAATTTCATTGGTTTTACAATGATTATGAATAAATTTCATTGGTTTTACAATGAATAATAGTTATATTATTATTGATGCTTTCATTTGATAATTACAGTATTAATACTTTACAACAGTTCTCACAACTATAAATATAATATTTGATTAAAAACCAAATTAAAAATATAAAAAGACAAACAGTTGTATCTTTGGAATGTATGGTAAAGTAACAGTAGAATTATACTATAATTATATTTACTAATTATAAAACTAAGTAAGAGTATTTAAAAAAAAAGAATGTTATGTTTTGTATATTTTGTTATTTTTAATGCGACAAACAGATTATTAATAGTGTTGATAACTATATAATATAAAATCTTATAGTAGAATAATTAACTAAGAAACTATTAGAATTTTGTGTTGTAAAAATACTTTTGAGAGCTACGTAATATTCAGTAATATTTCATAATATTACTGAATATTACGTAATATTCGTACATAATATTCAGTAATATTTAGTCATAGTTTAAGAAGAGAGAGTGTCTAATTACTCCTAAATACAATTTAGAAAATATTCTTTGGAATTCTACAATGTACACAACTTTTGTTTCGATTAAATTTTGTTATCTCCAATTGTATTAGTTGATGAAAAGGTTTAATAGAAATTGAGGAAAAGGTTTAAACTGATGTAGGAATGCATACAGTATAAGATTCGTATATATTCGTATAGTTCCTTGCTGTCGTGGCTGAGAGTAGACATACGGCAGCAAAGGGTTATGTTATCTTACACTGAAATAATAGTTTTTCCAAAGCTTCTGCATTTGCATGTATTTAGAATGAAGCATGACAGATCAAACAAGAGTGTTTTCTATATTACACAACAGAAGTTTTCGAACGTGGGTGTATGTGAGAATCGTTGACAATTTGAGAGAAAGATGAGAAAAGGCTCAGGACAAAGGCTGTGAGTCAGTTTCTCATGCGGGGATAGAAAAAAAGAATCCTCGCGGAATAAAATAGGAAACTTGTTGCTTTCGAGAAATAATTTTCTCAGGCTATGGCTAAGTGCACGCGAGAAAAAAGATGGAAAGATAAACACTTAAGGAGACATGTGTAATGTTAAGGTCGGGAAAGCATGTTCATCTTTATCGCAGCATGAATGCAGTTGAAGTGAAGATGATCATTCAAACGTCGATACATCAAAGCGTGCCCCCGATTGAGAAATTTCATTACCGTTTTAGAATAACGCTAACAGGCCATTTTTTCCTTTACCTCCGAGGGAGGACGAATTCACGAAGAGTTTGCTCAAAGGAAAGTCCTCAGCCCCGCAGAGGAGTTTTTACTTTTTCATTTGCTTTCTTTATAACACAGCGTTCGATTGCATGTGCCTCAACGCCATGTGTCTCTTTTCCTGATAAAATAATACATAAAAATAACCCAATCCCTTCCTTCTTATTTCCATCCATTATCCCGTAAACAAACGGCGCTGTTTTTCTTCTTTAATTGAAATCTCGGACCGCATGTCTCACCTAACTTTCCTAATTTCGGGGAGAACTCCGATAAAAGAGGAGATAAAAGAAAACGTTTGAGCGAATATTCCTATCAAAGCACTCCACCCCTAAAAAGTTTGGAATTTCAAACAAGAACCGTCTTCTGGTTAATGTCATTTGGCAATCAGAGTCGTAAACATGAGCTCACAATAGAATTCTTTAAAAGTTATTATAGTCAGAATAAAGCTGAAAAAGAGAAGGGAAACAGCGATGAGAGCGAGAGTGAGAGAGAGAGAAGAAGAGGGGCCATCTGGCACCATGTTTGATTTCAAGCCATTATTTTGTATTTATATTGTTTTAAAGTGAATATCCCAAAGGCTGGGGTTGCACCGGGATTACATTATCCTCCTCTCTTTATTAATTGTTTAATTGTGTTTATTTTTGTGTTATTTTTATATTTCCACGAGTTTAAATCGGGGAGACTTCCATCTTCTGCTTTTCCACAAGCTAAACTTTCACATGGAGATAAAAAAACGTTTCGATCCCTCGCCCGCCTCGTTAGGTTCCTAATTAATGAAAGCAGATGTTGGGGAGCCGTTGGTGAAGCGCAACCCTTCCACAATCACTGCTAAAGTGAAATGGAAATTTGAGAAGTTCTAATGAAGTGCAGTTTGATTGGTTCATAACACGTGATTTCATCTAAAATTAACGACAGTTTTTTATCCCACACTCAACCAGGCATGATGAGAATAGAATGGGCAGTGTGTTTCTATACTCTTTAGAAAAACCTTCAGAATGGATTTTCTGGCATTTATATTTTATTACTTTTCGGGCAGTTTACTCCTCCATAACGCAATTGCAACATAATATATAAAAGGATTATCATCGTTTCTGTCATTTGATAAGGAGAATGCTGTAGAATGATTCCCGTGGCTGACAGCTCGGAGTGACAAAAACAAATAAACCCCGCAGCGCAGTGTAGGAAAGGAAAACAATTGTGGGGATTAATCGGTTGCAAGAAGTTAATTTAAACAGGAGCGAAGCGCTTTTCTTTCGTAACCTGTCAACGGCTTTTTGTCGACAGTTCGTCCATCGTCGCGCCTTCCACAGAATTGTTTCGTTGCCTTCATTAATTGTAAGCCAAATTACCTTTTGGCATTGTGTTCGATTTAAAAAACGAGTGTGAATTTCCTCGGTTTATTCCAAGATGGAGGAGGAATGAAAACTCGGTCGGATGTGTTTTCTGGAAAGGCGTTGTCGAAAATATTTTAAAAAACATTGGATCCGCTGGCCCGTGAAAAAATAATCTCTCTCAGAATTTTCCCCGAGTCTGCATTGAAATTGAATAATAAAATGATCAAAGCGCACGTCCTAGCATAAACCCAAGATATTATTCTCGGTAATCTTTACATTATACGTTTTGTAAGCTTTCGAGATATTATGTTTTCTGAGCCCTTCAATTTGCCACAATATTACATCTCTTTTCCATTATCTCTCTGAAAATTCATTCTCCGGCAACACCCCGTTTTGAAAGGTTTAATTCGGGATTACCACCGCATTAGGTCCTCCTCCAAGTATCTTATTCATAACGCCAAAGTCTCTTTTTGTCTTTCATGCGGGATGAACCAGTGAAGAATGCGTGGGAATGACGGTGATTGCCAATCTATGTCGTTTTGCATTGCGACAACCGAACATTTATGAGGATTACGTATTCCCGGAATATTTCGTTTCATTTTTACATAAACTTGGAAGGATTTACATGGTTTCGTGTGCTCGATCCTTCAGTTTGATGTTGGGGATATTAACCCTTTGCGGTCGTTTGTCTACTCTCAGCCATTATACGAATCTTACACTGTATGCATTCCTATATCAGTTGGACAATTTGTATGCTTTTTCTGTATTTTTAATCTTGTCTTTTTTTTAACCCTTTGCGGTTGTATGTGTACTCTCAGCCACCACAGCAAGGAACTATACGAATATGTACGAAATGTACGAATCTTATATTGTATGCATTCCTATATCAGTTGGAGACTTTGTCTGCTTTTGCTATATTTTTAATATTGTCTTTTTTTAACCCTTTTCGGTCGTATGTCTGCTCTCAGACACTACAGAAAGGAATTATACCACTCCTGTACTGTATGCATTCCTATATTAGTTTAACCCTTTGCGGTTGTATGTCTAATCTCAGGCACTAAAGCCTTTTTACCTTTCCTGTCTTATGTCTGCTCTCAGCCACCACAGCAAGGAACTATACGAATATATACGAATCTTATACTGTATGCATTCCTGTATCAGTTTAAATTTTCCATTAAGTTCCCAGATTTATTGTATAATTCCAAAGAATATTTTATAAATTTGACAATTTTTGTTATGATATTTATTTAATCTATGTCACTTATTGTTTTGTTTATCTATGTTATAATTTCATATTTAATTTGCTGATTCTGCAAATTCTATTTACTTTAAAAGCTATAGCTGATCTGGTGCCTGTTTATCTTTGGATCTGTACGTAATTTATAACTTTGTTTTGTAAAAAATGTATAATGTTAATAAAAAAAAATTGTTGCTTATACTCCCTTAATGCCCTCGAGCGAGATAAGGGTAAATTATTATATTATATTATAAATTGTATTCAGAAGTAATTAGAGATTCTCTGTTGTTAAAATATGACTAAATATTACTGAATATTATGTATATGTATCCCTTCTCTTTCGACAGAAATTAATTCCCATTAATAGATACCCATACACAAATTTTATACCACCGCAAAGGGTTAATGAAGGAACAGTACAAATTCTGAATTAAAAAAAAGGTTTAATCGCTGAGTAAAGAGTCGATTTTTCCAGAAAACCATGTCGAATTTTTGCAAATATTTGACAATTTATTCTCTGGAAAGCAAAGAAGAGAAAAAGTCTCATGAATATCTCCTCCGGTTTTAGCTTTGACATTTAAGAATGTTTGGTTTTAAAAAGCTAAACCGTTCATGTGTGATGGAGGAAGATAATGCCCGAGCTTTACCGCTATCATTTCAGTGAGTCAGCAGTTTGTCAAATCACGGTTTAAATTTCCCTGCATTGTTAATGAAGGTTTTCATTTTGTGAAAACGGGAAATCACTTCTCCCGAAAGCTCTCTCCGTTTTTGTTAACTCTTTTTGGTTTGTCGCAGTGTTTGAGAGAAAATATACATCGCGGAAGGTTTTCCAAAGTAAGAAAAAGAAATTTCCAATTTTTACATTTCGTAGTGAGAAGCCATTGTAATTACATCATCGATCAAATTCAAACCTCAAAGTTTCCGCGTTGAATAATAGAAGAAACCGCTATAAGGAAAGCAGAGCGAACGGCTCCAAGTGACGTGTCAAGTTATCGGGTTGGCAAACGTCACCGTTCGTGATTAATGAGGAATCTATATCGAGAACAGCCCCTTTTGTTTGCCACCCCTCCCCCGCGAGCCTCCCTTCGCCTCCGCTTTCTCTTTTACTAATCTTTTCAAAACATTTTATTCAACAATAAATTTAAATTTCCTCATTATCTTGTGTCAATCATTCCATTCAACGAGTTGTTTCTTTTTCTTTTTTTTTTTTCCAACGATGCCTGCGCACTTGATCCAATTTAGCTCACACGTACACGAGAGCTTTCGCCCCGAAAGAAAGCTCTGGAATTCGCCCTTTGTACTTTTCACCCCCAGCGGGTTGCAGCTCATTCCATCCAAAAGTTTTGAAAGAGAGCACATATTGAAAATAAAAAAGCGGAATAAAAAAATCCCCTCAAAGGCATTAAATAATCAATTACGTTTCATTAATCAAAACTAATTTCGTGTTTTTATTTAAAAAAAAAAAAAATAAAACCTAATTAATACCGATAAGGTTTTAATTGTTTAGGGTTAATTTCGAGAGGCGACAGACTGCCGTTAGTGGGAAAAATCGGTCAGCAGCAGACTCATTCCTCAGCAATAAATATAAACTCTCGGATACTTAATTAGCGATTCTTAATAAGTAACATTAAGCGCAATGAGGTCAGTCGATGCGTTGCCTAAATAAAATCATTAATGGAAAATTGCTCAGTCGAAATGATTTGCGTAACTTTTCCGTAGAAAATCACGTGTGATGTGAGAACCTTGGCCTAATTCGGAAAGCCTTTAGATCATCCCTTTCACCCGATATTTTATTCTCCGCACGAAAAATTTCAAAAGCATTCACCCCCTTTTAAAATACATTGTCTCCACACTGTCAGAAGATGAAAGTGGCCAAAATTGTTTTGAATTGCAATAGTCTTTATTCGTGAAAGCACTAATGAAAAGCAAACAATACGTAAGCAAAAATGAAAAGACAAAGAATGGAAAAGAGAAGGGGTTCGTTCACCCCCAAAGGGTGTTTTCATTCTAAAATGGGCGTTATTCTTCACCTTTTGCAACCTTGTTGTCCAATTTGGGTAAACGTTTTTACCCCTCCCCCCGCCCCCTCTCACCACTCTCCTCCATTCTCAATGAAGGAATTTGGAATGAAATGATTTTCCGGGAAAATGAAGAGGTTTTCCCGGGAGAAGAGAGAAGGAGCGTGGGCCTTTAAAAATTAAAAAGGAAAGATAATTACGCCATTAGAAAATTTATTTGATGAAATCAATAAAGGGGAATAAATGGAAGGGAAAATTTTTTTTGGGACACGCGAGGTAAAGAATGAAGATATGTCAGCACATCGGAGATGTTCAAATCCTTTGATGGTATCTTCTCGGGAGGAGTAAAATTCCTTTTGAAATGTGGCTGAGATTATGGACCGTCAGCAGTGGTTTCTCATTTTGGATTCCTCTACTCCGATGCAAAAATGGCCCAAAGTGGTCGTTGAATGTTGGCCCATTTGGCCTTTCAGTTGATTTTGGATTATTTTGAAATTCATCATCGGTAAATATTATACAGTTTTCCCTATCTTACTTTACTGTTAGTTTATTTTTACATTTCCCTTTCTTACTTTACTTTTAGATTATTTTTACTTTTCCCATTATTATTTTACCTTTGGTTTATTTTTACTTTTCCCTTTCATACTTTATTTTTAGATTATATTTACTTTTCATTTTCTTCTTTTACTTTATTTTTACTTTTCCTTTTCTTACTTTACTTTTAGTTTATTTTTACTTTTCATTGTCTTACTTTACTTTTTGTTCATTTTTACTTTTCTCTTTCTTCTTTTACTTTATTTTTACTTTTCCTTTTCTTACTTTACTTTTAGTTTATTTTTACTTTTCATTGTCTTACTTTACTTTTTGTTCATTTTTACTTTTCTCTTTCCTACTTTACTTTTAGATTATTTTTACTTTTCCATTTCTTACTTTATTTTTAGATTATATTTACTTTTAACTTTCTTATTTTACTTTATTTTTACTTTTTCCCTTTCTTACTTTACTTTTAGATTAAATTTACTTTTCACTTTCTTAATTTACGTTATTTTTACTTTTTCGAGAAATTCGGAATTCCTCTAATTATTCTGTCGATCCACAAATCATAACAACAATTACAGTATCGACTTTATTTCTAAAAGTATAACATTTTACTGAACTTTTACTAAAATGTCTTCATAATAATTTATAACAATTTATAATAAAATAACCCGCAGTGATTAATCAAGAAACACAACCCCCAACACAAACTACACCAGCAGAAGACAAATATTAACGATTGGTTCAACGTTGAGTCGAAGTAAAAGTTAGAGAGTGAATTTCAGACATATTTCTGTATAAATCCCGACACTTGCGAAGCCTTTATGGTATAGATTGATGAGTTTCCTGTTTAAGATGATGAGGAAACCGATCTTTAAAACCTCCTCTGGTCCTCCCTTCCGACTTATTCCAACAGCTTTCTCAAATAAAAAAATAGGGGATGTAAAAAAGGGATTATTTTTTGTGTAAACGTGAACCCTGTGAAAAACCGATGATATATCCAAACTTTTCTTATCCACAATTTCCTGCGGTACAAAAAATAAAATCTTTTGCGAATTTACCGTTTACAGTGAAGATATAAACAGGGGTTTCTGATGGAAAAAGCTTCGGACGGCAGAAATATCAAAAAATTCATTTATTAGTTTTGTATTTGGTTGTCCAACAGGTTCTCCGGATTCCTTGCACGCATTGTATCATATTATTAATGATCCTTCCCTCTGACAGTCCTTTCCCCTTTTTAAATCAATGCAAAAGGCAGCATTTTGACAATTCAAAATTAAATATCCTTTGTCCGGGGCTGATGGAATGAAAGCCAGGTACGACATTGGCGGCTCGTGAGTAGGCTCCGAAGGGCCGAAGCCTCCTTTGTTCGGTTTCCTCTCCAATTGTGATCTTCCGCTATTGTTGGAGGCAGTCTTCTTCGAGTTGTTCGACCCGAAAATGGATTTTCCAGTTCCCCCCATATAATTCCGTATTGCGGAGCGGATAAAAGATACCTTCGGCGAACAATTTACAGCCGAACCGGTCAAAATAACGACGAAACAATAAACAACTCCTCATTGGCTGTCAGTCGGAGTGGCTACTTCACTTTTTAAAATCCTAAATAATGGCCGTTTGTCATATTTTAGGTGAAGCTAATGTCCTCGCATCGGTTTCCAGTATAATATTATAGCGGATCACAACTCCGGTCGGGGAAAAGTGATTTTTTAAAACTCGCATAATATAATTTTTTGTTAAAAAAAAAATCCTCCAGAGCGGCTTAGAAACTTTTATTACTTTTTCCTGCCGTTTTCCCAGGATTTTCCGACATATATCTTCACGTCTCGTTGTTAATAAGACAATTTGTCTCCGAGATTACTCGCGATTACCAGGTTTTGTTGTGATTATTATTTGAATCACGATTTCCTTTGCGACGGCGGCGCTTCTCATACTGTATACGCTCTGTATAAGAAAGGAGACAGACGAAAAATAAAAAGCGATTACTTTCCAGTTAATTGCTTTTCGAGGGGAGTAATTTATAGAAAAAAAAAATAGAACACGTGCTCGACAAGTCATATTTTTGTTTTTAAGTATGACATTATGTCTCCCTCCCCTTTTCGCTTCGACATACGTTTTCTTCTTTCGACCCTTTCTTCGCTTCCAAAACCCACTTTGAGATGTTGAATAATTGCGCTCACAGATCTGATAACAAGCATTTACCATTAAAATGACATGTTTATGAATCCTTATCCGTCTTCGTTTCACCGGCGGTATTTCCGCTCGCTGACATTGCTGATCTCAACGGATTGCGGTGAAGAATTGACCATTTGAGAAGACAAAGGGAAGTGTAACCGTCGCTGACCGGTTCTCTTTCGAGGGGTGTAAACGTGAGAAGTTTATAACCGGAACACATCGACCAATTACGATTAGTTTGGTTCGCATTTCCTTTTATGCCATTTTTATGACCTTTTCGTTTGAGTTACGTAAAGGCAACGATTTTGTGTCTTCTGCTTTTCATGTATCGTTTTTTGGGTGTTTTTTCTAATCATCCGTTATATTTTTTCGTTCTTTTAATGTATTCTAAGCAGTTGGTGGTGTATTTAGATGGGCATAGTTTTTGGCATAATTTTTGCATAGGTTGTGTTGGTGTTTTGGCGGATTTATTTGGTTTCTTCTGAATTCTGTTCTCTGCGCAATCAGAAGCCTTTGTATCGAATTTCTTTTAATCTAAAAAAAAATACGCATTAATTGCCAACCCTCATTAAATTATGTCTCCTCCGGCAACTTTATTTACGCTGCGTATTTTATTAAAATATTCTCGAGTTGGGGTTAATGCGATCCACGCGTAAATTTACATGAGAACTCTATTATAATCCCGTTCTGATTCTATTAAGTTATATAAACACATAAAAATTAATTTTAAAATTTCGGTGTTATTGGATTATGTTTAATAAAACATAAAATCAACGAACACCGCTAAACAATGGCCTTCGGGGAAAAGTCACCGTTCTTAAGTGAACTTTAGGTTCACGAATCTGCACAGCTGAACAGTCTGAATAATTTAAAGGGTTTTGCGAGGACTCTGTGAGGGCCGGATTCGTCTTCTGCTGCGGTCACACCCTCGCCCTCTCCCCGTCGTCGCCCCTTCGAGGAGCAAACAAAATCCTTTCACAATCAACCCCAAGTTGAGATAAATAATTATATGACAGTCGACAATAATAGAAAAGAATTTGAATAGTGATTGATTGAATGGGGAAGAAGATGCATAAAAATTGTTGCGCAAGGTAGAATTACGAGAAAGAAAAGACGGGATTGAATAAAGAGAATAAAAAAGGGCAGAAGGGGTGCAGAGAGTGGGCTAATAGAATCCGAGCCCCGCATGCAATAAGGGTGCGACACCGGCGGGGAGGGGAGGCTCTTCGTGTGCGGGGTGGGAATTTGAAGCGCCTCAACTGGATATTTCAAATACGAAAACTTGAATTTTTTTATTGGCCGAATCACAAAGAGTTTAACCATTTCGTTCAGTCTTTAAGGCTTTTATTTTTATCTTTCTTTATCTAACTCCCCTCATTGGGAAATATTCACGGCTAATTTTTATAGACTTGAACCTGAATGCCTTGCCTAATCACAAGAAAGCACATGGAAGAGCTGACGAGGGGTTAAACCATTCAGTGCCAGACACATTTTGGGTCCCGACGTGATATTTTGAAGAATACATATAATTATATACAAAATATAATTATATTAAGTTACCCATACAAAAATGTAATGGCATTTAATTCAATTTTTATTTAATAAAAAATATACAAGAGAACTCATAGCTGGTGTTACTGTATAATATTTCTGTGATGAAATTTCTGTATAGAATTACTGATATATCGCTACGAGATAATTCGCACTTGGTGTCACTAAATGAAATTCCTGTATAAAACTACTGTATCAAAAATTCCACTACGAGAAAACTTATAGTTGGTGTCACTAAATGAAATTTATGTATAAAATTACTGTACCAAAAATTCTACTACGAGATATCTCGTAGTTATTGTCTCTAAATGAAATTCCCGTGCTGAAATTTCTGTATAGAATTACTGTATAGCATATTCCACTAAGAGATAACTCGTACTTGGTGTCACCAAATAAAATTACTGTATCAAAAATTTCACTACGAGATAACTCGTAGTTGGCGTAACTGTATAATATTTCTGTGCTGAAATTTCTGTATAAAATTACTGTATCAGAAATTCCACTAAGAGATACTCGTAGTTGGCGTCACTAAATGAAATTCCTATTCTGAAATTTCTGTATAAAATTACTGTATCAGAAATTCCACTACGAGATATGTCGTAGTTGGTGTCACTAAATGAAATTTCTGTATAAGATTACTGTATCACAAATTCCCATGCGAGATATCTCGTAGTTGGCACTGAATGGGTTAAGGCCAACCCTTTAACACTCCCATAGTCATTCCAGACGAAGAAAGATGTACAGAAGGAATTCCTCCGGTGTCTTTTCGATATCCCTTCCCTTCCCCCAAAACCAAAAAAAAAGGCGGAACCAAAAAACCGCAAATTTGTGCACACAAAATCCCACAATAGGGAGGCCACATAATGAAAGGGGAGAATTTGGAAACGGGAGAAAAAAGTGAAAAGGGAGAGAGTAAAATTTATTCCAGACAACTTATTTCAGTTTGACATAAAATTATGTCGTTGTGACAAACTTTTTCTTTTTTTTTTTTTTTTCTAAAAGAGAACATTACAAGGTTAGGAAGCAAATATGAAAAGAGGAGAAAAAAATCTCATTATGATGTCAGTCACAGTATTCAACGCATTTTCTCATTTCCTTTTTCTTGAGGAAAGAGAAAAATAAACATTAAAAAAATAGAATACTAATTTTCTCTATTGAAGAAGAAAGGAGGAGAGGTAAAAATGAAGAAGTTGCAAAAGCTCCTGCGGAGTTTATAAAACCTGCAGGAAATGAACCGCTTCGTCTTTTTTATTTATTTTTTATTCCCGAGGTGTCATAAACCCGAATTCGGACTCCTGCAGGCGATTCCCGAATGAGAAACCCATTTTCCGACAGCAAAGGGATTCACACAACACAGGCGGCATTCAGCAATCGCATTCGTAAACAGTTCTGTCGGGCGTTTTCTCAACGTTTGCGTAATCTCACAATCAAATTCAGACCTAATAAAACGTGTCAATGGCGCTTTGGTGCAAAAATCAAACGGAAAATATAAAAACAGGATAAATTGGGATTCGTTGCTGATGTCAGAATGTCCCTCTGACCTCAAATGCAACACTAATCAAAGTCATCCATTCACTGTTTTTCCTATTCTTTTTAATTAATCCCTCCCATTGACAAAAGTTGTGGTTTGAAAAGGGTTTTGTCAAAAAATAAATTTCCCTCCACCGGGAAAGCTAAGCTGGAGGGGGGAAAAAAGTAAAATTGGCTCGGGAAAATGACAAATGAGTACGAGTACCGGTGAAAGGATTCGGAGAATTATTGTTAAAGTTCTTAATGAAGCTCATAATTGCCGGTGTTTTTGACTGGTGGCAGCCAAACTTTTTTGAAACTTTCTTCATTTAACCGTTTTTCACCCCTTTTGTCACGGCTTTCCCCCTCCCTCCCTCTCTCTCTCTCTCTCTTTCACGCTCTCATTTTTCTTTCATTTGAAAAATAACAGAACAAATGTCTCTCTTTTGGGTTTCCGCAAACGGAGGGAAGTTCGCCGTCGAAGAATTCGTTGGGGTGGCCAACCCTCGGCTGCGTCGGGGGTGGTAAACGAAGGCCGAGGTTGCACGTAATTCATTTTTTTCCTTTTTTTTACAAGAGCGGACGCGGGTCAATTATTCAAAAAATTACAGCTCCTTAGGGAGGCGACGGGAGTGGAAATCGAACCCCTGAAATGGAGATCTTTTCCTCTCAACAATTTACAACTTTGTCTTTTAGGGTTCTCTTCTCCTCGAACGGGAGATAACTTACTGTTATTGAAATAAATAAATAATCCCATCAGTTTTTTTTTCTTTTTCATCATGAAAATGAGCCGGTCAAGTTGGACTTTGCTGACTCGGAGGAAAAATACCTAAACATTGGTCAATTTCACATTAAAATGGCGGAAACTGTAATTCCAATCGAAATTTCTCTCATTCCCGAATGTGAATGATCATTTATTAATAATAAATATTTGGGAATACACCTAAAAAAAAACCTGAAGTGAAGCGATTGAAATAAACAAATTTCTTTTTCGAGTGGAAAACGTCTCGCTAAATTCACCCCTGCGTAAACTACCCTTTCTATTGATAACCCATATCTTTTATCTGTAACCCTCGGGGACCGGGAACTTGCAGTATTTTACATCAAACCTACAATTTATGACTCTTGAAAGAATACACCTCAAATACACTCTGAGGCCTTCGTTAAGAGAAACGCCATTCGGTTTTCCATTTCTCCGATTTCCTTAAGGGGCGATGGAAAGTTGCTTTGGGTGGAAAACCTTTTCCCGGTTTTCTCCTCCATTTTTGCTTGAAATGCTCAGATTAATTTCTTGGCCAGGTTTTAGGTAAACGTTTAAAATGGAACGAATCGCTCTCTCCTTTTTAGATTATTTTCTTTGGAGTTGAAAATAATATTTCAAGTCGGAAGGAAAACTGTTGGGGAAAATGAGGAGGGCATAAAAGAAGAGTAATGCGGAGAAAGGATATCGTTGCCATAAAGTATTATGGTCAAACTGTGAGGAATTTATCGAAGAAGGGGATTACAACTCCGCATTATAACCCTTTTCAATAATTCACTCCGCCATAAGTGAGGGAATTCAGAGGAGATAATAGTGTTTTTAGCGCATCGCATTATGGTGTCATTAAATTCGTTCGCTCAACCCAAAAAGCTCTAATAACTTTTATGAATCGCGTAATCCGAGCATACCTGAAACTGCCAAACTGAACAACTCGCCCCAATTAAATGCCTCCTTCATAAATAAACTTTTATCTTTGGAGGAATGGCGGGGATGACCGGTCCACCGGTGTTTCCATTTCAGGTTATAAATTCGACATTTCCACGAATGTGATGGAAGTAGAACATCCTTGAAAACCTCAAGAGGACATGGTGAGCCAATAGAATTTATCAATTGATAAGACAGATGGCACAAAAAGAGTGCACGTACAGTAGCGCTATAAAGTATATTTTGACAATACAAAAGTTTTGCCTTTTCCACCCTTTCGAGAGTTACAAAGTGAAATATCATTAAAGTGGTTTATAACATTTATAAATATAATATTAATTAAATAACTGACGAAATAAAGAGTAACTCTAAGTAAGAGTATTAAAGAAAAAGCAGAAGATTGAGAAGAATGTTATCTTTTGTATATTTTGTTATTTTGATATTATACAAATATATTATTAATAGTATTGATAACTAGATAATACAACGGTGAAATAATACACAAAGCAAAATAGAGTAAAATTTATAAGATAATAAAAAAGTTTATCGTTAAAATATAAGGAAAAGTAACAGTAGAATTGTAGAATAATACCTCCTAATAATAGAACTAATAATATTAATTAATAATACTAATAATATTAATTAAGTAACAGAAGAAGCAAAGAGTTTATCTTTAGAATGCCTACATAATAATGGAACTAAGTAAGAGTATTAAAGAAAAAGCAGAGGACCAAGAAGAATGTTATGCTTTGTATATTTAGTTATTTTAATTCCGAAGGGCGTGGAATATATTATTAATTTTTTTTTTTTAAAGCCCAGAGATGTCTTCCACCGTTTCTGTGCAGGAAATGCTAGTTTAATATAAGGACCATTAGTATAAAAATTTGTTGAAATTAAGATAAAATAAAATAAATAAGTAAAAACTCTGTATATAGTAAATGTGTATGTGTATCAAAAATAAATTATCCAAATGTAAATAAAATAAATATCTATATGTAAATATAAAACATAAATAAAT
>JAQIBA010000173.1:204193-233518 GCA_028293925.1 Brueelia nebulosa | reverse complement strand
TAACTTTTTTGCTATGGTATTACGGTCTTCTAAAAGTATAGATAAAGTTTTGAAATGTAATTTTAGTCAATAATTATTGCAGTTTTCTAAATATTCATTGTAGGATCTTGAAAAATCATTGAGGAAAAGGTTAATTGGCATTGTTAGAAAATTGTTAAACAAAAAAATTACCTGTAAATGAATGGCCAGTTTTTGTATACGTTAACTCTCGATTCCATTTGTTCTCTGATTCTTATGAAAGAAAAACTGCAAATTACAACTGCATACATTCAGTTTTGAACTAAGGAGTGAAATTCATGGCTCAGATTCATCGTCTGCTAATAATTTTTTAGCCAACACTGGATATTCATAATTAGAAATCATTTTATATAATTTTTAATATTTCAAAATTGTGCAATTTCGTAAATTTTTTAAGTACAATAAAATTGTATTTTTATAAAAAAACTGGACGATATAATTTACTTTATAAATCATCATACTTCCATTCTTTTGCCAGACTTTTCCTCTCCACCCCAACCCTCGATTGGTGTGCTTTTATCATATTATGAAGGTATAATCCCCGAACATTTTGCACTCCCATGACTCCCGGTGAGGTGATGCTAGGAACATCCAACATGGCTCATTTTGAAGCTCCTTGTGTTGCTCTGTCGCCATGCATAATTTGGCCGAATTCAGTCAATGCAAGAAGAAGTTATGGGGCGTTGAAAATCTAAAATTTTCATGGCGCCCCACTTTCAGACCTGTTTTCGAGGCGCTGTAGCTCGAGCAACCATAAGACCTAAAAAGTTGAAACACATGCCATTCGAAAGAGCATGTAAAGCTCTGTCACTATGCAAAAAGCTCATTTTTGTGGCTTGGATAGGTTCCTCGGGACGGGAGTGCAAAGTTGTCGATTTTCGAGTCGGACGTCGAAAATGGAACGCGTCATTTTCTGTTCAAATGGCGATATCTCCGGAACGGATGGAGATATCGAACTAAAATTTGGGGGTTTTTCATCGAAGGCACAAAGGAACAAACCTGTAAAATTTGAAGAAAAATCACCCATATAATAAATAAAAATAAAATAAATGAATTAACAGCGAGTATATAATGAATAAATAGACAATAATATGTAATGAATAATAAACAGTAAACAGATTCTACATAAAAAATAAATAAACAAAAAATATCGTATAATAATTATTATATGATATGAAGAAAATGTTTTCTTCCTTTTTTAAAGTCATTATCCGCCCAAAGCTCTGTCATATAATTTGAGTTATGTATATTTTCAACTCGGGAATTACTTTCTAAAGCACACCAAAATGCAACCATTCCTTTCTCACCATTTCTTCCCGCCCTTGTGGAACTCCCTCCAATTTCTCCATAAAAATAGACTCACCCAGAGAAGGCAAAGAATTTTAAAAAAACTCGGGAAAATCATAGGAAAAAAAATTGGAGGGATTGAACTTTACCTCCAAAGCCATTCATTACGTATTTGTTTTAATGTACTTCTTCTTTAATATGTACTTTATTTATGTTTAACATAAACTGTATCTTTTATTTAATATAAAATATGTATTGACAAATGGACTTAATATTCATTCATTCATTGATCAAAATCACGATCCTGGTTTTCCCGACATTGACCTTCAGACCCAATCATCACAATACTCTTTCAGTCTGCCCATACACTTATAAAGAGGCTGAAAAGAAATGGCGAAAGTTGGCCAATTAAATTAACCCTTTGCGGTCGTATGTCTGCTCTCAACCACCACAGCAAGGAACTATACGAATATATACGAATCTTATACTGTATGCATTCCTATATCGGTTTCATAACTTTAGGAAGTATGAAGAAGGAGTTAAAAACAAGAATTATAATATTCTAAAAAAGCCGACATTTTGAATTCGCCTGCGATATTTTAGTTATACTTCAAGTTGTACAGCATGTAATGCGGGAAACATAACTTTAATTCCTCAATATAAGAGATGTCGACATTATTTTCGTAATAATACCAAAAATTATTCTTCTTCGGAACACTTTTGACTTTCCTTTTAATTTTCTAAAATTTCCAACCCCTGGGTTTACCCTCCAAGGCTTTTTCCAGTCACCGGCGCTTCAAAGACACAACAATAATAAGTATAAATTACAGGTAACGCCATTTTTAATAAATCTAATATCAAATTTCCAATAAAATGTATCATACTAAAACTTTTACTGGCGGTGTCATTCAAAGAGCAAGAGGACATGAATAACTTTTCAGTTTAAAAACCAAAAAGGGAAATAAAGTTGGAATAAAAGTTGTAAATAAAAAAGTCCTCAAAAAAATTCGTTTATTAGTTTCTTTATTGTATATATTCAAAAAGCACTCTTTTTGAAAGTCCTCAAAGTTACAAAGAATAATATATCAATTTTACTTGAGAAAATATTTTATAGCCATTCTTTGGAAGTCCAATAGCTGAGATGGGAAGTTCTATTCTTTTGATTGTTTATCTTTAAAAAAAACACTGGAAAAATTTTGTTTTTAATGACTTCGGAATTATGTGAATATTTCACAGTGTTCGAAAACGATGGTAAAGTTTTATAAGCGGATTAAGGTCTTGTTCTGTCTCCTTTAATTTCTTTATGAGTTTTAATTGTCTCCCTGCTTTTCTCGCTTTACCAAGTTGGTTTACTCACCTTTTACTTTGGGACACTTCAATGCTTCTACTTTTAATAAACAATAATACAACATCTGTCTTTCATTCTTTTGTTTCATCTTCGGTTTTCTTCTTCCTCTTCACTTCCCCGGAAAGTCGACAACTAAGAACAGTGGGAAGTAAATTCATTTTAACAGGAATGAATTGATCTCAAGGTAAGAAGTTTATGGTTTTAAGCTGCTTAAAAATCAAGTTTTAAGTAAAAAGATTCACACGAACCAATTCTAAAGGAAAGAGCTTAATTAAGTGAGGAGAACTTCAGCTGGAGACGTTTCTTCTGCTTTCCAGACGCTGCAATTAAATTATTTTGCTGTCGAGTTTAGGGAAACGGGCATTAAACAATTTGCAAAAAACAGTTACATAAACCCGAAGGTATAGTTAATTGATTGCTGATTGCTTCCTCTAAATAAGGTAGGACGCAAAGAAGGAAATACTATCATGTAATTTCAATGGAAGCAAACTTCGATGTTAGTGAAAACATTCTGAGGGAGAAATAAAAAAAAAAGGATGGGAGTAAACAAGGAAAGGGAAAAATTAATTGATCTGAGAAACGGGAGGATTCTGTAAGCGACAGGGGTGATGAGGCCAAGAGAAAAAAATTAAAAAGTAAACAAGGGATGAAATGAAATAGGTAAAAAATTTAAAGGAAGTTTAGGGATGAGAAAGAAAAGTTTAAAGGTGTGTAGTGTGGGGGAATGAGTTAATTGGGAGAGATAGATGGAGGCATAACTTTGGAGTAAATTATCTGAAATTGGCACTCTAACGGTTCACATAAGCTGAAGAGTTAAGATCGGAAATGTTTCAGTCAAATTAGCTCAAAAATGAAGTTACATAAATTCCTAACGAATTGAAATTTGGTGAACTCGTTCAGACAATAATTATACATAAAACGTCAACGGTCAAAAAATTAGTTTTTCGCCGTTCTCAGCAAAACCGTAAGTTATATCGTAAAAACAGCTCAGACAAAAATTGTACAGCATTAAATTATCTACAAAAAATGTCTCAATACTTATCTTCCTAAGAGTCACCGTTTCTGAGATATAACGATTCAAAAAGTTGAATGACTTTTAGAAATTGCTCACAAGAAAAGATTGATTTTTCAAGGCTCCATAACTTTTGTTCAAAGCAACGAATTTGATCCAAACTAAGTACAAATAAAGAGCAACATTAGGGCTTTAAAATGAGCCATGTTTGACGTTTCTAGTCATCAGAACTTCTGAAGCTATGGGAGCTCAAAGTTGTACAGAAAATACGATTACAGTCATTTTTGCCTCTTTTTGAGGCCAAATATCAAAATAGTGTCACCTATGATTTCTTTCTAACTTTGCTCGTTTAAAGGGCACATCTTAAGCTTTCGAACGCATTTGGTTTGATTTTAAAGAAACCATCCTGAGTGGGTAAAATCGTCCCGCCAAAGTGGCCATGTTTAAAATGGCCACAAATGTGTCATCCAACTTTTTGAATCGTTATATCTCAGAAACGGTGACTCTTAGGAAAAAAAGTACTAATACATTTTTTGTAGATAATTTTATCCTCTACAATTTTTGTCTGAGCTGTTTTCACGATTAAACTTACCGTTTTGCTGAAAATGGCGAAAAACTAATTTATTGACTTTTGACCCCTCGAAATCGGATTTTTGAGGACTTTTGACATTTTATGTATAATTATACTCTCAACAATTTGACCAATAGGAATTAACCCCTCATTTTTGAGCTAATTTGACTGAGCTGAAAAGGAAATACTGATATTTTTTGTTTAGGCTGTTTCAAACCCTCTATAAAGTTCAAAGGCAACGGAGAATTGCCATTAAACCTCTCTTTCGTGTAAATTTATTTGTACGCGTGCTCTTTATTAATATTTACCAGAAACTACTCAGCGGTAATTCAAAACGCATTTATTCATCTCCGTTTTTGAACGATGCTCTTTATAAACCCGGGCAATGTGAGTAACACAAATAATAAATAAATGTAAACACTAAATATAAACCCTTTTATGTTTCCAACCACCGTTTGAAATAATTACACGAGACAAGATTATTGCCTCAAGAAAACCTTCCCAATGTTGTCATTTGGAATGTATATCTTTGGGAATATTTATCTTCCTTTATCTAAACATTGGTTTTCGGGAAAAGATCACTCACGAATATGTTTGCTTATTGCTTTCAGCTGTTTCAAAGTTAAATGTTGGCTCCTCTCATGGCGCAAAAGTTTTCATCATTACAAAACGATGGGGTTCGCTAACAAAAGATATAAAAACTTGGGGAGAAATATCTGGAATTGAAAGGGTTGGTCGTCCCAATCGTAAATCCTTTTCTCCCTCTTCATATGCGGATAATTCTCTGCTGTATCCCTTCAATTAACAAATTATGTTTTTTAATTGATAGCGGAGTAATCTTCTTTGCTTTTCCTTTCTCTTTTAGAGTTTTCTTTTCCTCCCCCGTTTGTTACTTTTTTGTCGTTATCTTCTTGAGAACACAACGCTTTATTTAATCTTTTCCATACTTTTTTGCTTTTGGCAGTGGTTTTCAACCTTTTTGTACCGGCGGCCATCTTTAAAAACCAAATTGTTGCGCCCCTTTAATTTATCTAAAAATCAAATTTCATAAATGATATTATAATTTATTTAATGGGTACAAAATAAATTAAAAATATAATATTTTTATTATAAGAAATATAACAACAACAAAAAAGTATATATATTTTTGGTTTGTATTCGAAAATGATATTTTGGAAACCACTGACTTACGGCATTAAGTTCATATTGTTTTTTATAATATGCGTTAATAAGGCTCAAAAGCTTTCATTGTTGTTTTGGGGAGTTTGGTTTACTTCCATTATTAATCCGGATTTTACAAAAAAGCCTCAAAGCATTTTTTTATTTTTCAGTTATATTTCAACCCCTATTTTGGAGGCGTAAGCGCTGTGAATCTTCATAAGAAAAACACTTTCTTTAACCCCATCACGTCATATTAAATGAATTAGTCGCTTAATTACAGTTTTTCTTTCATCTTTTAGCGCCTCTTTCGAAAAAGGGCTCTGTCATTGAATAACGCAGGCACACTTATTCCCTTCTTCGCCGTCTTCACTCCCCTCTGTTCTGTTTTTCTCGAAAGCTTCAACAAGTGAATTTAACTTTTTAAATAAAATTCCTGTATTTTATTGATATCGCGAGTTTTTCAAATATTACAATAATTTTTTTCCACCAACACAAACGAGCATTCGGACTTTTACCTGATTCGGACATTCAATATGAACATTTATTTTTTAATTAAAACTTTGAGGGCGAGGGGGAGGGGGAGTTTGTACAGTTCATTGGAGTTTTCCTGTTGGAAAAATAAAGGAAATGAGGGAATGGGAGGCAATGAGGCCAACTTCCGGGCGTAAAGGGAGAGAGGAAATGATGCGAATAATTTTAAGTGGGCGAACTGAAGTGATTTAGAAAATTAGCGGTTTTTTCGAAATACATTTTTTATTCTAGAAATCCTAAAAAGGCATTCTTTCCACATAAGATAAACATAGGAAGACATCCGGGGATTTAAACGGACAGTAACTCAACCTTGAAACAATATTAAAAGAAATTTAAAAGTTTATAATTCAGTAATTAATACATAAATTAAAAATAAATATAATTTTAACCTATAAAAAATAAATATAATAACAATTCGTATAATATCTTATATTTTTAATTAACCCTTTCGCGACAAGTTTCCACTAAACAAGTGCATCATCCCTCAATATCAGCAAGTTAATGATTAGTGTAAAGTAATTATTGTATTAGTTAATATAGTAATTATTAAAATTATTGTATTAGTTATATTATTGTATTGTCTAATTTATACTGTCATATTGTAATTATTGACTGTTAGAAAAATTATAAACCCCGAAAGGGGAAGCAATATTAAATATATTTTTATATTATTATTTCTTATTATTATTATAATTAACCCTTTCGCTCTAACGTCTCTCCGCAAGTGAAAACAAAAGTAGGAAAAAACCAAATGGTGGAAGTAATAAAAGTGGAAATAACAAATCAAAAAATTATCCAATTCCCGAAATGCCCTCATGAGAAAGTTCCAGAAGGAAAAGATGGGAATAAAACAAGTTATTTATTTTCTGTCATTTCAAATGATGAAAAAGGGTCTCGAGAAGCAATCTGGAGGAATGGAGAGAGAGAAACACCGAGCCTGGAGCGAAAGGGATTGGTGAAAGGGGTCAGGGGGTGGGGGAGGGTTGGAACAAGAGGACTATTCAGGAATGAGAATTTGCGTTGTTCCGTTAGTCCGCCAAAGGAAGAGGTGGATGGAGGGAAAAGGAAACATATTTTTGGGTAATTTAAAAGAAACCTCTTTGTATTGTTTTGTCGCCATCGATGGAACAAATGCTACAACATTTTTTGTCATAGTTTATGTATAAACACAGAGAAACCAAATTTACACGGAGAAATACAATGAAAAAGAATTATAAATATAAATTTTAAAAAGACTAATGTATCAATTACAGTCAAATTTTAGAAGATATTCTAAATACAGAAAAAAATCAACAGAAATAATAAGAAAAATCCATCGTAATTAACGACCAAAATATAAAATTAATAAATTCATTCTATTCTCAATATTTCTATTGTCAGCACTGAATTAAGATTAAAATTCGAATATCGGAAAAATCGGGGAAAAAAATTGTTTTTTTTCCATCAACTTTTTCGAATCCTTCGAAATAGAAAATTGTTTTCCCCCGTATTACAGAGGTTATTTGTAGAAGCTGTTAATTGTTCACTTCGCAAACGTGTTAATCGATTTTGTTTTGTTTGATCTGATCTCCCATTATTTTCCCTCGCCATTGGTTATTTTAATTTTATCTCGTCGTTTTATTTATTTTTTGGAAATTCAATTTTTCTAAAAAAATTAAAAGCAAACATTGATAAAAAAAAAAGGGAATTAAATTCTGTATTCCCGAGTAAATAACTCTCACTATCGGTGTTCGAATATCCGTTAATTTATTTTTTTTAATAATTAACTCATATAATTCAATAAAAACTATAATTATCTTAATTTTAATGCGATGAGTTGGTTTAATTGAGTTGGTTTAATAACTTCAAGCGAAGACAATTATATCTTCGGCTAAAAACATTCCTTCTTTCCCTCATAAAAGTTTTCTGACACTCATAAATAAATAAATATTAAAATCAAAACGTCACTGCAATAATAAAAGCGGGGGTGTATAAATTAGCAATGGAAAACCAAACCAAGGGAATTCGGATTTTAAAAAACTTTTATTATATGCTTTTCGCAGCACCCAATGCACTGTCGTAATCAAATTTGAGATAAGGTTGACAGTCCTCTTGCCCGAAATCACCCTCTTCATTCACCCCTTCCTTTGGGGGTTGAGGTAATAACGGAGCGGTGAATTTATTACTGTTTTTGTTTTTTCCCTGCATCAGCGCCAACATTATTCGGTAATCCTAATTTTACGTATTATTTGCTAATCTCAACTAAAGCGATTTAATTTTCCCGTGTCAGCGAGAACTTAAGCAGTCATAATTTCGTAATATTAATTAATTTTAAAAACTTAATTAAAAGTTTAAGAGTCTTTCGTAACTTTCGGAGTTGTTATTTCCGTTTGTGGGAATGTCTGTCAGTAGAGTTTTATATTTTTGGGAGGTTACGAAAGAAAAACAAAACTGAAAGTTCATCGAAAGCTTTTATACGCTTCAATAAACATTTATTTGAAGGTTTTTTATCCGTTCAACTGTAAATAAATTTTGTTTTTAAGTGCAGATTGTTTTACCAAAAAGAAAAAATGAAATTACGCATTAAAGGACATTTTGTGAAGAAAACTGAACAAAGTGTTGGGAAATCTTTCTAAATCGCATATTTTCCAAGACAAGTGTCCATTATTTGCATTCTCTTCAACCCTTTATTTTGCAGTTATTAAAGGTTATTTCACACTCAAAAAAATGTCAACAATCGTTTACTAACAAGTGTCAAAACACCATTTGCTCTCACGCGCAATTACAAAAAATAAAACAAAGCTTAATTAAAGGGGTTGAAATATTTAGTACGCATCTCAGGATTTGTCAGAGTCCTCATTTTCGAATTTATTCGGTCGGAAAACACTGTCTCATCAAATTAAGCAACTTTATGAGGGGACAAATAAAATTTCATCCCCTTTGATTTCACTATGTATTTTCGATATTTTCGAAAAATGCAACGACGAGATGAAATCGCGATTAAGTCGTTAATTGAGCCCCTATACCGAGAGTTTGTTGCCCCCTGCTCGCATTCCACCCCATACGGAGTGTCATCCCCCAAGGGGGAGAAATCCGACGCCTCCTTTTAATATATGTTTTTTTTAAAGGGAATTGGTGATTCGAGGGAATATTCTAAACAAAGAATGGGAAGAGATAATTTACAAAACAAAACATATACAAAGTTATGGTATAATTCAGTGATGGCCAAACTTTGAGAATGTGCGGGCCAAAGTTGAGTTTGGTGTAATTTGGCGGGGCATAACGTATGCGAAAATTAAATATGGATTTTTAATATTAGATTTTTCTATTTTTCTCATTTCCTCCTTTTCTCTTTCTTCTCATTTTCTTCTTTTCTTTTCTCATTTCCTCCTTTTCTCTTTCTTCTCATTTTCTTCTTTTCTTTTCTCATTTTCTTCTTTTCTCATTTTCTTCTTTTCTCATTTTCTTCTTTTCTTTTCTCATTTTCTTCTTTTCTTTTCTCATTTTCTTCTTTTCTTTTCTCATTTTCTTCTTTTCTTTTCTCATTTTCTTCTTTTCTTTTCTCATTTTCTTCTTTTCTTTTCTCATTTTCTTCTTTTCTTTTCTCATTTTCTTCTTTTCTTTTCTCATTTTCTTCTTTTCTTTTCTCATTTTCTTCTTTTCTTTTCTCATTTTCTTCTTTTCTTTTCTCATTTTCTTCTTTTCTTTTCTCATTTTCTTCTTTTCTTTTCTCATTTTCTTCTTTTCTTTTCTCATTTTCTTCTTTTCTCATTTTCTTCTTTTCTCATTTTCTCTTTCTTCTCATTTTCTTGTTTCCTCTATGTTCCTGCTCTCACGTCTATTGCCGGCTTTACCCTTTTTACAACATTTTATGCAAACAGTCCTTTTGACTTCTATGACAGAATCTAAAAAAGAAGGGAAACCCAAAGTGTAAATTTAAAATTTTGCCGAAAGGTAAGAAAGAATATAAAATCACCAAATACGTATGTGAATATAGGAATTAAAGAGCGGGCCACATGCAACACCTTCACGGCCCATAGTTTGGCCATCACTGATCTAGCCGAAAAAACATGACAGATGGCAGCAGCTCGAAAGGAAATTCTTGAGGAAATTATTTAGTGTAAACCCTCAAGAGCTTTTATGTGTAAGCTCCAAAAGCTTATCCACCCCGAGTCATATTATTTACTTCCGGGAAAGCGGCAAAAAAGACTTTTCTATAATTCCAGAGCAACTGGAGAACGTTGGCTTTTAAAAAGGTGTTCTCTCAGGATTCCTTAATGTAATCTCCCCCACTTTGCAGTCAAACAAGTGCACTAATTAGCCTCAGAATGCAAAGCTACAGTGAGCGCGAGTCGAGTCATATGCAAATCGCGTCTGAAGTCGCGATAAATAATTCAATTAATTCCAAATTGATCTCCTCCGACATCTCAGATAAAAACCTCCACTTCACGGCGATGAGATAACATCCCTTGGGATAATTTTAAATCACGACATCCAATAATGAAGTACTCAAATAAGCCCAATGAAATACGAAACCGAGTAACGGCTAAAGATTCTTTTTTTATCATCCCCATATAGTGAATCATAGCAGTTCGGACAATAAACGAATTGAGGGCGTAAGAAGAGAACAAAGGCAGCGCTTCCTGCACCCGAGGAAGGGGTGAGAGCAAAAGCAGAAGAGCCTCCAGGGAGCGGATTTTAGGAGGCCTAATAAGACCAATGAAATATAAAAGTTCTCTACACAAGAGTTCCATTTCGGTGTAATGACCGAGATTTTTTTTTATTATCGCTACCCTAGCTGTGGGGTCGATATCCAACCGTTGTCAGGTGGAGATGTATTCTATGAGACGACCATTAATTTCATAGTAAATGATAATTAAATTTCGAAATAAAAATTTCCCGGCGTAAAAAAGAGCAGATTGTTAAAGATTGCGTCCCCTCCATTTTTTATGAAAAATGTCGATTTTAAAAATTCCTTTCATCTCTCAAATACCTAATCATGATAGATAAAGTGAGTGTTTTGAAAATATTTTAACCAGGTGAATTACCCCACAAAGGAATTGCAAAGACAAATCCTTTTCATTTCCTAAAATACAAAAATTCCAACAATGCGTCTTTTCCTTTGCTTTTGTCCTTCGACAATTTACAAATTTAAAATAACCTTTTGACATAGTAAATTCCTTGCATGCTTAATAAATACAACCGCCGTTCTTAATCAGACAACCCATTTCAACACCCTTTCCGACTTACGCTCTCTGCACTTAAGAAATCACCACGCATTTTAAATAATTTTTCACCCCTTCTCACTTTCCGCTTTTTTTTCTACCCTCCTTTCCCCGGAACTTTGTCAGGTTTCGGAGGGAAGCGCTGTCACGGCCAGGGAAAGCGAAATTATGGTCGGAAAATTGTTTACAATTTTGATATAATTCATTTTTACCCCCTCCCTAATTATTGCTAAGGCTTTAACAAGCAAACTTTTGTAAAGAGAAGTTGTTCAAGTTCTGCTTGTTACGGATCTTATTGCCACTGTATTTAAAGAAGGTAACAAACGTGAGAAAAATTAAAAAGGATAATCATCAGTTGAGAGCATCGGAAGGTTTTAAATTTGTAAATGAAAACCTTTTCATTTTGACTTCGAGAGGAAAATATTTAATTTGAGTTATCCTTTGTAATTTAGAAGAATTTTAACATTAAACCTTCATTTTGTTAAAGTGTCGTCGGCTCCGCTTTCTAATTAGCACTTGAGGAATTTTCTTCGTTATAAAAAAATCAAAATTCTTCTCCTCGATATTATACTTTGTAATATAATCATTTAAAAAACTCATTTCGATATTGGATAATTTTAAACTTATCCAATTCTGTCGGAGAAAGCTCTCGAAAAGCTCAAGCATATGAGAGGGATATTAATTTTGTCAAACGAAACCTCCTCTTTCTTTTCTAATTAAACTGAAAGGGAATACTGCTGATTCTCTCTTAAAAAAAAAATAAAAAAGATTGCTAACCGATTTAAATTAATTTATAAAAAATTTAAATTTAATAAAAAAATTCCTTTTCCCCTTGAGATGTCGTCCAGGTGATTTCGAATTGTGAAGTTTTGAGAGAACTCTAATAAAAAATCAATTCTTCGCACTTTTTCCTTCATTTAATTTGCGGCAGAGGACAATTAATACTTTATATTAATATTCATATTTTTCTTCCCTAATTCACCCGTAAATATTAGGTTTTTTTCAGTATAATTCGTATTCAATACAATAAGATTTTCAATAAATTCAGATACACCAAATTTACAAAAAATAACAATAAATAAAATTACGAGTCTGAATTAGGGTCTACCTTCCATAAATAGAAATAGTATAAATTAATAAACAGTGAGTGTATAATAAATAAATAGACAATAAGTGTATAGTGCACAAATAGACAAGTATGTTATAATAAATAAACAAAAAGTATGAAGTATATAAACACAGGCAGGAAGACAGACAGACACACAGACAGGCAGACAGGCAGATAGACAGACACACAGGCACGAAAACCAAGTTAAATAAAACCGTTTAATAATAATAAAAATACAAAAACAAATGACAATCGCTAAAATATTGTGACGTCACATTTATTCATCCCTCAGAATCTGTTTTCATTTGAAATAAAATCCTGTAAAAAGAATTCCAAAATGACTGTTAAAAGATCTTAATCGTATGAGAATATAATGTCTTAATTTGATCTTCTTAATAAAATGTAATTAAGACACAAACCCCATTTTCTTACGTTGAAATTCAGCCACAAATTCCGCCGTCAAAATAAAAGAAACAAATGATGGCTGCCATTAAAAACTGCCTTATTTTTCTGAGTAGGACACTGAAAACGCCCGTGCGTTACAAAATTTAGGAGTTCAAAGATTGTAAAAATAGGCACATTATGGGAGGACAACAGTGGAGTGTAAATGGAAAAATAAATGAGAGAACAAACAAAAAATAACAGATTAATTTAATTAAAAAAACTAATTCTGGAGACGAATGCTTAGAAACGACACTTTCTCTGCAACCCTCGACGTGTTGCCTGGCTACGACAGGGGTTCATCCCCTCACCAATTAACCAGTGCATTCGCTTTTGTTTGCTTATCATACGACACATATGAGTATTATGATTCACTTTCTTCTTTATGATTAAGTGAACTGTCTCCATT
Source organism: Brueelia nebulosa (assembly GCA_028293925.1). NCBI lineage: Eukaryota > Metazoa > Arthropoda > Insecta > Psocodea > Philopteridae > Brueelia > Brueelia nebulosa. The sequence continues at coordinate 220,428 of JAQIBA010000173.1, read as the reverse complement.
AATGACGACCTCTGCTCTTATGCCAACAGTACCAATTACGCTTCCACTCTGGATTTTATCATCTTTTTGCCGTGTTCCGCATTGAATTGAATTGAATAAAATTTTACTTGAAGAGTTCAATGAGACTTATCAACGATTACTCCAAATTTTGATCGCCTGTGCTCAGTTAAACAGGTGTACCTCTAAATGATAGGTGGATACCTCGGACACAAAAAGTTTTGCGAAACACTGCCCCAGTTGAATGATCAATTCAAAAAGGGGATGAGAAACACATCTGCCGATTTTATTATCAGGGGCGGAACCAATTTATTCCTCTTGAAAAAATTTCTTTTGGGATGTTAATATGTTTTACCCTTAACGTTTCCTAACAAAGACAATAATTAACTCATCTTTTCTAATTAACATATTTTTTGGAGTTCTGCTATTTTCTTTATTCCAAACTGAATGCATAGAGCAGAGGGGAGGAACCTGCGGCCTCCATGAGGTTCTTGTGGGGTGTTGTGAATCTATGGCCATTGTATTTTATTTTCTCTATAGTTGAATAAATTAACCCTTTGCGGTCGTATGTGTACTCTCAGCCACCACAGTAAGGAACTATACGAATATATACGAATCTTATACTGTATGCATTCCTATATCAGTTTAAACTTTTCCTCAATTTCTATTAAACCTTTTTATCAACTAATACAATTGGAGATAACAAAATTTAGTCTAAACAAAAGTTGTGTATTTTCTAAATTGTATTTATCAGTAATTAGAGATTCTCTATTGTTAAAATATTACTGAATATTATGTATATGTATCCCTGCTCTTTCCAAAGAAATTAATTCCGACCAATTCGGTACCCATACCCAAATTTTATACGACCGCAAAGGGTTAATAAACCCATAGAAAAGCTGTAATACTTCCATAAAAGTCACTTTCTTAGGTCAATCAGATTATACTACCCCTCATACTTCAGGCTAATTTAGAGTATGAAGTGAGTCCTGATCTACTCTTGTGTCCTTTCCTGCTTAATGACGACCTCATACGCTCTTATGCAACAGAACCAATCACGCTTCTACTCTGGATTATCGTTGTAACCCCAGTTAAAGGATCATTTAATTGTCCTTTCATCTGAAAAAAAAATATATTTGAAAAAGGGGATAGGATTGCCACGTGGAACATCTTCTTCTGGCTCACTCTTCTGCTCTGGAGCCTGCAATGGTTGCGGGATCGGGTGATTGGATGAACCCCGTGGAGAAAGCGACTGAAGAGATCAACTCTAGCTGTTCTGCAGGTGTACGCACCGAATGATCAGTCAGAAATGCCTCCTTCCTATTAGAAAGTGGACAATTGTATCCTGAAAGGAGGAGTTGAGTCTGAAAAGGAAATTCAAAATTGTGGAATCCTCAGGCGACACTTCTCTGAAACGATAATCTCTAATTAATAATTTTTAATGGTGTACCACATGCGGGCGAATGACCTGAGGTAGCACTTCTTCGGGGTGATAATTTCAAAGTAAGAATTTTCGGTGGTACACCAAAATGCGGGCGGAGGGTGAGAACTCAAACAGTCGGAAAGGTTTCAGGTGAAACTTTGCTTTTTAAACTTTCTAAAAGTTTAACACAATGTGTTCCAATCAAATCATATCCCACTTTTGTGTCAAAGTTTGGGGTTCAATTTAAATTAGCGCTTCTTCTCGAGTGCATCTTCATTTGACAAAAGAAGTTTCTCATATTGAAGACCGTCTGAACCCGTTTTCATTGTTTAATCCATCTCCACGGAAGTTTTAATGATCCAATCAGGTACAATTTGAAAAGAACGCCAATTAAAAAGGCGTTATTTACGACGACTTCCTCATTTTCCTCGTTAAGAATTCTCTTCGGGACATTTCAAGTCTCACACCTGAATAATCTCCCAACCTCTTATTATTCTCCTGCTTTTCTCCACCACAAAGTTACAACGGAGAGGAACTAATGAGAAAAATGAAATTAGACTGTATTAAAGGCCAACTTTTACTTCACTGATTTTAATTTGAATAAAGAGGGGAATCAGGACTTCGACACAAAGGCAATTTAAAAAAAAAAAAAGATTGTTGGCATTTGCTTTTTAACGAAGAGTAATTAAATTTATACGTAAATTCTGCTCTCCAAGTTTTAAAATTCATTTCCAAACGCAGATTGCCATTGTCGGGTTTTCACCATTTTTTTTCTTATATCTTTAAACCCATTTAAAAACATTCCTTCATTTTTTTTATTCTCTGTAAAGGGATTTTCCAATTGTCTTTTTTCGGGATAGTTATTTCTAATGCCTCCTAAAAATCCCCAAAATGTATTTTTTTTGGTTTTGAATCAGCATTACCATATGGAATAAAAAATATCTTTTCCTTCACCAAACTGCGAATAATCGTTGTAAACTTCAGAGAAAAATGAGCAGTTGATGATTTAAATAAAAAAATTTTATCTCAAACTTATTTGTTCGATGTAGAATTTACTTGACCTCAAGCGAGTGTTAGAAACCTAAGCTTAATTAATGGTCCACACTTCGGTGTCAGGAAGAGAAGGGTGCGGTGGAGGTGAAAATGACAGCTCAATTAAAATTTAATTTGTTTAGGATCTTCTTAATCTAACTTTTCTCCCGCTGTAACAAAATTAGAAGATGGGTATGATCTGAAACAGACAGCAATAATATATAACAGTACACCCTGATAAAAAAAAGTGAAGCAATACTCGAAAAAAGGAAAGGAAAAGGAAATACTGAAACATATAATCAGTCGAATCGAAAAAAATAATTTTGGTTTGTTTGTGCACCCCTGTGGGCCGAAGATGGAATCATAACGAGCCAAAGTAACAGATTTAACATTTAACCCTTCTTTAAATCTTGGTAAAATCCTTAGTTGTCGGCGAAAAGTAAAACTCCAAGAACTGTCTTTTCATGATTGTATTGTGCATTGTATTGTATTGTGAATTTAAAACATTTTTTTGATAACTTCCGATGTTTAAAACGTCTTAAAATTTCTGTCTTTAGAATTTGTAATGTTTAATAAAATTTTTCTCTTGCAGATTAAGACGTATAAGTCTCATTTTAAAAGCCCTAAATCAGTGATGGCCAACCTTTGATAATATGGGGGCCAAATTTGAGTTTGGTCTAATTTCGTGGGCCACAACGTTTGCGAAAATTAAATATAACAATTGAAAATTGTAGTTATTTTCCATTGAAAGTTATTCTAATATTAGAATAACCCCTTAATTAAAAATTAAAGTGAACTAGAGTCACCAAATATGTATGTGAATATAGGAATAAAAGAGCGGACCACATGCAACACCTTCACGGGCCGTAGGTTGGCCATCACTGGTCTAAATAGTTTTTTCATTTAATTCAACCCCAAAATTTAATTTCTCAGAAAAAAAGCCACATTCTAAAAAACTATTTCATGTTTAGAAAAATAACATTCAGCTAAAATTACCTCATTAAAAGCTATAAAGACTGAGAGTTCACACTGTTTTTGGTATTTTTTCTAGAATATTACCGGAAGTAACACATCACCGATCTCTACTTTAGCGCCCATAAAATGAGAGAGAGATTTAATTTTAAAAAACAAATCGTTATTGATTTTACACTATACTTTCGTTATAGAGTTTATATCAAATTCTTGGCTATTTAATTATACTGTTAATAATATATTTAAATTGTTGCCCTTCTCGAGTATTACAATTACAATTACATAATATATAAAAAATATTTCCTTAATAATTTATCCTCCCTAATTTCCCTTTGTTCCCTCTCCTGGATTGTTTTTCAAAGCTTTTATTAACTCCTTCTTCACCTTCTTTCTTCTTCTTCTTCTCTTTTCCAAGCCTGTCCCAAATGCAGTTCATTAAACTCTTCCTCCCCCCCTTTCGTCCACGTTCCCATCCCCTTTTTCACTTTCCAGCAATCATACACGCTGTGACGGTCCTCCCCTTTTTCCGCACTTTAAATCCCACACATAAAATAACCATTTGAACGCAATTTTCCGCATTAATTGCTAAAAGCTTTTAGTCACTCCCCTTTTTGGTATTTATTACCCTCTTTTTATCATTTCGCTTTTAAAATGAACTCATTTACTTAGTCATTAACCTCCGCCGTGCTTTTAAAATAACACAACCTTTGACTACTAACTGGATTCAATAAAAAACCCAAATTTAATTATCCACTTTTACTAACAAGTTAAAATACAAATAATCCGAGAAAATGAAGGTTATATACCAACAATGAATTGCTTAACCTCTTCCCGAGAACAAGAAGAATCGTAAGATGATTATTAAAAGCTCATAAATGAAAATTCACTTTTACAAGCATTTGTTCCGTCCACTGTATCATAACCCAAATTAAAAATTAACGTTTGGGGTAACCCCATAAATTATTGGGTTTATACCCATTTTCACGTTTCTACAGTATTGATAATAAAAATTTTATATGTTTCGGATTTTTACGCGGCAAACTGTAAGATCAATGAACTCACCCCAATGTTTGGAACTTTATTTTTTTTACGATTTCTCAAATCTCAGAGTGGGGTTGATTTTTTTAATACCAACGACGGATGGGAAACAACTGCCGGTTTTATTATCAAGGGCGGAATTTACTGTTATGAATGTTATGATCGTCTGAAGAATTTAGTGTATGTGTTATACATCATATTTTAGAAATGCCAGGCCATCACTGCAGTCTTCAAAAGACTAAAAACTCAGTTATGACTTTTCAAAAAAGTCAATTACCTCGAGAGGTCCGTCCAAATTAGCCAATTTGCTTCGACAAAGAGGATTCAGCAACCACAGTAACTTTAATGAAATCACAGCGGTCTGCAAAAGACTCCCACACGAGTGGGAGTAACTCATGACGAGAAACTTCACCCAAATTAGTCAATTTGTTTCAGTGGAAAGGATTCAGAAACCACAGAGGCTTTAATAAAATCTTTGTTTCTCAAAAACTGCAATCATTAACAAACAGACCCGAAGCGATATTTAACATTAATTCCTGAAACAAAGCTGGGATTTTTATGAATAATAATCAAAGCTCTAACGAACCTTCTTTTGGTTTCGATCTCTAAGTGGACTCCACTAACAATTTTATCTATGAATGTGAGGGATGAAGATTTGAGCCAGAGAAAAAGGGTGAACTCTGCACTTAGTACAGGGAATGCTACCCCACTTGAAGGAGATTCTTTTACTGGCTTTTCGGACAAACCCCCACTTGAACAGGTCTGTCTTCAACAGCTGAAGAGTTCTCCTTTAGGATTAGAACAGTTTGTAGCAACGATGATGACTAATGATTGGCCTTTAACCGTAAAATATTAATTTTTGACGAAGTGGCCGATGGGGATGAAATAAGGGGTAGAGGATATGCCTCTTGGCAAGTGGAAAGGGTTGATGTGTTCATCTCGGAAAATTCTTAAATGAAGGATTGTTTTCCGGCGGCCAACTCCATCATCCGTCAACAACATAGAAAATAACGATCAAAAAGTTTAGGTTTATAAAAACTGAAGGGAGTTTTTTTGATGAATAATAGGTTTTTGAGGATTTCTTCAAAATGAAATTTACATTCAAGAACAATTATGTAGATACAAATGGAGAAATATATGTAAAAACTCCCTCCCTCGCTGTGATTTGGAAATATTAGATACAATAACTCTTACTTTTAGTATTAACTCCTCGAGAAAAAAACTCGTTTTGTTCAGAGTTAATAGAATGTGAAGGAGTAGCTTACACATTGCGTGATTGTCACTTGCAACGCATTCCGACGGATGAGTTAAATGAAAATTGTCACAGCTTTTCGTCCCTCTCTGCACTCTAATTTCATTCGGTTAAAAATTTTTTAAAGAGATAATGTTCCCGTATATGTATTTGAAAAAAGTTTTTAAAAATTATTGAATTTTCATGTTTTTTTTTGAGGAATTTTAATGCAGTCAGAATGGTGCAGTTTACGAAAAGCTTTTACATGTAAAATGGGTATGCTACGTATTTATGCACACTCACATTCGTTAACGTCCCACTTATAATAGTATAAACATGAAAAAATAAAAAATGTATTTCCCGAATTCCATCCTTTTTTCTTTTTGCCAGTTGAATATATTACAAACAATAAAAGTGAACCTCATTTATGTTATAACCGTTCAGAAAGAAATCCAATCATTCGTTTAATTTATTGCAGAACAATGCCCTATGTTGATGCCACGTATGTCGTATAGATTAACCGCAGTTATGACTGCTAAAGGGTGCACACAAAGAATTAAACTGTCAATGTGTAAACCCACAATTTTGTTCATTAATCATTTCTTTATTTTTATTTTTTTTAATCCTGATTATAACACGGGCATTGTTATTTATGTCAAAACTTGATCTTCATAATTAACGATCAATAAACAAAAGAAATTGAAGATTTAATCCTTTTTAAGTTTGAATTGGCGAACCGTTTGTAAAAGTTCATTATTATCATATCCGAATGGTACATGAATATCCATTTAGAAAAAATTATTTAAAAAAAGATATAGTAAGTGTCAGAAGACAAACTTTCGAAATTGGATATAATTTTTCATAATAGTTACGTGACAACGTTGTGAAAAAAATCTTCAGTTTTGCTTAAAATTACGTCTGTAAAATCCAAAATTAGGTCTACTTTTTAAAATCAGTGCTAAAATTCTGTTTTGACCCAGTGATACAATTTTATATCAGAAGGTTTAATTAATAATTTCTAACAGTATCTGAATCAAATCTGCAAATAACAATTACCCTTAAAGCTGTATTTAAAATCAGTATCAGATTCGCCATAAAGCAATCCAAATTTCGAAATTTTGGGAGAAAGGAAATTTTCCTCTCAAATTTACTAAACTTTTTTAAACAATTTTTTAAAAAATGACCCTACTTGTTATAAGTATTGCCCGAAATTCTTAAAAATTGGAATGCATTTTGGATACTCCTCATTTGAAAAATTAATAATTTATTATGCAAATTCTTTCAGTTAAACTATTTTGAATCACTTACCAATAATGTTTGCAAGTAATTTAAAATTTAATATAATTATCGGTCTTTTTTAGAATTCATTTCTTTCATTTACAATTTTCGTTATTTTCCTGTCTTAGAATAATCTTAAATTTATTTCTATTTTTTCTATACTTGACTTATGAATCCAATGTTATTTAAAAAACTTAACGCGGAGTCATCATCATTATTATTTGTACCCTCTCCTCTTCTCACCTGTTAAAACCTTATTTCCCTATGCTTATAAATAAGCCCTATAGTTCTTCTTAAGATAGCACTTATTTCATTCATTACCTGGGAACTGTAAATTGGTCTATGGATTTTATATTTATCTTGCCGGAGGGTCTTTCATTTAAATTTACAGTTTATTCTCCCCCGCCATTCGCACACTTTCCCCCACCACTTCGCCGAAGGAGGCCTTTTTTAATGCATCCTTTACTACGGAAGGCCGGCAGAGCAACCGAATTTCAATTCCTGGATTTTTTTGTTGCTATTATCATCGTTCTATGACAGCTTGATCAGCAACACAGTATTTGAAGCCTCTCCAGGGTCAGTACAAAATGAACAAAACTAAAGGAAGAAATAGGAATTAAAATGCAAATCCATACAAAATCATTAGGCGCCTCCGGGAGAAAGAAAACACAAAGGAAAATGAGATAATAGTTTGTTTTTAACAGGAGCGGCAAAGAACGTTCAATTGTAATAAATATTTAAAATCCCAAGATTTTAATTAAATTTAAAATTTGGTAAAGAGCCTCTAAAACTTAAGAACAAATAACGGCAAAAACCCTTATCAAAATGATTTTTCAATTGTGAAGAAAGAGAAACATATTAATTTTTAATGAAAACCAAACAATTTAATTTTTAATGAAATCGTGATTCTTCCGCTAATGTTTCGTTACATGATTGTTAAGAAAATATAATTAAGAGATTCCTAATTAAATATGCACTCCGGAAACTAAAGATCCCGAGGGCATTGCTACTCATTTTTAGAAGTAAATATCCGTAAACTTTGAACTATGGAAATGAGTTCAAAATGGTACGAAAATAGAAAAGGCAATAAGAATTCTTAAAAGCGAAAGAAAGTGAAGAAATAATATAATGATTAGGATAAATATTAAAAAAACCTATTTTAATTAAAAATTTGCCGAATTAAAAATAAATGGAGGGCATAGTTTTTAAAAATTACAAAGATAGCCATTAATATGTGACAAAAAGAAGAAAATTTCGTGGACTTCGCATGATTATCAAGAAAAGTTTCCTAAACTATGTTAAAAACAAACTCCATAACTCCTGTTAAAAACAAACTATTTTTCAAAAAATAAAAAAACATATACTGAATTTTCACGCATAAATTTCATAATTAAAAGGGAATGTGTGCAGCGTAGTGGACCATACAAAACAGGGAAGAGAAAAACGTTCAGTCCTGAAAAAACAGAACCCGACGGAAAATAGTTTCCGCCGGAAATTGACCCCAAAATTTCGTGAAGTCCCCAAATTTTTACATTTCTTCCTTACTTTTACTGTTTCTTTCTGAGCCAATTTTGATTCTTTAATTAATGTTTTTTTTGTTCACGAGAATTGTATACTTTAAAAAGTTCATCACAATTCTTTTGCTCGAAATATTTAATAACTCACAGTCGTTATGAACGAAGAAAAAATATGAATAAGTGTTATGATAACAAAATCTATTCGAAGGAGAAGCAAAAAATAAAAGAAATATAGGAGAATTGTCTAAAATCAAGAATGAAACGGTCTGGAGAGGAAGAGAATCCTTACGACATTGAAAACTAAATAATCCATGAAAAAATCAAACGGAATACTAATCATTTGTATTTGTAAAATAATATTTGAGAATTGTATTTGTTACGACTCTAGAAAAAAAAATACTTGAAGTGTTACAGGAATGAGATTAGAAATCAAAGAAAACAAATCAGAGATCATTTTTGAATATTTTATCCCGACATTAATAATAATTTTAACTATAAAATTGAAAAAGCATAATAACATGTAAACCCATTGAAATAAATCGAAGTAGAGTTTTCCTGTCAAAATGAGACGAAAAACCAGCGTGAGAGTAACAGAAACAAATTGAACACCACTCAGATGGAATGAGAAAGAAGTTGAGGAGAAAATATTAACAAAAATGTGATGATTATCCAAAAATTATGGCTTTAAAAATAAGAATTGATGAAGCCATCAAACACAAAAGTTGTGGAATCATTGAATTCTATGGGAAACCCTTTAAATTCTTCGAAAGAAAAATGCAAATAAAAATAGAGTAAAATTTTATCAATAGAAATAATTGGTTAACAAAAAGAAATGAAAATCAAAGGAAAAATATTTGAGAAAATAAATGAGAGTAAACACGGAACCCTTACAAAAATTTATAAAAGAAAGTAGAGCTTATGGAAATTTGAAAGCACAATAAAAATTATTTTAGGGAAAAATGGAAATCACACCTTGCAAATATAAACAAAAAGATACACCTTTTCGAACCCAAGAAAAGGCATTTAAAATAACGTATTTATAATCTATAATAAAATATCTAATTATTTATTTATATTTGTGCATACCCAGTTATAAAAAGAACAAATTTGATCAGTTTTCGTACAACAGTGTTTTCGAATAACCAAAGCTTTTAAATCTTAACCAAAAAAAAGTCTCACCGATGAGAATGAAACACTGTGCATCCACAACAACCGCCTTCAGTTAAACGGGAACAATGTGTTGAAATGCTCGAAAAAGGGGACAACAATGCCAAACTGCTCTTTTGAATCAACCCCTAATTTATTCTGTTGCAACATGAACCTTCACTCTTGACTGACATCGAAAGGGGACTTTTGATGTCTGTATATCGTAAGATGACTACCGGGGGATTCATAAAGAGTGGCAATCAAGAACCAGGAGTGCAGGGGTTCTGTTGATGTCCCTCTGTTCGATCTTTTGCCAGGCAAAGATCAAAGAACCGAGTTATACATGCTACTAAGGGAAGTTTCGTTACTAATATTTTATTGAAGATCAGGGAGAAACAAGACGAAATATATTTACTTATTTATTCAGGAAAAGCACAGACACAACAGAATTGTTTCAATGCTTTCAACTCTTCAATTGAAAATCGTGATTTGATTATAGAAATAACGATTCCATCATTTTTTCAGAGGGAAAACAGACTTTTACTCCCCTTGAAACCAATGACTTGTCTTCTGATGAAATCCGTCATATTTACATGCCGGATTTAAGAGCTCAATTCTAAAAAATTTCCATAAAAAATAACTGGAAATTTGTATTATAAAAAAAACCCCTTTAAAGCTTTTACTTTAATTGGGAACGATGAAGTGTATGATTTTAAAACATATATTTTCCAGAAGAGCTGCAAAATTTTCCGGTAAATAGCCTTCTGATATTAATATCGTAATTATGAACTTTTTTTTATAAATATATCATTTTTTTTTAATTTAATCGATTTTCATTTGATGAGCCCTTTGGCATTTATAAAGTTTCTAACAAAAAGGAAAGTTTTAAGAAAGAACTGCAGAGAATTTCATGTCAAACTTCAATGTTTAAAATTCTAAGTTAAGCAAACAATAAAACTAAAAACAGCGCTGTAAATTAAAATTGAACGAATTATTGCAAAACAAAGAAAAAATGGGAATAAGGACTCAGAGAAAAAAAAATGGAAAACGAAAAGAAGGAGATATTGTTTATAACTAAATAAAAAAAGCAGAGTTTTAAAGGCGAAAATAAAAAATCATTCTACTCTCAACCCCTTTTCCTTTTTCACTTCCCCCGCCGTTGAGAACACCGGGGGCAAATTAAATAATCACTGAATTCCTTTTGAAAATGCTTAATCCGGATCGTTTGCTCAGGGCTATAAACAAAAAAATCCAAAATATCACTGTTCATTTGGGAATATTATATTTCAAAATTTGACGCATATACTGTAATATGCGGCTTTTTTAGTCCCATTCGCAAATACTATTGATTATAACAAAAAAATATTTAAAAGTGATACTGAATCTATTGATGACGATTAGACATCGATTCTCTCTCTCAGTACTCTCTTGTACTCGCTTTTCTTTTCCTCTAACCCCACGACACACGTCATCACGATCGTTATGTATTATACTGTAATTTTTATATTTATAATGAATAAAAAAATGCGAGTGCTGTTCATTATTGACAACAAAAAATTCTGTGACTCTAAAAACTTTGAAATTTTGTGCATTGTAATCTTTTTTTCTTCTTTATTATACTTACACATGAGTATATAATTTTTTTTTATAGATATATGCATTGTTTGTTCAAAAATTATATTATATAATTTTTATAGTTAAGTTCAATGGAATTATCGATGTATATTCGGTTTTTCAGGATATATTCTCTCAGCGAAGCGACACTCCGGAAAGAATATATACTCTCAGAATATTACAAGGGGGTTGGGAATGAAAATATAAGGGGTTGCATTTCGAAATATAGATATTTTTATTTGCGGTTGGGTACATTTTACCTCGAAATCGTTGATAAAGCTGGGATTTGAGTCTCTAAAGGTCTCATACAGCTGTAAAAATACCACCTTTTTAATTTCACTTTTGATATTTTATTTTCGCTGTCGTCAGATTTTAGCAAACTTTTTTTTTATCGCCAGCGACATTTTAAGAATAAACAAGAAAATGGAAGCAGACAGCCATAAAAGATTATAAGAAAGCGCTGCGAAAATTCCCACAAATCTCAAGGGAGGGAAAAAATTGCTGGAAACTGTCATAACGTTTGATATGTAAAGTATTAATTTGATCAAAATTTTTGGTTATTTATCCAAACCAATTATTCAAACCATTGGTTTGGATAATTATCCATGGAAAGGTACAAACTAACATATCCAATAATGGAAAGTATCTTTCATTATGTTTTTCTAAATTCATTTTCAAAACTGAGTGTACATGTGAAAATTGACAACTAAAAATAGACTTTTTACTTATATGCTGAGACTGTATTTTTATAATTTATTTTTGTTTATTATTTTATGGTTAAAGCTATTATTTTATTTTATGAATTCATTTTATTAAATTTTATTTTTTCATTTTATTAAACATATATATAAACATACATATAAATATAAATAATAATAAATGTAAATAAAATAAATGTAAATATAAAATAAATTTTATAAAAATTATTATATACATAAATTTTATTTTATTCACATTTATTTTCTATTTTATTGATTTCATTAAACCTATTACTTTATACTTAAAAGTCATATAAAGAATTGCCCGGACTTGGATTTTTCAACTTCCAACAAATTATGTGCTTAATTCATAATTTTTTTTTTAAATATACTCATCCCAAACTATATATTTCAAATTTAATCAAAAATTCATTTTGAAGTTTTTCTTTTCAAAAGTCAAAAAAAATTTTTTGTCTCTAATTGAGAATATAAACCCACTTCATAATGTAAATTAAACAGAATCTGAGCCTTTACATAGACCCACTTAAAGAGTAAGAAATTAGTGTCAATACACATGCAAAACTTAAAAGTATTCAAACTCTACAAAATCTGTCAAAACGAATAAGGCCATTGTGTGGAAACAGTAAAGTGGTTATTTTAAAATTAGTGAATTCCAACTTTTTTTATTTCTTTTTTTCCCCATAAGATTGCTCTTGCAGGGATTTTCTCCCAGGAGATCACACTCATACTACTTTTTGTTTTTATTTCACTGTTTATTGACATAAACAGAAACTGACAAGTTCTCGTGAATTTTTACCTCAACGATTCACAGCAGCATCTTCCGTTATAAAACGCCGTTACTGCCATCTATTGGCGGATTTATCTTTCAAACATCAGAAAAATTTCAACGTACAAAAACGATATTTTTTGACTTCTTTTTTACCTAAAAAAATTATTCACAATAATTCTCTTATCTTCACACTTGCCGAGGAATTGAAAATCATGCACAAACATCAAAATAATAAAATTTAACTTATTAAATAAACGAAAGTTTAAAATCATACGAAAATTAATACACTTACATTGACATTAATTAACACTATTCCCCCTAAAGGGAAACCTAAAGTGTAATGCCCATTTCACTAAATTATAATTATCAATATTAAATAATAATTAATATTCAAAATTTAATTATTAAAAATAAAAATAATCAATATTTTATTATTTTTAAGTTATGCTTCTGAAAAAATGAATATCTCTTAGACACAACCAATGATCATGGTCTATGGTTTACTACATGAAGTAAGGTTGGTAATGTCTATGGTGGCCACGTGCTTTTAAGAGAAAAGTATTAATAAGAATTATGATTGAGGATGATACTGGTGGAACTCTGCATTATGAGAAAAAGAAAAAAAAGCGATCTTTTTTACAAAGACAAAAGCGTTTTGCTAAACAGGGAAACTACGGCCGTGGAACGCCATTATCCACGGATCTTTATGAATATTTTATGAATATTATGAAAGTGATGAATACAAAAAAGGACAACGAAGAAGAAATGTGTAGGTATTTATGCAGTTTAACTGCAATAAGATTAATACTTAAAATTATTAGATCGGTAATTTGTAATCTTTTAACAGATATTGATTCTTTGCATGCCGTTTCAGGCTTTCTGTACTTATATTTTGAAATCCTCAAATATCTTGTACAATCCGGGGTGGCCTATTACAGTCAAAATTCCATAAAAATGCACCAACCGTTTCTATTTATTATTGATTTTTCACGACCCAAAATGTTTCTTACTCCTCTGTCTAAATAAACTATGCATTGTTGCAGGTATTCTTACTTCAAATGTTCTTAATGAAATAGTAGGCAAAGAAGCAGAGTATTGTTGCAATCAAATTGTCTCAAGAATTATAGAAAACCTTCTACCATTTTCATCAGATGAAGAATTTTCAAATTTTATAGACAACTTCAGTACAAATCTTCGACCAATATTCTGTGATATGTTTGGAAGCCATGTTTTACAGCAATCATTATTAGTGGCTTATACTAAATATGAAAAATCAGCTGCTGAAACAGACAACAAACATCAGTGTTAAATTCTATGACTACATATTGAAAGTCTCAAATTTCTTATTCAATAATTTAGATGAATTTATATGGGATACATATAGTAATGCTATTGGCAGGACAGTTTTTAATGTGCTTAGTGGGAATCCTGTGAAAGGTGAAATAAAATTAGGTTTGGAATCACAAGAATCTCTTTGTAATGAAGAAGAGAAGAGTCAAAAGACAGTTCCAAATGAGTTTAAATCTGTTATTAGAAAATATCTGAAGAAAATGTTATCGTGGCCTCTCCTCGATGATCTTTGCAGGAAACCCATCACTTCAACCTTTTTGCAAAGTTTGTTGTTAGCTTCAAAAGATTGTGATGAAAGCTCTGAATTTATTAAACATTTTATAAAAGTTTACAAAATGAATTCTTTAGATTTAATTGCTGAAGAAAATAGTCCATTTGTGAGACTGTTAGAGGTGATTTTAAGTGTAGCGGATCAGGATAACTACAAAGAAATTTATAAACTAATTTTTAAAGACCAGCTCATTGATTTGGCCATTTCTAAAAGTGGTAATTTCTCTGTGCAGAAGTTGATAGTGAACTGTCAATGTGAGAAAATTTTTCAGAAAATATTTGTCAAATTGGAATCAAAAATGGAGGATATTTTGAAGGCTGAACATTCAGGTGTGCTATTGGCATTGGTTAGAAAGTGCAGGATGCTTAATGTGGTCCAAGGAGATTGCATGACAGTGAGTTTAATTAGTATTTTATTTAGCTCTCAATCATAACTGCTTTTGCATATTGACTGAAATGGCTATAAATCAGAAATATGATGAACTGTATGTTTAAGTCAGACAATTATTTTGCCATGTCATTAAATGATTAAAACGCTGACTGATTTCTGATTTTAATACAACATGAAATGTGATTCTCATATGAACATTAAAATTATCTGATTCTCCTTTCATTGTTGAAACTAAAACATGAAAAATGTTTAATTTTGTAGATGTTGATAAGAACATTTCAAGCAAAGGAGGCCAAAAATCTGGTGCCTTTGATACTTAATTTGAAGCCAGCGGAAAACATGGATTCAGACACAATGAATGTCACCCTTCACGGTTCCCTCGTCGTCCAGGAGCTTCTGCACTTCCAAAAGCCAGTCAATATTGTCAACAGTATTATCGAATTACCGGACAATAAGCTGTTGAAATTGCTGAGCGATACGAAAGGCAGCCATATCGCAGATGCATTCGTTAGAAGCCCTACAATCGGAGAAAAAGGAAGAGACAGGCTTTTCAAGAGACTTAGGGTGAGTTGATGCATTTCTCTATCTTTCATAAGTCTATCTTTTATATATTTTTCCCCTTCTTTATTTCTCCCCATCCTTTTGCTGCCTTTTACTCTTATTCTTTTATTATCCTTGAAAATATTACGGATATTTTAAAGTAATTTTTTTCGTTAGGGACATTATTTTACATTGGCCACATCAAAATTTGGCTCTCGTTCGTTGGACGCCCTCTGGTCAGTTATTAAAGTCCAGCAAAAAGCGATTTTAGCAGAGGAGTTAATAGAGAAACAAAGCGAGCTTTGCAATAACGTCTACGGGAAAGGTTTTGCAAGGAAAATCCATTTGGACAGCTTCAGGAGGAACAAAGATGAGTGGATCAGACTTAAGAAAAACGCCGAAGCCACCGAAAAATACTTCACAGATATTATCCCTCCTAAGAAGAGGAAGAAAAACCAATAATATAATCAGTTTTATTCGTTACTGTTTACGTCACTTATACGCCTTTTTTTACTATTTTTTCTCCTTCATTTTTTGAACCGAATTTGAAAAACTTTTAAAAAAACATTGGTGAGATCCCAGTTTTATATTAGTTTGGGAACACAAGAGAATATTATTTTATTTCATTGAACTGATTCACTTTCGTTTGATCTCAAAAGCTTTCGCAGCTTCTGAAAGACCTTTTTGAGGGAATCGTAAGTCTTTACTCAATCCACCAAGAAAATCCCACTCGGGACGCTATTAAGAGTAGTCAAATATTAAAACTGATTGATTTCACTCGACTTCTCTTATATTTGTTTAATTTCAGTGAAGGATCCTTAGGAAAGCTGTTAGGGAGAAATTAAAGGATATGTCAAGGGAACCAAAGGAGCAACTTCTGTCTTTAATAAAGGACGCGTAAACAGAGTTTTAGTGGAATTTTCCACTTAAATAACTCCAAGAGGTTGT
>JAQIBA010000173.1:100130-204093 GCA_028293925.1 Brueelia nebulosa | reverse complement strand
AGAAAACAAATCAGAGATCATTTTTGAATATTTTATCCCGACATTAATAATAATTTTAACTATAAAATTGAAAAAGCATAATAACATGTAAACCCATTGAAATAAATCGAAGTAGAGTTTTCCTGTCAAAATGAGACGAAAAACCAGCGTGAGAGTAACAGAAACAAATTGAACACCACTCAGATGGAATGAGAAAGAAGTTGAGGAGAAAATATTAACAAAAATGTGATGATTATCCAAAAATTATGGCTTTAAAAATAAGAATTGATGAAGCCATCAAACACAAAAGTTGTGGAATCATTGAATTCTATGGGAAACCCTTTAAATTCTTCGAAAGAAAAATGCAAATAAAAATAGAGTAAAATTTTATCAATAGAAATAATTGGTTAACAAAAAGAAATGAAAATCAAAGGAAAAATATTTGAGAAAATAAATGAGAGTAAACACGGAACCCTTACAAAAATTTATAAAAGAAAGTAGAGCTTATGGAAATTTGAAAGCACAATAAAAATTATTTTAGGGAAAAATGGAAATCACACCTTGCAAATATAAACAAAAAGATACACCTTTTCGAACCCAAGAAAAGGCATTTAAAATAACGTATTTATAATCTATAATAAAATATCTAATTATTTATTTATATTTGTGCATACCCAGTTATAAAAAGAACAAATTTGATCAGTTTTCGTACAACAGTGTTTTCGAATAACCAAAGCTTTTAAATCTTAACCAAAAAAAAGTCTCACCGATGAGAATGAAACACTGTGCATCCACAACAACCGCCTTCAGTTAAACGGGAACAATGTGTTGAAATGCTCGAAAAAGGGGACAACAATGCCAAACTGCTCTTTTGAATCAACCCCTAATTTATTCTGTTGCAACATGAACCTTCACTCTTGACTGACATCGAAAGGGGACTTTTGATGTCTGTATATCGTAAGATGACTACCGGGGGATTCATAAAGAGTGGCAATCAAGAACCAGGAGTGCAGGGGTTCTGTTGATGTCCCTCTGTTCGATCTTTTGCCAGGCAAAGATCAAAGAACCGAGTTATACATGCTACTAAGGGAAGTTTCGTTACTAATATTTTATTGAAGATCAGGGAGAAACAAGACGAAATATATTTACTTATTTATTCAGGAAAAGCACAGACACAACAGAATTGTTTCAATGCTTTCAACTCTTCAATTGAAAATCGTGATTTGATTATAGAAATAACGATTCCATCATTTTTTCAGAGGGAAAACAGACTTTTACTCCCCTTGAAACCAATGACTTGTCTTCTGATGAAATCCGTCATATTTACATGCCGGATTTAAGAGCTCAATTCTAAAAAATTTCCATAAAAAATAACTGGAAATTTGTATTATAAAAAAAACCCCTTTAAAGCTTTTACTTTAATTGGGAACGATGAAGTGTATGATTTTAAAACATATATTTTCCAGAAGAGCTGCAAAATTTTCCGGTAAATAGCCTTCTGATATTAATATCGTAATTATGAACTTTTTTTTATAAATATATCATTTTTTTTTAATTTAATCGATTTTCATTTGATGAGCCCTTTGGCATTTATAAAGTTTCTAACAAAAAGGAAAGTTTTAAGAAAGAACTGCAGAGAATTTCATGTCAAACTTCAATGTTTAAAATTCTAAGTTAAGCAAACAATAAAACTAAAAACAGCGCTGTAAATTAAAATTGAACGAATTATTGCAAAACAAAGAAAAAATGGGAATAAGGACTCAGAGAAAAAAAAATGGAAAACGAAAAGAAGGAGATATTGTTTATAACTAAATAAAAAAAGCAGAGTTTTAAAGGCGAAAATAAAAAATCATTCTACTCTCAACCCCTTTTCCTTTTTCACTTCCCCCGCCGTTGAGAACACCGGGGGCAAATTAAATAATCACTGAATTCCTTTTGAAAATGCTTAATCCGGATCGTTTGCTCAGGGCTATAAACAAAAAAATCCAAAATATCACTGTTCATTTGGGAATATTATATTTCAAAATTTGACGCATATACTGTAATATGCGGCTTTTTTAGTCCCATTCGCAAATACTATTGATTATAACAAAAAAATATTTAAAAGTGATACTGAATCTATTGATGACGATTAGACATCGATTCTCTCTCTCAGTACTCTCTTGTACTCGCTTTTCTTTTCCTCTAACCCCACGACACACGTCATCACGATCGTTATGTATTATACTGTAATTTTTATATTTATAATGAATAAAAAAATGCGAGTGCTGTTCATTATTGACAACAAAAAATTCTGTGACTCTAAAAACTTTGAAATTTTGTGCATTGTAATCTTTTTTTCTTCTTTATTATACTTACACATGAGTATATAATTTTTTTTTATAGATATATGCATTGTTTGTTCAAAAATTATATTATATAATTTTTATAGTTAAGTTCAATGGAATTATCGATGTATATTCGGTTTTTCAGGATATATTCTCTCAGCGAAGCGACACTCCGGAAAGAATATATACTCTCAGAATATTACAAGGGGGTTGGGAATGAAAATATAAGGGGTTGCATTTCGAAATATAGATATTTTTATTTGCGGTTGGGTACATTTTACCTCGAAATCGTTGATAAAGCTGGGATTTGAGTCTCTAAAGGTCTCATACAGCTGTAAAAATACCACCTTTTTAATTTCACTTTTGATATTTTATTTTCGCTGTCGTCAGATTTTAGCAAACTTTTTTTTTATCGCCAGCGACATTTTAAGAATAAACAAGAAAATGGAAGCAGACAGCCATAAAAGATTATAAGAAAGCGCTGCGAAAATTCCCACAAATCTCAAGGGAGGGAAAAAATTGCTGGAAACTGTCATAACGTTTGATATGTAAAGTATTAATTTGATCAAAATTTTTGGTTATTTATCCAAACCAATTATTCAAACCATTGGTTTGGATAATTATCCATGGAAAGGTACAAACTAACATATCCAATAATGGAAAGTATCTTTCATTATGTTTTTCTAAATTCATTTTCAAAACTGAGTGTACATGTGAAAATTGACAACTAAAAATAGACTTTTTACTTATATGCTGAGACTGTATTTTTATAATTTATTTTTGTTTATTATTTTATGGTTAAAGCTATTATTTTATTGAATTCATTTTATAAAATTTTATTTTTTCATTTTATTTTATTAAATATACATATAAATATAAATAAAATAAATGTAAATATAAATATAAAAATAAATTTTATAAAAATTATTATATACATAAATTTTATTTTATTACATTTATTTTTATTTTATTAATTTCATTAAACCTATTACTTTATAGTTAAAAGTCATATAAAGAATTGCCCAGACTTTGATTTTTCAACAAATTATGTGCTTAATTCATAATTTTTTTTTTAAATATACTCATCCCAAACTATATATTTCAAATTTAATCAAAAATTCATTTTGAAGTTTTTTTTTTCAAAAGTCAAAAATTTTTTGTCTCAAATTGAGAATATAAACCCACTTCATAATGTAAATTAAACATAATCTGAGCCTTTACATAGACCCATTTAAAGAGTAAGAAATTAGTGTTAATACACATGCAAAACTTAAAAGTATTCAAACTCTACAAAATCTGTCAAAACGAATAAGGCCATTGTGTGGAAACAGTAAAGTGGTTATTTTAAAATTAGTGAATTCCAACTTTTTTTATTTCTTTTTTCCCCATAAGATTGCTCTTGCAGGGATTTTCTCCCAGGAGATCACACTCATACTACTTTTTGTTTTTATTTCACTGTTTATTGACATAAACAGAACTGACAAGTTCTCGTGAATTTTTACCTCAACGATTCACAGCAGCATCTTCCGTTATAAAACGCCGTTACTGCCATCTATTGGCGGATTTATCATTCAAACATCAGAAAAATTTCAACGTACAAAAACGATATTTTTTGACTTCTTTTTTACCTAAAAAAATTATTCACAATAATTCTCTTATCTTCACACTTGCCGAGGAATTGAAAATCATGCACAAACATCAAAATAATAAAATTTAACTTATTAAATAAACGAAAGTTTAAAATCATACGAAAATTAATACACTTACATTGACATTAATTAACACTATTCCCCCTAAAGGGAAACCTAAAGTGTAATGCCCATTTCACTAAATTATAATTATCAATATTAAATAATAATTAATATTCAAAATTTAATTATTAAAAATAAAAATAATCAATATTTTATTATTTTTAAGTTATGCTTCTGAAAAAATGAATATCTCTTAGACACAACCAATGATCATGGTCTATGGTTTACTACATGAAGTAAGGTTGGTAATGTCTATGGTGGCCACGTGCTTTTAAGAGAAAAGTATTAATAAGAATTATGATTGAGGATGATACTGGTGGAACTCTGCATTATGAGAAAAAGAAAAAAAAGCGATCTTTTTTACAAAGACAAAAGCGTTTTGCTAAACAGGGAAACTACGGCCGTGGAACGCCATTATCCACGGATCTTTATGAATATTTTATGAATATTATGAAAGTGATGAATACAAAAAAGGACAACGAAGAAGAAATGTGTAGGTATTTATGCAGTTTAACTGCAATAAGATTAATACTTAAAATTATTAGATCGGTAATTTGTAATCTTTTAACAGATATTGATTCTTTGCATGCCGTTTCAGGCTTTCTGTACTTATATTTTGAAATCCTCAAATATCTTGTACAATCCGGGGTGGCCTATTACAGTCAAAATTCCATAAAAATGCACCAACCGTTTCTATTTATTATTGATTTTTCACGACCCAAAATGTTTCTTACTCCTCTGTCTAAATAAACTATGCATTGTTGCAGGTATTCTTACTTCAAATGTTCTTAATGAAATAGTAGGCAAAGAAGCAGAGTATTGTTGCAATCAAATTGTCTCAAGAATTATAGAAAACCTTCTACCATTTTCATCAGATGAAGAATTTTCAAATTTTATAGACAACTTCAGTACAAATCTTCGACCAATATTCTGTGATATGTTTGGAAGCCATGTTTTACAGCAATCATTATTAGTGGCTTATACTAAATATGAAAAATCAGCTGCTGAAACAGACAATAAACTCAGTGTTAAATTCTATGACTACATATTGAAAGTCTCAAATTTCTTATTCAATAATTTAGATGAATTTATATGGGATACATATAGTAATGCTATTGGCAGGACAGTTTTTAATGTGCTTAGTGGGAATCCTGTGAAAGGTGAAATAAAATTAGGTTTGGAATCACAAGAATCTCTTTGTAATGAAGAAGAGAAGAATCAAAAGACAGTTCCAAATGAGTTTAAATCTGTTATTAGAAAATATCTGAAGAAAATGTTATCATGGCCTCTCCTCGATGATCTTTGCAGGAAACCCATCACTTCAACCTTTTTGCAAAGTTTGTTGTTAGCTTCAAAAGATTGTGATGAAAGCTCTGAATTTATTAAACATTTTATAAAAGTTTACAAAATGAATTCTTTAGATTTAATTGCTGAAGAAAATAGTCCATTTGTGAGACTGTTAGAGGTGATTTTAAGTGTAGCGGATCAGGATAACTACAAAGAAATTTATAAACTAATTTTTAAAGACCAGCTCATTGATTTGGCCATTTCTAAAAGTGGTAATTTCTCTGTGCAGAAGTTGATAGTGAACTGTCAATGTGAGAAAATTTTTCAGAAAATATTTGTCAAATTAGAATCAAAAATGGAGGATATTTTGAAGGCTGAACATTCAGGTGTGCTATTGGCATTGGTTAAAAAGTGCAGGATGCTTAATGTGATTCAAGGAGATTGCATGACAGTGAGTTTAATTAGTATTTTATTTAGCTCTCAATCATAACTGCTTTTGCATATTGACTGAAATGACTATAAATCAGAAATATGATGAACTGTATGTTTAAGTCAGACAATTATTTTGCCATGTCATTAAATGATTAAAACACTGACTGATTTCTGATTTTAATACAACAAAATGTGATTCTCATATGAATATTAAAATTATCTGATTCTCCTTTTATTGTTGAAACTAAAACATGAAAAATGTTTAATTTTGTAGATGTTGATAAGAACATTTCAAGCAAAGGAGGCCAAAAATCTGGTGCCTTTGATACTTAATTTGAAGCCAGCGGAAAACATGGATTCAGACACAATAAATGTCACCCTTCACGGTTCCCTCGTCGTCCAGGAGCTTCTGCACTTCCAAAAGCCAGTCAATATTGTCAACAGTATTATCGAATTACCGGACAATAAGCTGTTGAAATTGCTGAGCGATACGAAAGGCAGCCATATCGCAGATGCATTCGTTAGAAGCCCTACAATCGGAGAAAAAGGAAGAGACAGGCTTTTCAAGAGACTTAGGGTGAGTTGATACATTTCTCTATCTTTCAAGACTTTTATATATTTTTCCCCTTCTTTATTTCTCCCCATCCTTTTGCTGCCTTTTACTCTTATTCTTTTATTATCCTTGAAAATATTACGGATATTTTAAAGTAATTTTTTTCGTTAGGGACATTATTTTACATTGGCCACATCAAAATTTGGCTCTCGTTCGTTGGACGCCCTCTGGTCAGTTATTAAAGTCCAGCAAAAAGCGATTTTAGCAGAGGAGTTAATAGAGAAACAAAGCGAGCTTTGCAATAACGTCTACGGGAAAGGTTTTGCAAGGAAAATCCATTTGGACAGCTTCAGGAGGAACAAAGATGAATGGATCAGACTTAAGAAAAACGCCGAAGCCACCGAAAAATACTTCACAGATATTATCCCTCCTAAGAAGAGGAAGAAAAACCAATAATATAATCAGTTTTATTCGTTACTGTTTACGTCACTTATATGCCTTTTTTTACTATTTTTTCTCCTTCATTTTTTGAACCGAATTTGAAAAACTTTTAAAAAAACATTGGTGAGATCCCAGTTTTATATTAGTTTGGGAACACAAGAGAATATTATTTTATTTCATTGAACTGATTCACTTTCGTTTGATCTCAAAAGCTTTCGCAGCTTCTGAAAGACCTTTTTGAGGGAATCGTAAGTCTTTACTCAATCCACAAAGAAAATCCCACTCGGGACGCTATTAAGAGTAGTCAAATATTAAAACTGATTGATTTCACTCGACTTCTCTTATATTTGTTTAATTTCAGTGAAGGATCCTTAGGAAAGCTGTTAGGGAGAAATTAAAGGATATGTCAAGGGAACCAAAGGAGCAACTTCTGTCTTTAATAAAGGACGTGTAAACAGAGTTTTAGTGGAATTTTCCACTTAAATAACTCCAAGAGGTTGTGATGCATTCCCCGTATTCTGTTTCTTCTGTCCTTTACTCTACTTCCCAAAGAATAGATCCATGTGCATTTCGTTTTATTCTGAGAGATTTCATTTTTTGGTACATTTGTGAGTACGAAAAAAAGTTTGAAAAAGTTAGTTTTACGAATAACTTGAAACAAAGGCGACGACTGAGCTCAGGATTGGTTTTTTCCGTTTCTCTACTTCCCAAAGAATAGATCTATGTGCATTTCGTTTTAATCTGATAGATTTCGATTTTTTATGTATATAGTTGTCGAGAATTGAGTTTAGGAAAGTTATGATACTGTGTGTTTTTTCTTGTATTTCTCACAATGTATAATTTAATGGCAATATATTCATTTTAATCTCTTTTTTTTTAGTTAGAAAATCTATAAGAGTAAGGGCGAAATTTAATATTTCTCAGTTAAATTTTTTCTTTATGTAAAGGACATTGAATATTAAAATAAATTACAGTGTTTAGTTAAATCAGAATCGTATATTTTTTTTATAATTAATAAGTATATTGGGTGAGTGCGGTCAACCATTGGGATTTCTATATTCGTCAATGTAAAGGCCGGAAATGAAAATGTAAACAAGTTGACTTCGGTCTCGCGACGTCATCCTTGAGAGGAGGAGGAGGAGGAGCGTAAGGCTGAGATGAGAATACAGCGTTGCCATTTTATATTAACCGTTGCCGTGTTTTTATAAAATAATTGAGAATTTGTGTGGTTTTCCAATGAAGAATGAGATTTTTGTTTTTTGAATGTGAGAAAATGTGAGATTTATGTTGAGTGAAGTGCTTTTAGCTTATTATAATTAAAGGTAATCAGGTGTGAAATGTAATCATGGTTATTATTTCCTGTGAAGCGCAACTGGCTGAGTTTTTAGTGCAACGGTCATTTCTATATCATCCTGATATAGCCCGGATAAAATTGGAGGACAAATTTTGGATATTGTATGTACTAGGGATGCGCCGAATATTCGGTAGGTATTTGATATTAAGTTTGTGTATTCGGTTCGAGTATGTCTATCTATTGCCTGAACTAAAAGAAAACCTTCATATGAAAGTAATGGAAAATAATTAAAGAGTTAATTAATAAAATATGGAATTAAACCAAGAAAATAAAGATATTAAACTTCAATTCAAAATATTTATTTCTTACAATAAACAGATATCAATCAAATCATAAAGAAGCATGAAAGTATAGTATTACTAGTATATATAGTAGAAGTATAAATATTGCCCCACACCTGTGTTTAAACATAGAACGTTTTTATATAGGAACGAATGAAGTTGTGGAAAGTTTTCATGTTGGAAAAAATGCAAAACGGCGTCAGGAGAATTCAAGAGGTGTTTTTTCCGTTTCTCTACTTCCCAAAGAATAGATCTATGTGCATTTCGTTTTATTCTGAGAGATTTCATTTTTTGGTACATTTATTAGTACAGGAAAAAGTTTGAAAAAGTTTGGAAAAGTTAGTTTTACGAATAACTTGAAACAACGGCGTCCTCTGAGCTCAGGAGGGGTTTTTTCCGTTTCTCTACTTCCCAAAGAATAGATCTATGTGCATTTTGTTTTATTCTGAGAGATTTCATTTTTTGGTACATTTGGGAGTACAGAAAAAAGTTTGAAAAAGTTTGGAAAAGTTAGTTTTACGAATAAACATGAAACAAAGGCGTCAGCTGAGGCTCCGAGGGGTTTTTTCCGTTTCTCTACATCCCAAAGAATAGATCTATGTGTATTTTGTTTTAATCTGATGACATTTCAATTTTTGGTACATTTGGGAGTACAGGAAAAAGTTTGAAAAAGTTTGAAAAAGTTAGTTTTACGAATAAACATGAAACAAAGGCGTCAGCTGAGGCTCCGGAGGGGTTTTTTCCGTTTCTCTACATCCCAAAGAATAGATCTATGTGTATTTTGTTTTAATCTGTGACATTTCAATTTTTGGTACATTTGTTAGTACAGGAAAAAGTTTGAAAAAGTTTGAAAAAGTTAGTTTTACGAATAAAAATGAAACAAAGGCGTCAGCTGAGGCTCCGGCGGGGTTTTTTCCGTTTCTCTACATCCCAAAGAATAGATCTATGTGTATTTTGTTTTAATCTGTGACATTTCAATTTTTGGTACATTTATTAGTACAGGAAAAAGTTTGAAAAAGTTTGAAAAAGTTAGTTTTACGAATAAACATGAAACAAAGGCGTCAGCTGAGGCTCCGTCGGGTTTTTTCCGTTTCTCTACTTCCCAAAGAATAGATCTATGTGTATTTTGTTTTATTCTGAGAGATTTCATTTTTTGGTACATTTGGGAGTACAGAAAAAGTTTGAAAAAGTTTGGAAAAGTTAGTTTTACGAATAAACATGAAACAACGGCGTCAGCTGAGGCTCCGAGGGGTTTTTTCCGTTTCTCTACTTCCCAAAGAATAGATCTATGTGTATTTTGTTTTATTCTGAGAGATTTCATTTTTTGGTACATTTGGGAGTACAGAAAAAAGTTTGAAAAAGATTGAAAAAGTTTGAAAAAGTTAGTTTTACGAATAACGTGAAACAACGGCGTCCTCTGAGCTCAGGAGGGGTTTTTTCCGTTTCTCTACTTCCCAAAGAATAGATCTATGTGTATTTTGTTTTATTCTGAGAGATTTCGATTTTTTGGTACATTTGGGAGTACAGAAAAAAGTTTGAAAAAGTTTGGAAAAGTTAGTTTTACGAATAACGTGAAACAACGGCGTCCTCTGAGCTTCCAGGAGGGGTTTTTTCCGTTTCTCTACTTCCCAAAGAATAGATCTATGTGTATTTTGTTTTATTCTGAGAGATTTCATTTTTTGGTACATTTGGGAGTACAGGAAAAAGTTTGAAAAAGTTTGGAAAAGTTAGTTTTACGAATAAACATGAAACAACGGCGTCAGCTGAGGCTCCGGAGGGGTTTTTTCCGTTTCTCTACATCCCAAAGAATAGATCTATGTGTATTTTGTTTTAATCTGATGACATTTCAATTTTTGGTACATTTGTTAGTACAGGAAAAAGTTTGAAAAAGTTTGAAAAAGTTAGTTTTACGAATAAAAATGAAACAAAGGCGTCAGCTGAGGCTCCGGACGGGCTTTTTCCGTTTCTCTACTTCCCAAAGAATAGATCTATGTGTATTTTGTTTTATTTTTAGAGATTTCGATTTTTTGGTACATTTGGGAGTACAGAAAAAAGTTTGAAAAAGTTTGGAAAAGTTAGTTTTACGAATAACTTGAAACAACGGCGTCCTCTGAGCTCAGGAGGGGTTTTTTCCGTTTCTCTACTTCCCAAAGAATAGATCTATGTGTATTTTGTTTTATTCTGAGAGATTTCATTTTTTGGTACATTTGGGAGTACAGAAAAAAGTTTGAAAAAGTTTGGAAAAGTTAGTTTTACGAATAAAAATGAACAACGGCGTCAGCTGAGGCTCCGACGGGTTTTTTCCGTTTCTCTACATCCCAAAGAATAGATCTATGTGTATTTTGTTTTAATCTGTGACATTTCAATTTTTGGTACATTTGTTAGTACAGGAAAAAGTTTGAAAAAGTTTGAAAAAGTTAGTTTTACGAATAAAAATGAACAACGGCGTCAGCTGAGGCTCCGGCGGGTTTTTTCCGTTTCTCTACATCCCAAAGAATAGATCTATGTGTATTTTGTTTTAATCTGATGACATTTCGATTTTTGGTACATTTGTTAGTACAGGAAAAAGTTTGAAAAAGTTTGAAAAAGTTAGTTTTACGAATAAAAATGAACAACGGCGTCAGCTGAGGCTCCAGTCGGGTTTTTTCCGTTTCTCTACTTCCCAAAGAATAGATCTATGTGTATTTTGTTTTATTCTGAGAGATTTCATTTTTTGGTACATTTGGGAGTACAGAAAAAAGTTTGAAAAAGTTTGGAAAAGTTAGTTTTACGAATAAACATGAAACAACGGCGTCAGCTGAGGCTCCGGAGGGGTTTTTTCCGTTTCTCTACTTCCCAAAGAATAGATCTATGTGTATTTTGTTTTATTCTGAGAGATTTCATTTTTTGGTACATTTGGGAGTACAGAAAAAAGTTTGAAAAAGATTGAAAAAGTTTGAAAAAGTTAGTTTTACGAATAACGTGAAACAACGGCGTCCTCTGAGCTCAGGAGGGGTTTTTTCCGTTTCTCTACTTCCCAAAGAATAGATCTATGTGTATTTTGTTTTAATCTGATGACATTTCGATTTTTGGTACATTTGGGAGTACAGAAAAAAGTTTGAAAAAGTTTGGAAAAGTTAGTTTTACGAATAACTTGAAACAACGGCGTCACTCTGAGCTCAGGAGGGGTTTTTTCCGTTTCTCTACTTCCCAAAGAATAGATCTATGTGTATTTTGTTTTATTCTGAGAGATTTCATTTTTTGGTACATTTGGGAGTACAGAAAAAAGTTTGAAAAAGTTTGGAAAAGTTAGTTTTACGAATAAAAATGAAACAAAGGCGTCAGCTGAGGCTCCGGAGGGGTTTTTTCCGTTTCTCTACATCCCAAAGAATAGATCTATGTGTATTTTGTTTTATTCTGAGAGATTTCATTTTTTGGTACATTTGGGAGTACAGAAAAAAGTTTGAAAAAGTTTGAAAAGTTAGTTTTACGAATAACTTGAAACAACGGCGTCACTCTGAGCTCAGGAGGGGTTTTTTCCGTTTCTCTACTTCCCAAAAGAATAGATCTATGTGTATTTTGTTTTATTCTGAGAGATTTCATTTTTTGGTACATTTGGTAGTACAGAAAAAAGTTTGAAAAAGTTTGGAAAAGTTAGTTTTACGAATAACTTGAAACAACGGCGTCCTCTGAGCTCAGGAGGGGTTTTTTCCGTTTCTCTACTTCCCAAGGAATAGATCTATGTGTATTTTGTTTTAATCTGTGACATTTCAATTTTTGGTACATTTGTTAGTACAGGAAAAAGTTTGAAAAAGTTTGGAAAAGTTAGTTTTACGAATAACTTGAAACAACGGCGTCCTCTGAGCTCAGGAGGGGTTTTTTCCGTTTCTCTACTTCCCAAGGAATAGATCTATGTGTATTTTGTTTTATTCTGAGAGATTTCGATTTTTTGGTACATTTGGGAGTACAGAAAAAAGTTTGAAAAAGTTTGAAAAAGTTAGTTTTACGAATAAACATGAAACAACGGCGTCAGCTGAGGCTCCGGAGGGGTTTTTTCCGTTTCTCTACTTCCCAAGGAATAGATCTATGTGTATTTTGTTTTATTCTGTGACATTTCAATTTTTGGTACATTTGGGAGTACAGGAAAAAGTTTGAAAAAGTTTGGAAAAGTTAGTTTTACGAATAACTTGAAACAACGGCGTCCTCTGAGCTCAGGAGGGGTTTTTTCCGTTTCTCTACTTCCCAAGGAATAGATCTATGTGTATTTTGTTTTATTCTGAGAGATTTCATTTTTTGGTACATTTGGGAGTACAGAAAAAAGTTTGAAAAAGTTTGAAAAAGTTAGTTTTACGAATAAACATGAAACAACGGCGTCAGCTGAGGCTCCGGAGGGGTTTTTTCCGTTTCTCTACTTCCCAAAGAATAGATCTATGTGTATTTTGTTTTATTCTGAGAGATTTCATTTTTTGGTACATTTGGGAGTACAGAAAAAAGTTTGAAAAAGTTTGGAAAAGTTAGTTTTACGAATAAAAATGAAACAAAGGCGTCAGCTGAGGCTCCGAGGGGTTTTTTCCGTTTCTCTACTTCCCAAAGAATAGATCTATGTGTATTTTGTTTTAATCTAGTGACATTTCGATTTTTGGTACATTTGTTAGTACAGGAAAAAGTTTGAAAAAGTTTGGAAAAGTTAGTTTTACGAATAACGTGAAACAACGGCGTCCTCTGAGCTCAGGAGGGGTTTTTTCCGTTTCTCTACTTCCCAAAGAATAGATCTATGTGTATTTTGTTTTATTCTGAGAGATTTCAATTTTTGGTACATTTGGGAGTACAGGAAAAAGTTTGAAAAAGTTTGAAAAAGTTAGTTTTACGAATAACGTGAAACAACGGCGTCCTCTGAGCTCAGGAGGGGTTTTTTCCGTTTCTCTACTTCCCAAAGAATAGATCTATGTGTATTTTGTTTTAGTCTGAGAGATTTCAATTTTTGGTACATTTGGGAGTACAGGAAAAAGTTTGAAAAAGTTTGAAAAAGTTAGTTTTACGAATAACTTGAAACAACGGCGTCCTCTGAGCTCAGGAGGGGTTTTTTCCGTTTCTCTACTTCCCAAAGAATAGATCTATGTGTATTTTGTTTTATTCTGAGAGATTTCATTTTTTGGTACATTTGGGAGTACAGAAAAAAGTTTGAAAAAGTTTGGAAAAGTTAGTTTTACGAATAAACATGAAACAAAGGCGTCAGCTGAGGCTCCGAGGGGTTTTTTCCGTTTCTCTACTTCCCAAAGAATAGATCTATGTGTATTTTGTTTTATTCTGAGAGATTTCATTTTTTGGTACATTTGGGAGTACAGGAAAAAGTTTGAAAAAGTTTGGAAAAGTTAGTTTTACGAATAAAAATGAACAACGGCGTCAGCTGAGGCTCCGGACGGGTTTTTTCCGTTTCTCTACTTCCCAAAGAATAGATCTATGTGTATTTTGTTTTAATCTGTGACATTTCAATTTTTGGTACATTTGTTAGTACAGGAAAAAGTTTGAAAAAGTTTGAAAAAGTTAGTTTTACGAATAAACATGAAACAACGGCGTCAGCTGAGGCTCCGAGGGGCTTTTTCCGTTTCTCTACTTCCCAAAGAATAGATCTATGTGTATTTTTTGTTTTATTCTTAGAGATTTCATTTTTTGGTACATTTGGGAGTACAGAAAAAAGTTTGAAAAAGTTTGGAAAAGTTAGTTTTACGAATAACTTGAAACAACGGCGTCCTCTGAGCTTCCAGGAGGGGTTTTTTCCGTTTCTCTACTTCCCAAAGAATAGATCTATGTGTATTTTGTTTTATTCTGAGAGATTTCATTTTTTGGTACATTTGGGAGTACAGGAAAAAGTTTGAAAAAGTTTGGAAAAGTTAGTTTTACGAATAAACATGAAACAAAGGCGTCAGCTGAGGCTCCGGACGGGGTTTTTTCCGTTTCTCTACATCCCAAAGAATAGATCTATGTGTATTTTGTTTTATTCTGAGAGATTTCATTTTTTGGTACATTTGGGAGTACAGGAAAAAGTTTGAAAAAGTTTGAAAAGTTAGTTTTACGAATAACTTGAAACAACGGCGTCCTCTGAGCTCAGGAGGGGTTTTTTCCGTTTCTCTACTTCCCAAGGAATAGATCTATGTGTATTTTGTTTTATTCTGAGAGATTTAATTTTTTGGTACATTTGGGAGTACAGGAAAAAGTTTGAAAAAGTTTGGAAAAGTTAGTTTTACGAATAACTTGAAACAACGGCGTCCTCTGAGCTCAGGAGGGGTTTTTTCCGTTTCTCTACTTCCCAAGGAATAGATCTATGTGTATTTTGTTTTATTCTGTGACATTTCAATTTTTGGTACATTTGTTAGTACAGGAAAAAGTTTGAAAAAGTTTGGAAAAGTTAGTTTTACGAATAACTTGAAACAACGGCGTCCTCTGAGCTCAGGAGGGGTTTTTTTCCGTTTCTCTACTTCCCAAGGAATAGATCTATGTGTATTTTGTTTTATTCTGAGAGATTTCATTTTTTGGTACATTTGGGAGTACAGAAAAAAGTTTGAAAAAGTTTGGAAAAGTTAGTTTTACAAATAAAAATGAACAAAGGCGTCAGCTGAGGCTCCGACGGGTTCCCCCCCCCCGGATGGGGGGGTTTAGAAATTCATCCGGGGAGGTCCCCTGCCGGTCGTAGAACCCGACCATGTGGGGAACGGCTGGGAGTGGCACCCCAGCCCGGCGGCTTCGGCCGTCGTCTTCGCCACCTTGGGGGAGGAGGGGGGTTCCGGGGGGCATACACATCCCGCGGAGCCCTCTAACCAAACTCAAGGTTTCTTCTTTATTGTTAGCACCCTTTGCACCCCTCATCTTTTCTGGTTACCACTTGAATTCTTCGCTTATTATGATTAGTTTTATTGCTTCCCTGTAGCTGTTGATTTCGTTGCTGCACCTTTGTCTTTTCTCAATCTGGTTTCTGTTTTCCTATCGCTTTCTATCGGGCTTCCCTCACGATTTTCTTTCCTACGCCCTATGGGTCCGGGGTATGGGACCCAAAATAAAATTATAATGCCTGGGCAAAACGGAGGAAATAGTACCCCGGGCGGGTCGGGGGCTTCGACCCCTCAATCCCGCCCCGAGGCTTCGGCCTCGGGCTGCCCCCACGGATTCCGGGGGGGGGCAAACCAGGCAGGCGAGGAGGAGAAGTTTGTGGCCCGCGAGGTGGTGACGGCGGGCGAGTGGGAGTGCGCGGCCCCAGAGGTGGAGATGCGGGGCGAGGTGGTGACGAGCGCGGCCCCCGAGGTGCAGCAGCACCCGGAGGGCGTGGGCGAGCAGAGTGGGGCGGCCTCCCCGTGCGCGGTGATGGCGGCGGAGGGTGCGACAGCCCCTGCTCCCCAAGAGCGGCGTGGTAGCCGCGAAGGCGGGCGACAGACGCCCAAGGACCTTAGTGGCGTGGCCGGCTCTGTGGCCCCTCCCGTAAGTGAGGGTGAGCTACACCCGGTCCCCTCCTACGTGGAGGGCTCCCCAGCGTGGGAGGCGCTGGTCCGGGAGGCGGCCACGAGGCAGCCGATTGTGCTCCTCGACCGCCTCCCCGACGAGGCGCTGATGCAGCGCGGTGCGGCGGCGGCGGAGCGGGATCCCGAGGAGTGGGATCTCGGGGCGGCGCTGGAGGACCGGCTGCAGGAGGAAGAGGAGATGGAGGTGGAGGACTCGGCCTCTCGTAAAAGAAAGGTAAGGAGCTCTACCTCTTCTCTTGCGAGTCCGAAGGACTCTCTCATGGAGGAGCGAGCGCTGGCCCTTCGCCTGCCAAAGCGGCGGCGGGGGCGTCGGCGCCTCGACTCCAGCTCGTCGGCGGGGTCGGACCTGCTATCCGAGACGGAGGCCCGGCTCCTTACCGACGAGCGGAAGAGTGTGCCCGGGTTCCGGCCGGGGGCGCTGCAGGCCCTCGAAGACGGGGAACTCTTGGACCTCGTCGAGGGGGGCAGGCGGAGTGCACTGGTCGCGGTGGACTCCTCGTCGAACCTACAGGGTAACGTCGTGCGGGCCCTGAAGGATTCGGTGGGGCTTCTCGGCGCGGCCGGTGCCGAGCTCCACCGGCGCCTGGGCACTGTGCGGGCTGGTGACGCGGGGGAGGTGTCGTTGGTTTCCTCCCTGCGAGCGGAGGTCAGACGCCTCCGTAACGAGGTCGCGGAGCTGCGAAAGCGGGCTCAGGACCCCGCCCCAGCTTCCGACAAGGAGGCGAACGCGTTCCCGGGAAGGCGAGAGCTTCTCCGGGAAGTTCGGGTAATGATGGAGGAGCTGCTGGAGCCCATTCGTAGGGATCTCCGAAAGCAGAAGGAGGCGCCGCGGGCGGCGCCTCCCCTCCTACCTCCCCCTCCTCCCCCGCCTGCTTCTGTTTCAGATGCGGCGGCCGAAGGACGGGATCGGCGGGCGAAGCGCGGGGGCAACAAAGCCAAAAAGAAGAAGAAGAAGGGCCCCACCACCGCTCCCGCACCTCAACCCTCCCCTGCGGCGACGCGGCGGGCTTCCCGTCCCAGGGGGGAGACGGAGGCTTCAACCTCCGCTCCCGCTCCCGCTTCCATCCCTCCTCCTCTCCCCACGGATGTTCCGTGGTCGAAGGTGGTGGGGCGAAAGGAGGCCAAGGCGGCCAAGACGGGCCCGAAGAAGTCGTCCCCCCCGCAGAAGGCTTCGCCCGCGGCTAACCGGGCAGCAGGGACCGCTCCTCGACCTCCTGCGAAGGCGCAGCGGGGCTCCAAACCCGTTTCGGGAGCCCCCGCGGTGCGGGCCCCCCGGACTGCAGCGGTGGCTCTCACCCTGCAGCCCGGGAGCACCCGCACGTACATAGAGGTACTCGGGCTCGCGAAAGCCAAAGTGGACCTTTCCCAGGTGGGAATCAAGTCCCTTGGCTTCAAGAGGGCCCTCAACGGAGGGTATCTCTTGTCGGTCTCGGGCGAGGACCGACACGAAAAGGCGGACAAGCTCGCGGAAGCATTGTCCGCCGCCTTCGCAGGCGAACCGGAGGTTCGGGTTTCCCGGCCGTCCAAGACCGTGGGGATCGTTCTCCGCGGGCTGGACGAGTCGGTGACTCCCGACGAGATCCGGGCGGCGGTGTCCTCGGCAGCCAAGTGCCAGCCGGGGTCGCTGCAGGTCGGAGCATTGCGTCCGCAACGGAGCGGCCTCTGCTCCATTTCTTGCAGGTTGCCGGCGGAGGCAGCGAAAACCCTCCAGGCCGCGGGACGGATCGCCGTGGGATGGGCTTCCATTCCCGTGGACGTTCTGCCCGCGCGGGAGGTGCGCTGCTTCGGGTGCCTGCGCACCGGACACGTCCGCGCGCGTTGTCCCGAGGCCGCCGCGGACCTCGGCAGCCGGTGCTACCGTTGCGCCGGCTCGGGCCACAAGGCGGCTGAGTGTTCCGCCCAGCCCAAGTGCCCGGTGTGCAGCACCCTCGGTCTCCCCGCGAACCACCGCTTGGGGGGCCCCAAGTGTCGCCCGCCTCGAAGACGAGGCGCCAGCGCGGCGCGTTTGAAGAAGACCGCGGCAGTGGGAGGGAGCGACGGAGGCGCCGAGGCCATGGCGATCGATCATGGCCCTCGTCGCTCAAGTCAATCTTAACCACTGTCGGGCGGCTCAGGATCTGCTGACGCAGCAGATCCTGGAGTGGTCGGTGGGGTTGGTGGCGGTGAGCGAGCCTTACAACGCCACTCCGGGTCCCCACTGGCTCTCCTCCGCGGATTCCCTGGCGGCGCTCGTGTCCGGCCCGGGAAATCGTTACCCGCCTCTCCGACTCCTCGGGAGGGGGGCGGGATACGTCATGGCGACTTGGGGTCCTCTGAACGTGGTCAGCTGCTACGTTTCTCCCGCAGCCACCCGCGACGCCTTCGAAGCGTTCCTGCACGGGCTCGGAGTCGAACTCCGACGCCTGCTGCGGCAGCCCTTGCTACTGCTGGGAGATCTGAACGCAAAGGCAGTCGCGTGGGGAAACGCGCATACCGACGTTCGGGGCGCAGTCCTTCTGGACTGGCTCGCGGAACTCGATCTCCGCGTGCTGAACGTGGGCACGGCCCACACGTGCGTGCGAGCCCAGGGGGGCTCAGTGGTGGATCTCACCGTGGCGAACGCGGCCGCGGCCCGTCACGTCTCGTCGTGGCGGGTGCGCGCGGAGGTCGAGTCCCTTTCCGACCATCGGTACATCACGATGGTCTACGGACGCGCCGGGGACGGCGATACTGCCCCCCGGCGGCCTCGTGATGGCTGGAATCTTTCCCTCCTTAATGTGAGTCACTTGCAGGAAGCGCTCCTAATCCTCTTCTGGGGTCGGTCCGTCGGGGATTATCCCGACGCCTCAGCAATGGCAGAGGAACTGGGTCGGCGACTTCGCCGGGCCTGCGACGCGTCGATGCCACGGCGCCGAGGGGGTCCCGGCAGGAGGTCGACCTACTGGTGGAACGGGGACATCGCGGAGCTGAGACGCGCGTGCGTGCGGGCCTTCCGCCTGTACAAGCGCGCGACGAGGCGCCTCCGTGTTCCCGCACAGGAACAGCACGATGCGTACCGGCTGGCTCGCAATCGCCTCAGGGAGGCGATCCGAGACGCGAAGAGGCGGGCCTGGACGGAGCTGTTGGACTCCGTGGATTCGGATCCGTGGGGCAGACCGTACCGGGTGATTTTATCCCGAATACGCGTTCGCGGGGCTCCGCTGACGGAGGCGTTGGATCCCGATTTCGTGGCGCAGGTGGTCAACACTCTGTTCCCGATCTTGGACCCCTTCGCCTTTCCGGAGGTTCAATTCCGGTGGAGCGAAGATCTCGCCGTCACCGAGGCCGAGGTGACGGCGGCGCTGTCGAAAACCGGTCGCCCCACGGCGCCCGGACCCGACGGGGTTCCCGGTCGCATCTATGTTCGCGGGCGAGACTGTTTGGCGGAGCCCCTCCGGCTGGTGTTCGACGAATGCCTGCGCCGGGGGGACTTCCCGTCGCGTTGGAAGCGCGCTCACCTGGTGTTGCTGCCGAAACCGGGAAAGCCGCCGACGGAACCCTCGTCGTTCCGTCCGATTTGTCTGTTGGACACGGTCGGGAAAATTTTCGAACGTGTGGTGGCCAACCGGTTGGTCGACCACATGGAGATCGAGGGCCCGAACCTGTCGGAGTTCCAGTTCGGGTTCCGGCGGGGGAGGAGCACCCTCGACGCGATACACCGGGTGCGCACGCTGACGGAGAATGCCGTCGGGATGGGCGGGCAGGCGGTCGGGGTCAGCCTCGACATTTCGAACGCGTTCAACAGCCTGCCCTGGCGCGCCATCCACGACGGCCTCCGTCGCCTCCACGTTCCCGATTACTTGGTGGCGGTGATCGGGAGCTTCCTCAACGGACGGACGGTCTCGTATTCCACCAGGGGAGGAGAGATCGTGTCCCGCCAGATGTTTTGCGGGGTTCCGCAGGGCTCGGTTCTGGGGCCGCTCCTGTGGTGCGTCGGCTACGACGCGGTGTTGGCGACGCCCCTCCCGCGAGGGGTCAGCCTCACCTGTTACGCCGACGACACCCTGGTGACGGCGACGGGCGTCGGCGCGGCGGAGGTCTTGGGACGCGCGGAGGCGGGCACCTCGGCGGTCATCCAGGCCATCGAGGGGCTCGGCCTTCGCGTGAACGTGACTAAGACGGAGGCAGTCCTGTTCCATCTGCCTCGCCGGCGTCCCCGGGGAGAGTTGTCCCTCAATCTGGGGGGGCGGCGGATCGCGCTGGGCCTCTCCGTCAAATACCTGGGACTCATGGTGGACGGTCGGTGGAGCTTCCGGGAGCACTTTCGCGGCATCGCCCCGAAAGCGGAGGGCGTGGCCACGGCGCTCGCGCGATTACTCCCCAATCTCGGGGGGGCGTCGTGGCGGGTTCGCCGGCTCTATGCCAACGTGGTGCACTCTCTCGTTCTCTACGGGGCTCCGATCTGGGCGGCTGAGCTCGGGCGGGATCGGCGCGGCCAGCGCCTTCTCGCCCGGGCCCAGGCGCACACGAACCTCCGCCTCGCGCGGGGGTATCGGACCGTGTCCCGGGCGGCGGCGGGGATCCTGGCGGGTCAGCCGCCGGTCCCGCTGCTCGCGCAGGCCCGCTCCCGCGTTTATTGGGAGAGAAAACGGGCCGGGGAAGGGGAGGCTTTCTCCGCCGGGGCGTCTCGGAAGGCGGCCTGGGCCGCCCTTCTCGGGACCTGGCGAGAAAATTCGCGAGGGGAAGAATTCGGGCGGCGCGTCCTGGAGGCGGTCGACCCGGTCTTCGAGGAGTTCTACTCCAAGCGGGCCGGCCGGCTGTCCTTCCGGACGACGCAGCTAATGACCGGGCACGGGGTTTTCGGAGCCTATCTCTTCCGGATAGGCCGGGAAGAAACCCCCGAGTGCTGGTTTTGCGGGGCGGCTTCCGACACGGCGGATCACACCTTGTCGGAATGCCCGCGATGGGGCGTGCAGCGGGAGGCCCTGCGGGAGGAGGTCGGCCCGGATCTCCGTCTTCCGACGCTCGTGCGGGAGACGGTCCGGGACGACCGGAAGTGGGCGGCATTCCAACGGTTCGCGGATGCCGTCCTCCGCGCGAAGGAGGAGGAGGAGAGGAGACGGGAGCGCAGCGGGCTGCGCCCCCGTCCCAGACGTCGCCGAAGACGTCCGCGAGCAGTCGGGTGAGGGACCGCTGCGCGAGGGGGGCCGTCGCACGGCGGAGTCACCATTGCGACGGGGATAGCGGCGGGCGCTCGGTCTCGCCGCTATAGGGGACGGAGCGCAGTTGGCGCTGATCCGAGGTCATCTCTGGTAGTGTTCCCCACTCTGCGGGATTCCCCGGGGACCCTCATCACGGATCACGATGACCCCCAGGTCGTTTAGTGGGTAAGGGCCTTAAGCTCAGCCCCACATAACCCGGATTCCTCCCTCAAGGGGTCGGGTATGCAGTAATGCATTTTTCCTGGGTTAACAAAAAAAAAAAAAAAAAAAAAAGGCTCCGACGGGTTTTTTCCGTTTCTCTACTTCCCAAAGAATAGATCTATGTGTATTTTGTTTTAATCTGTGACATTTCAATTTTTGGTACATTTATTAGTACAGGAAAAAGTTTGAAAAAGTTTGGAAAAGTTAGTTTTACGAATAACGTGAAACAACGGCGTCCTCTGAGCTCAGGAGGGGTTTTTTCCGTTTCTCTACTTCCCAAGGAATAGATCTATGTGTATTTTGTTTTATTCTGAGAGATTTCATTTTTTGGTACATTTGGGAGTACAGAAAAAAGTTTGAAAAAGTTTGAAAAAGTTAGTTTTACAAATAAAAATGAACAAAGGCGTCAGCTGAGGCTCCGACGGGTTTTTTCCGTTTCTCTACTTCCCAAAGAATAGATCTATGTGTATTTTGTTTTAATCTGTGACATTTCAATTTTTGGTACATTTATTAGTACAGGAAAAAGTTTGAAAAAGTTTGAAAAAGTTAGTTTTACGAATAACGTGAAACAACGGCGTCCTCTGAGCTCAGGAGGGGTTTTTTCCGTTTCTCTACTTCCCAAAGAATAGATCTATGTGTATTTTGTTTTATTCTGAGAGATTTCAATTTTTGGTACATTTATTAGTACAGGAAAAAGTTTGAAAAAGTTTGAAAAAGTTAGTTTTACGAATAACGTGAAACAACGGCGTCCTCTGAGCTCAGGAGGGGTTTTTTCCGTTTCTCTACTTCCCAAAGAATAGATCTATGTGTATTTTGTTTTATTCTGAGAGATTTCATTTTTTGGTACATTTATTAGTACAGAAAAAAGTTTGAAAAAGTTTGGAAAAGTTAGTTTTACAAATAAAAATGAACAAAGGCGTCAGCTGAGGCTCCGTCGGGTTTTTTCCGTTTCTCTACTTCCCAAAGAATAGATCTATGTGTATTTTGTTTTATTCTGAGAGATTTCATTTTTTGGTACATTTGGGAGTACAGAAAAAAGTTTGAAAAAGTTTGGAAAAGTTAGTTTTACAAATAAAAATGAACAAAGGCGTCAGCTGAGGCTCCGACGGGTTTTTTCCGTTTCTCTACTTCCCAAAGAATAGATCTATGTGTATTTTGTTTTAATCTGTGACATTTCAATTTTTGGTACATTTATTAGTACAGGAAAAAGTTTGAAAAAGTTTGGAAAAGTTAGTTTTACGAATAACGTGAAACAACGGCGTCCTCTGAGCTCAGGAGGGGTTTTTTCCGTTTCTCTACTTCCCAAGGAATAGATCTATGTGTATTTTGTTTTATTCTGAGAGATTTCATTTTTTGGTACATTTGGGAGTACAGAAAAAAGTTTGAAAAAGTTTGAAAAAGTTAGTTTTACAAATAAAAATGAACAAAGGCGTCAGCTGAGGCTCCGACGGGTTTTTTCCGTTTCTCTACTTCCCAAAGAATAGATCTATGTGTATTTTGTTTTAATCTGTGACATTTCAATTTTTGGTACATTTATTAGTACAGGAAAAAGTTTGAAAAAGTTTGGAAAAGTTAGTTTTACGAATAACGTGAAACAACGGCGTCCTCTGAGCTCAGGAGGGGTTTTTTCCGTTTCTCTACTTCCCAAAGAATAGATCTATGTGTATTTTGTTTTATTCTGAGAGATTTCAATTTTTGGTACATTTATTAGTACAGGAAAAAGTTTGAAAAAGTTTGAAAAAGTTAGTTTTACGAATAACGTGAAACAACGGCGTCCTCTGAGCTCAGGAGGGGTTTTTTCCGTTTCTCTACTTCCCAAAGAATAGATCTATGTGTATTTTGTTTTAGTCTGAGAGATTTCAATTTTTGGTACATTTATTAGTACAGGAAAAAGTTTGAAAAAGTTTGAAAAAGTTAGTTTTACGAATAACTTGAAACAACGGCGTCCTCTGAGCTCAGGAGGGGTTTTTTCCGTTTCTCTACTTCCCAAAGAATAGATCTATGTGTATTTTGTTTTATTCTGAGAGATTTCATTTTTTGGTACATTTATTAGTACAGAAAAAAGTTTGAAAAAGTTTGGAAAAGTTAGTTTTACAAATAAAAATGAACAAAGGCGTCAGCTGAGGCTCCGTCGGGTTTTTTCCGTTTCTCTACTTCCCAAAGAATAGATCTATGTGTATTTTGTTTTATTCTGAGAGATTTCATTTTTTGGTACATTTGGGAGTACAGAAAAAAGTTTGAAAAAGTTTGGAAAAGTTAGTTTTACAAATAAAAATGAACAAAGGCGTCAGCTGAGGCTCCGACGGGTTTTTTCCGTTTCTCTACTTCCCAAAGAATAGATCTATGTGTATTTTGTTTTAATCTGTGACATTTCAATTTTTGGTACATTTATTAGTACAGGAAAAAGTTTGAAAAAGTTTGAAAAAGTTAGTTTTACAAATAAAAATGAACAAAGGCGTCAGCTGAGGCTCCGACGGGCTTTTTCCGTTTCTCTACTTCCCAAAGAATAGATCTATGTGTATTTTTTTTTATTTTTAGAGATTTCATTTTTTGGTACATTTGGGAGTACAGAAAAAAGTTTGAAAAAGTTTGGAAAAGTTAGTTTTACGAATAACTTGAAACAACGGCGTCCTCTGAGCTTCCAAGGGGTTTTTTCCGTTTCTCTACTTCCCAAAGAATAGATCTATGTGTATTTTGTTTTATTCTGAGAGATTTCATTTTTTGGTACATTTGGGAGTACAGAAAAAAGTTTGAAAAAGTTTGGAAAAGTTAGTTTTACAAATAAAAATGAACAAAGGCGTCAGCTGAGGCTCCGACGGGTTTTTTCCGTTTCTCTACATCCCAAAGAATAGATCTATGTGTATTTTGTTTTATTCTGAGAGATTTCATTTTTTGGTACATTTGGGAGTACAGAAAAAAGTTTGAAAAAGTTTGGAAAAGTTAGTTTTACAAATAAAAATGAACAAAGGCGTCAGCTGAGGCTCCGACGGGTTTTTTCCGTTTCTCTACATCCCAAAGAATAGATCTATGTGTATTTTGTTTTATTCTGAGAGATTTCATTTTTTGGTACATTTGGGAGTACAGAAAAAAGTTTGAAAAAGTTTGAAAATTTAGTTTTACGAATAACTTGAAACAACGGCGTCCTCTGAGCTCAGGAGGGGTTTTTTCCGTTTCTCTACTTCCCAAGGAATAGATCTATGTGTATTTTGTTTTATTCTGTGACATTTCAATTTTTGGTACATTTGGGAGTACAGAAAAAAGTTTGAAAAAGTTTGGAAAAGTTAGTTTTACAAATAAAAATGAACAAAGGCGTCAGCTGAGGCTCCGACGGGTTTTTTCCGTTTCTCTACATCCCAAAGAATAGATCTATGTGTATTTTGTTTTATTCTGAGAGATTTCATTTTTTGGTACATTTGGGAGTACAGAAAAAAGTTTGAAAAAGTTTGAAAATTTAGTTTTACGAATAACTTGAAACAACGGCGTCCTCTGAGCTCAGGAGGGGTTTTTTCCGTTTCTCTACTTCCCAAGGAATAGATCTATGTGTATTTTGTTTTATTCTGTGACATTTCAATTTTTGGTACATTTATTAGTACAGGAAAAAGTTTGAAAAAGTTTGGAAAAGTTAGTTTTACGAATAACTTGAAACAACGGCGTCCTCTGAGCTCAGGAGGGGTTTTTTCCGTTTCTCTACTTCCCAAGGAATAGATCTATGTGTATTTTGTTTTATTCTGAGAGATTTCATTTTTTGGTACATTTGGGAGTACAGAAAAAAGTTTGAAAAAGTTTGAAAAAGTTAGTTTTACAAATAAAAATGAACAAAGGCGTCAGCTGAGGCTCCGACGGGTTTTTTCCGTTTCTCTACTTCCCAAGGAATAGATCTATGTGTATTTTGTTTTATTCTGTGACATTTCAATTTTTGGTACATTTATTAGTACAGGAAAAAGTTTGAAAAAGTTTGGAAAAGTTAGTTTTACGAATAACTTGAAACAACGGCGTCCTCTGAGCTCAGGAGGGGTTTTTTCCGTTTCTCTACTTCCCAAGGAATAGATCTATGTGTATTTTGTTTTATTCTGAGAGATTTCATTTTTTGGTACATTTGGGAGTACAGAAAAAAGTTTGAAAAAGTTTGAAAAAGTTAGTTTTACAAATAAAAATGAACAAAGGCGTCAGCTGAGGCTCCGACGGGTTTTTTCCGTTTCTCTACTTCCTAAAGAATAGATCTATGTGTATTTTGTTTTATTCTGAGAGATTTCATTTTTTGGTACATTTGGGAGTACAGAAAAAAGTTTGAAAAAGTTTGGAAAAGTTAGTTTTACAAATAAAAATGAACAAAGGCGTCAGCTGAGGCTCCGACGGGTTTTTTCCGTTTCTCTACTTCCCAAAGAATAGATCTATGTGTATTTTGTTTTAATCTGTGACATTTCAATTTTTGGTACATTTATTAGTACAGGAAAAAGTTTGAAAAAGTTTGGAAAAGTTAGTTTTACGAATAACGTGAAACAACGGCGTCCTCTGAGCTCAGGAGGGGTTTTTTCCGTTTCTCTACTTCCCAAAGAATAGATCTATGTGTATTTTGTTTTATTCTGAGAGATTTCAATTTTTGGTACATTTATTAGTACAGGAAAAAGTTTGAAAAAGTTTGAAAAAGTTAGTTTTACGAATAACGTGAAACAACGGCGTCCTCTGAGCTCAGGAGGGGTTTTTTCCGTTTCTCTACTTCCCAAAGAATAGATCTATGTGTATTTTGTTTTAGTCTGAGAGATTTCAATTTTTGGTACATTTATTAGTACAGGAAAAAGTTTGAAAAAGTTTGAAAAAGTTAGTTTTACGAATAACTTGAAACAACGGCGTCCTCTGAGCTCAGGAGGGGTTTTTTCCGTTTCTCTACT
Organism: Brueelia nebulosa; assembly: GCA_028293925.1. Classification (NCBI taxonomy): domain Eukaryota; kingdom Metazoa; phylum Arthropoda; class Insecta; order Psocodea; family Philopteridae; genus Brueelia; species Brueelia nebulosa. The sequence continues at coordinate 177,928 of JAQIBA010000173.1, read as the reverse complement.
TCCCAAAGAATAGATCTATGTGTATTTTGTTTTAATCTGTGACATTTCAATTTTTGGTACATTTATTAGTACAGGAAAAAGTTTGAAAAAGTTTGAAAAAGTTAGTTTTACAAATAAAAATGAACAAAGGCGTCAGCTGAGGCTCCGTCGGGTTTTTTCCGTTTCTCTACATCCCAAAGAATAGATCTATGTGTATTTTGTTTTAATCTGTGACATTTCAATTTTTGGTACATTTATTAGTACAGGAAAAAGTTTGAAAAAGTTTGAAAAAGTTAGTTTTACAAATAAAAATGAACAAAGGCGTCAGCTGAGGCTCCGACGGGTTTTTTCCGTTTCTCTACTTCCCAAAGAATAGATCTATGTGTATTTTGTTTTATTCTGAGAGATTTCATTTTTTGGTACATTTGGGAGTACAGAAAAAAGTTTGAAAAAGTTTGGAAAAGTTAGTTTTACAAATAAAAATGAACAAAGGCGTCAGCTGAGGCTCCGACGGGTTTTTTCCGTTTCTCTACTTCCCAAAGAATAGATCTATGTGTATTTTGTTTTAATCTGTGACATTTCAATTTTTGGTACATTTATTAGTACAGGAAAAAGTTTGAAAAAGTTTGGAAAAGTTAGTTTTACGAATAACTTGAAACAACGGCGTCCTCTGAGCTCAGGAGGGGTTTTTTCCGTTTCTCTACTTCCCAAGGAATAGATCTATGTGTATTTTGTTTTATTCTGAGAGATTTCATTTTTTGGTACATTTGGGAGTACAGAAAAAAGTTTGAAAAAGTTTGAAAAAGTTAGTTTTACAAATAAAAATGAACAAAGGCGTCAGCTGAGGCTCCGACGGGTTTTTTCCGTTTCTCTACTTCCTAAAGAATAGATCTATGTGTATTTTGTTTTATTCTGAGAGATTTCATTTTTTGGTACATTTGGGAGTACAGAAAAAAGTTTGAAAAAGTTTGGAAAAGTTAGTTTTACAAATAAAAATGAACAAAGGCGTCAGCTGAGGCTCCGACGGGTTTTTTCCGTTTCTCTACTTCCCAAAGAATAGATCTATGTGTATTTTGTTTTAATCTGTGACATTTCAATTTTTGGTACATTTATTAGTACAGGAAAAAGTTTGAAAAAGTTTGAAAAAGTTAGTTTTACAAATAAAAATGAACAAAGGCGTCAGCTGAGGCTCCGACGGGCTTTTTCCGTTTCTCTACTTCCCAAAGAATAGATCTATGTGTATTTTTTTTTATTTTTAGAGATTTCATTTTTTGGTACATTTGGGAGTACAGAAAAAAGTTTGAAAAAGTTTGGAAAAGTTAGTTTTACGAATAACTTGAAACAACGGCGTCCTCTGAGCTTCCAAGGGGTTTTTTCCGTTTCTCTACTTCCCAAAGAATAGATCTATGTGTATTTTGTTTTATTCTGAGAGATTTCATTTTTTGGTACATTTGGGAGTACAGAAAAAAGTTTGAAAAAGTTTGGAAAAGTTAGTTTTACAAATAAAAATGAACAAAGGCGTCAGCTGAGGCTCCGACGGGTTTTTTCCGTTTCTCTACATCCCAAAGAATAGATCTATGTGTATTTTGTTTTATTCTGAGAGATTTCATTTTTTGGTACATTTGGGAGTACAGAAAAAAGTTTGAAAAAGTTTGAAAATTTAGTTTTACGAATAACTTGAAACAACGGCGTCCTCTGAGCTCAGGAGGGGTTTTTTCCGTTTCTCTACTTCCCAAGGAATAGATCTATGTGTATTTTGTTTTATTCTGAGAGATTTAATTTTTTGGTACATTTGGTAGTACAGAAAAAAGTTTGAAAAAGTTTGGAAAAGTTAGTTTTACGAATAACTTGAAACAACGGCGTCCTCTGAGCTCAGGAGGGGTTTTTTCCGTTTCTCTACTTCCCAAGGAATAGATCTATGTGTATTTTGTTTTATTCTGTGACATTTCAATTTTTGGTACATTTATTAGTACAGGAAAAAGTTTGAAAAAGTTTGGAAAAGTTAGTTTTACGAATAACTTGAAACAACGGCGTCCTCTGAGCTCAGGAGGGGTTTTTTCCGTTTCTCTACTTCCCAAGGAATAGATCTATGTGTATTTTGTTTTATTCTGAGAGATTTCATTTTTTGGTACATTTGGGAGTACAGAAAAAAGTTTGAAAAAGTTTGAAAAAGTTAGTTTTACAAATAAAAATGAACAAAGGCGTCAGCTGAGGCTCCGACGGGTTTTTTCCGTTTCTCTACTTCCCAAGGAATAGATCTATGTGTATTTTGTTTTATTCTGTGACATTTCAATTTTTGGTACATTTATTAGTACAGGAAAAAGTTTGAAAAAGTTTGGAAAAGTTAGTTTTACGAATAACTTGAAACAACGGCGTCCTCTGAGCTCAGGAGGGGTTTTTTCCGTTTCTCTACTTCCCAAGGAATAGATCTATGTGTATTTTGTTTTATTCTGAGAGATTTCATTTTTTGGTACATTTGGGAGTACAGAAAAAAGTTTGAAAAAGTTTGAAAAAGTTAGTTTTACAAATAAAAATGAACAAAGGCGTCAGCTGAGGCTCCGACGGGTTTTTTCCGTTTCTCTACTTCCTAAAGAATAGATCTATGTGTATTTTGTTTTATTCTGAGAGATTTCATTTTTTGGTACATTTGGGAGTACAGAAAAAAGTTTGAAAAAGTTTGGAAAAGTTAGTTTTACAAATAAAAATGAACAAAGGCGTCAGCTGAGGCTCCGACGGGTTTTTTCCGTTTCTCTACTTCCCAAAGAATAGATCTATGTGTATTTTGTTTTAATCTGTGACATTTCAATTTTTGGTACATTTATTAGTACAGGAAAAAGTTTGAAAAAGTTTGGAAAAGTTAGTTTTACGAATAACGTGAAACAACGGCGTCCTCTGAGCTCAGGAGGGGTTTTTTCCGTTTCTCTACTTCCCAAAGAATAGATCTATGTGTATTTTGTTTTATTCTGAGAGATTTCAATTTTTGGTACATTTATTAGTACAGGAAAAAGTTTGAAAAAGTTTGAAAAAGTTAGTTTTACGAATAACGTGAAACAACGGCGTCCTCTGAGCTCAGGAGGGGTTTTTTCCGTTTCTCTACTTCCCAAAGAATAGATCTATGTGTATTTTGTTTTAGTCTGAGAGATTTCAATTTTTGGTACATTTATTAGTACAGGAAAAAGTTTGAAAAAGTTTGAAAAAGTTAGTTTTACGAATAACTTGAAACAACGGCGTCCTCTGAGCTCAGGAGGGGTTTTTTCCGTTTCTCTACTTCCCAAAGAATAGATCTATGTGTATTTTGTTTTATTCTGAGAGATTTCATTTTTTGGTACATTTATTAGTACAGAAAAAAGTTTGAAAAAGTTTGGAAAAGTTAGTTTTACAAATAAAAATGAACAAAGGCGTCAGCTGAGGCTCCGTCGGGTTTTTTCCGTTTCTCTACTTCCCAAAGAATAGATCTATGTGTATTTTGTTTTATTCTGAGAGATTTCATTTTTTGGTACATTTGGGAGTACAGAAAAAAGTTTGAAAAAGTTTGGAAAAGTTAGTTTTACAAATAAAAATGAACAAAGGCGTCAGCTGAGGCTCCGACGGGTTTTTTCCGTTTCTCTACTTCCCAAAGAATAGATCTATGTGTATTTTGTTTTAATCTGTGACATTTCAATTTTTGGTACATTTATTAGTACAGGAAAAAGTTTGAAAAAGTTTGAAAAAGTTAGTTTTACAAATAAAAATGAACAAAGGCGTCAGCTGAGGCTCCGACGGGCTTTTTCCGTTTCTCTACTTCCCAAAGAATAGATCTATGTGTATTTTTTTTTATTTTTAGAGATTTCATTTTTTGGTACATTTGGGAGTACAGAAAAAAGTTTGAAAAAGTTTGGAAAAGTTAGTTTTACGAATAACTTGAAACAACGGCGTCCTCTGAGCTCAGGAGGGGTTTTTTCCGTTTCTCTACTTCCCAAAGAATAGATCTATGTGTATTTTGTTTTATTCTGAGAGATTTCATTTTTTGGTACATTTGGGAGTACAGAAAAAAGTTTGAAAAAGTTTGGAAAAGTTAGTTTTACAAATAAAAATGAACAAAGGCGTCAGCTGAGGCTCCGACGGGTTTTTTCCGTTTCTCTACATCCCAAAGAATAGATCTATGTGTATTTTGTTTTATTCTGTGACATTTCAATTTTTGGTACATTTATTAGTACAGGAAAAAGTTTGAAAAAGTTTGAAAATTTAGTTTTACGAATAACTTGAAACAACGGCGTCCTCTGAGCTCAGGAGGGGTTTTTTCCGTTTCTCTACTTCCCAAGGAATAGATCTATGTGTATTTTGTTTTATTCTGAGAGATTTAATTTTTTGGTACATTTGGTAGTACAGAAAAAAGTTTGAAAAAGTTTGGAAAAGTTAGTTTTACGAATAACTTGAAACAACGGCGTCCTCTGAGCTCAGGAGGGGTTTTTTCCGTTTCTCTACTTCCCAAGGAATAGATCTATGTGTATTTTGTTTTATTCTGTGACATTTCAATTTTTGGTACATTTATTAGTACAGGAAAAAGTTTGAAAAAGTTTGGAAAAGTTAGTTTTACGAATAACTTGAAACAACGGCGTCCTCTGAGCTCAGGAGGGGTTTTTTCCGTTTCTCTACTTCCCAAGGAATAGATCTATGTGTATTTTGTTTTATTCTGAGAGATTTCATTTTTTGGTACATTTGGGAGTACAGAAAAAAGTTTGAAAAAGTTTGAAAAAGTTAGTTTTACAAATAAAAATGAACAAAGGCGTCAGCTGAGGCTCCGACGGGTTTTTTCCGTTTCTCTACTTCCCAAGGAATAGATCTATGTGTATTTTGTTTTATTCTGTGACATTTCAATTTTTGGTACATTTATTAGTACAGGAAAAAGTTTGAAAAAGTTTGGAAAAGTTAGTTTTACGAATAACTTGAAACAACGGCGTCCTCTGAGCTCAGGAGGGGTTTTTTCCGTTTCTCTACTTCCCAAGGAATAGATCTATGTGTATTTTGTTTTATTCTGAGAGATTTCATTTTTTGGTACATTTGGGAGTACAGAAAAAAGTTTGAAAAAGTTTGAAAAAGTTAGTTTTACAAATAAAAATGAACAAAGGCGTCAGCTGAGGCTCCGACGGGTTTTTTCCGTTTCTCTACTTCCTAAAGAATAGATCTATGTGTATTTTGTTTTATTCTGAGAGATTTCATTTTTTGGTACATTTGGGAGTACAGAAAAAAGTTTGAAAAAGTTTGGAAAAGTTAGTTTTACAAATAAAAATGAACAAAGGCGTCAGCTGAGGCTCCGACGGGTTTTTTCCGTTTCTCTACTTCCCAAAGAATAGATCTATGTGTATTTTGTTTTATTCTGAGAGATTTCATTTTTTGGTACATTTGGGAGTACAGAAAAAAGTTTGAAAAAGTTTGGAAAAGTTAGTTTTACAAATAAAAATGAACAAAGGCGTCAGCTGAGGCTCCGACGGGTTTTTTCCGTTTCTCTACTTCCCAAAGAATAGATCTATGTGTATTTTGTTTTATTCTGAGAGATTTCATTTTTTGGTACATTTGGGAGTACAGAAAAAAGTTTGAAAAAGTTTGAAAAAGTTAGTTTTACGAATAACTTGAAACAACGGCGTCCTCTGAGCTCAGGAGGGGTTTTTTCCGTTTCTCTACTTCCCAAAGAATAGATCTATGTGTATTTTGTTTTATTCTGAGAGATTTCATTTTTTAGTACATTTGGGAGTACAGGGAAAAGTCTAAGAAGGTAACGACGAAATTAAGTTTTCGTTTTTGCGGAAATTATTACTTTTAATGTCTTCAAAAAAACTTTATCTGTTAATTGCTTCATTAACATGAACTGTAAGTTCAATAAAATCTCCTATTCTAAATTAACTCCATTTTGGTTTCAATAATCTTCAAAATTCATATGAACATATTTGATAAAAAATCGAAACCCATTAATAACGTCAGAAATTTGAAATTTTACAATAATTTAATATAATTTATTAAAAAAAACAGTAAAATCAAAACAAAAACTCATGGACAGCAATTGCGTGATACCATAAAATATCCAAGTAAATATCAAAAAATATCAAAGTGAAGAGCAATCCTTCATGATATAGTTAACAACAAAAATATATATGTTTTAGTTTAGTTTTCATTTGCCTGTCAAAACTGATAGATAAAAACAATATAATACATATAAATTATCATGAAAAAAAAAAGAAAAACAAATCAAAATTTCATTCATATAACAATTCTGGGTGTTTTTTACAAAAAATTAAAAGGCACATTTTATCTTTGGGTAGTGCGCCTTAATATTAATACCTGTGCTAAGAAATAAATCATTCCCATTCTTTCCCACTGTACACTTTTCCCTGTCAATATATGGTTTTGTACGGATTAACATTGTGCATATTTGAGCATGTTCCTGGGCGTGTTTGGTACAACTTGACTGTCATTTTCCCCCCGAATTTCATTCTTTAAACATAACAGCAATATTACAAAATTTAATGAGTAAAACAGTTTACGATTATTGAAATTGACAGAAGAATTTGTAATTAAATTCAAATATAAGTTTCAAGCACGAACACAGGCCCTGCTTCTCAAAGGCATATTCTGAGCATATTTTTCATACAATCTCTTTTATTTTGTACAATATCATTGGCTGCTTGAAAAAGGCTTTCGCTGAATTACAAAACTTTTACAGAAAATTTGAGTTTGACGTTTAAAAAAAAATCCCGAAAAACCTACAGGAAGAACTGACTGACAATTAAAAATATCCTTAAGATCGAAGACCATTTACAAAATTTTTTTATATTTTAATATTCGGTTTTTATATTCTAAAAAAAAAGGTAAAATTCCTACATCTGAAGACAGTTGATGGAGCACATGATTTTAATTATAAAAATATAACTATTAAAATCACACTGAAGTTATACACATTTTTTAGGACAGTATTAACTTTTTAATTTACTGCAATAATATAAGTCATTTTTTAAAAATCGAATTCTAAGTGAGTTGTTAAAAGTGATTTTTTCAAGAAACGACGCCAAATTTTAAAATTTACGACCTCACTATTTTACAATGTCGGTGCTAATTTTAACAATGTGATTAACAATAACATTCGCTGTGATTCTCTCATAAATCTTTCCACAATGTTGTAAAATATCTTAAAATGATGTGAAAAATTTTCTGACTGCTGAGACTCATAATTTTCAGTTGAAAATTATTTAAATTTATGAAAAGCTGAGAAAGATCACTGTCACCATTTTTCTTCTAAATTAAAAAGGCACTTTCCACTGTGAGCTTTTGGAATGATAAAAAACGGCAATTTAGGGGAAATTAAAGCGAAATTCGATTCCTTTTGAATAATGATTGAAAAAAAGATTTCTCATTCATTTCGGCTTCTTTTTTGATTAATTGGATTATAACAACGCAAACTATATTTTTTAACGGTTTAAGTTATTTGTATTGGCTCTGATTCAAGCGAAAATCCATTCGAGACTAAATTAATATTCTCATCTTCACTTTTTATTTCTCAAACGTATTTCCAGACCTCTTGGCAAATAATTACCGTTTTCGATCTTCAGTTGCTTCACTCTGTGCTTGGACCGCCATATTTTAATCGTGTAGTCATCGGACGTTGTCACGAGCATTTCCGAATCCTTAGGATTGAACGCGACCGAATTCACCACGTCCGTGTGTGGATATTTTGCCAGGCAAATCCCATAATGGCGATCCCAGAGATAACCGTGTTTGTCTTCGGCGCCACTGAAACGTTTACCAATTATTATAATTCCTCCAGATTCGATAAATGCGAAGCTGTCCGTCTTACCTCGCCACGTATTCATTGCAGACGTTTAGGAAAATAAAAAAGCACTCGTTGTTAGGAGTGTAAGCTTTGTGAGCCCTCAGCATTGTACCCACTTCTTTCAGAGTGACTAAATCGATCACATGAATGTCAATTTCCTGAGCAATCGGTGGCGGATTTAATGGGTTTTCCACGACACAACCCTGAGGCCAGGGTCTGTTGTTCACGTATAAGTACCTGAAAGCGCAGATATTCATTGTGGAGGCACTCAAAGCTTTTGTTTCGATATTTTTACCTGTGGTCGGGAGAGAGACCCATTCCGATGATGTGCCCATGAAGATCTATTAAATGATCAACCTTATCGAACTTCTCAGCGACTGACTCGTAATCCAGCCAGTTGGGTTCAGGATTTGGAGGAGATTCTGAATTTCTTCTTTCTCTTTCAGCAATCCTTTCGGCGAGACTGGGGCCCGGGTCTATCCTCTTCGGGAACACGAGTGGTTTGATTCGTTTAAAACCTGTACATTTTTTTTTCTTTATTATCAAGGCGAAATTATCTGATGATCCTTCTAAAGTTTCACACAATTACCTATTTGATGAGGAGTGTAAGTTTTAGAACCGGTCGTGAAAATCAATAGTTTTTCTACGTTTGTTTCGGACAAATCTTCCGATTCACTGCAATCATTTTCTAAACAAATATCCGATCCCCCTTCCGAATCCACTGGCATATCGTTACTCTCATCTGTAAAGCAATTGAGAATAAAACGATCGCTCCATTTTGGAAAAGGCAAACATCAAAATCAAACTGACCACTTTGGCTCAGTGTTCCTTCTTCACTCATACTCGCGTCCGAATTATCGAAACAGCTTGGCTGTGTTTCTGTTTCCACTTTTCTGTAATCTTGATTGTAATAAATAGGACTAACATGTTCTAAACCCTCTCCCAGATTTTTCCATTTTAGAAAGCTTTTTTCTAGTGAAGAACACCTTAAAATTAAATATAAAACTAATTTATCATTGAAGAATAAAATTAGAGTGTGAAGTCATATTTAAACACAGTATGAAGATTAACGGAGAATAAACTGAAACTGCTTACTCAGGCTTAAATCCTCCTGTTGCATTAGTGCTCCCTTTAGAAGTGTTATTTATGTCTCTATGAGAGGGAGGATTTCCTCTCACATGCTGCGATACATTTGATTGCCCTATCCCATTCTTTTCGTCTTCCCCTTCTTGATCACTTTTTTCATCTGTTGTTGGAAACAAACAATTGGCTACCATCACAGCCCTAATTGAACTGGCATTACAATTGTAAAACCTATAAAGTTGACTTATAACAGGCACATGCTCAGAGGAAGTTTCTTGAGATGCCTTATTTAACCAAAGAATGGATGAGCTAACCAAATGACCCAACCAATAGAGATCTCCCGACAATAAATAATGATCACTGTACCATGTTCCAAATATGTCATAGGGTTTATTTACAACTCTGCATTGTAAATTAAAACCATCTGAAATAAACCAATTGCAATTTATAATGAGACTAATATGAGTTCTATATGAAACATCAGTGTTTTCCTCACCTTGTAAACTAAACACTGCAATCTCTCCTGAAGTGCTGTGAGGAATGTCAAAGTGCACTCCAGAAACAAGCAAAAGAGTATCAGACTCATTGAACTGACAAAACTGAGTGTATTTCCAGCAAAAAACTTTCATGTCCTTATAATACTTCATTCTGGCAGGATACCCTGAATCCCACACCAATACAGAACCATCTTTTGAACAAGTTGCAAATAATTTACCATTGTGAGAAAAACTAACATGAAGCACTTGGTGAGTGTGATCCTTGAGAACTTCAGTTTGAACAACTGGAGTGTGATATGTTAATCTTTTATATTCCTGCAGCCAAGAATGTTTTCCTGGCAATATGCTTATGCTAGGGTCAATTTGAAAACGTGAATAAACCAAATCTTTCCAGAGAAATTCATCATAGCAGACTCTAAGCCATGTCTTGCAAGTCAAGCCAACATTTAGCAATTCCCTTGGAGACAGATACTGAAAAATGTGAAGTAATATGCAGTCAGGAAGATAATTCCATCTATCGCAGAATTCCAAGCGTGAATTAACATCTTGCTCTTCTGAATCCATCATTTTTTCTGTGAAAAAAATTTGTAAGTAAAATTTTGACCTAAAATTGACCTATGTGACTTATTTTATTGCTCCATTTTTTCATTTTTGCCTTACCAGTTCTTTTTAGTAAATATTTATTTCACAAATAATAACCAAGATTTAATTATTACGCTCATAATTAATGAAAAATGTTTTAAATCGAAAATTTTCCATTATTTTTAACTTAAAAACATCGCGTTAACAGACGAATCCACTAATTTTGCTCTTGCATCCGACAATAAACAAAAAAATCAACCAATGACAGTGATTTGCTTCGGTTGATTACAATGCGATGATTCGCAGCAAATCGAATAAGAAGCCTTGCTGTGGTTTAATGTCAAGCCGGAAAGCGCTACAGAAGCGTTCCGCCATATTTATTCCGGTTGTTTTGTGAGGGAAGCCGTATTATTTGTTTGGTATTTTTTATCAGGTTTGTATTGAGCAATCACTAATTTCAGTTTTGTTTTCGTGTTGCACTGATGTTAAGCAGCGTCTCAGTTTTGCGATTTTTAGTAGATGTATCGTATTTTTCGCGTAAATTTGGAATGAACTCGTAAATTTTTTTACGAGCACTAGAAGCCCGGTTCGTTTATTCTCGGAGTATTTATTCTACTTGAGGGCTCATCTGTAGAAGTTTTACAAAACTTATTTTAAATCGGTAAATTTTTAGCTTTGTTTTGATAAATTGGAACGATTCTTTTAGTGTAACGTTTTCTTCTAAGTTGTGTGGCGTCATTTCGTTAGTTGCATTCGCCAAGAAGGCGTATTACACAAGCCTAGGCAATATCTATTCCAAGCTGATGTTAATTACTAAAGCGGTTTTAATCTCTTTGCAGAACAATGGCGGATCATGAGGATTTGTTAGATTATGAGGACGAAGAACAGCCAGAAGCCGGGGTCGAGGCTCAGATCGAAGGAACCGCCAAAGAAAAGGTTAAGGGCACCTACGTATCAATTCACAGCTCAGGTTTTAGGGATTTTTTACTAAAACCCGAAATTCTTCGAGCCATAATCGATTGTGGATTCGAACATCCTTCTGAAGGTATAGTATACTTTTTATAACTTATAATACGAAAATATTGCTATAATTGATGAAATTATATATATGTTATCCTTACAGTACAACATGAATGCATTCCTCAAGCAGTTTTGGGTATGGATATTTTATGCCAGGCCAAGTCTGGCATGGGGAAAACTGCAGTATTTGTCTTGGCCACATTGCAGCAGCTAGAACCAACAGAAAATCAAGTATATGTGTTAGTAATGTGCCACACAAGAGAACTTGCATTTCAAATAAGTAAGGAGTATGAGAGGTTTTCCAAGTACATGCCGCAGACAAAGGTTTGTTCATTTCATTACATGTGAAATTCTTTGCTTTGATTTCACTAAATTAAATCAGTAATTGTAATTAATTAAGTGTACAAATATTAGTGCAATGAAGTTAAATTATCATTGAAGATAATTTAACAGTTATTATTATTTTTAAATTTATAAAATAGTTTTATAAAATTGGTTATGTGATAAATAGTATAATAAGCCAATAAAATAGTTTTAATGTAAAATGATAAGTTTGTGATTTCTAGTCATTGCCTTGTTTTTGAACATTTAGAATTGTTGAATCAATAGGAAAGATGCATGAAAATTTGTGTTGAAATTTTTTTTTAATGAAGCACACTGATGAAAATTTTATAATCTGATAAAATGATTAAATCTGAACTCTCTCTCTGAGTGCTTTTTATGCATGACAAATGCAATTGCTCTTCAGTTACTTCTTAGGCTTTTGTCTGTTGATAGTTTGTGTTTGTAGTGTAATATGAGTCTGTTTTTATTTTAGGTCGGAGTGTTTTTCGGAGGACTGCCAATACAGAAGGATGAAGAAACGCTAAAAAGTTGTACGCCTCACATCGTCGTCGGAACGCCCGGCAGAATACTTGCCCTCGTTAGGAATAAGAAACTCAACTTGAAGTATTTGAAACATTTTATTTTAGACGAATGTGACAAAATGCTCGAGCAATTAGGTTCGTTTCGGTTGATTGTGAATTGTTTTTTTCTTTTTTTTTTTTTGTTTTCTGACTGACTTTGTTTCGCATTTCCAGATATGAGACGAGACGTACAAGAAATCTTTAGAAACACTCCGCATGTAAAGCAAGTGATGATGTTTAGTGCGACATTGAGCAAGGAGATTCGTCCCGTCTGCAAAAAATTTATGCAAGATGTAATTGCTTCATGTAATATTTATCCGGTTATAACGTAGTTGGTCAATGCTGGGCTCACCGATGTCCTCGAGTAGTTGTTAACAATTTCCATAAAAACACGAACCACTCCGACCTGTTTTCCAAACTCTCTCAACGTCGCGTCCGTCCTCCTCATTTCTGAAAAACTCGCTCCTCCGTCATGGATCTTCGTCCCCTCCGCCGACCCAATCCCTAAAACAAAGCCACCCGCCGGTACACGTCTTGGGGGGGGTTGGGGGTGCCAGTCCAAGTCCAAGAAGATGAAGAGAGTCAGCTGCGGACGAGAAGAGCATGTCGACGGCGTTGCGCCATTCAATCGCACTGTCCCGACACGAGGGGCAGCTTCGCTCGGGGTTTCTGGGGGGGTCGTCGAGGAAGATGGCCAAGAGGAAGAGAGAAGATGCTCGTCGTGGACGATGGTCTCGTTCATTGGGTGGGAAAATAGTTTAAAATGTGTATGGTCGCTCGTCACTGCTCTGATCGATTATATCGAAAGATGCCTTTTGTATCTGCACACATCCAGTTGAAGATATCGTAGTATTGCTTGGTACTTGGATACACTTTAATTATGTGCGACCTGCAGGTAACACTAGTAATTAATTCGGGGGGGAGGGGAGGGAGTTTGATAATAAATGAGAACAATCGGAAAGGAGTGAAGGCCGCGTTAATGTCGATCGGTTGTTTACTTCGTCTGACATTTCCAAAGAAAATCAAAACCGTGAAGTAAACAACTTCGAAAGTTTTAACATTTGAGGGATGAAAAATGTTTTTCATACGTTTATTGTTACATGACAACACGTGCAGTATATCGAAAGGGCACATTAATAAACGGGAATCGGAGTTAGGTTTCGAACAAAAAAAAAACAGCGAATTCGGGCGGGGAGGGGGAGTTAGAAATAAAAAAGAGTTTTTCTCCCGGCAAATGCCCTCGGTCGGGACTCATTAACTCATTTGGTTTTTTTGTGTACTTATCAGCCGATGGAAGTTTACGTGGACGATGAGGCGAAACTCACACTTCACGGCCTTCAGCAACACTACGTCAAGCTCAAAGAAAATGAAAAAAATAAAAAACTGTTTGAATTGCTCGATATTCTCGAGTTCAACCAGGTGAGTGCACACTCCGTGCGGGGGGGGGGCTAAAATGAGACGTGGCTTTGCGAATCGCCCCTTTGACTTTTGCTAATTGTCCGCCATTGACGCGTAGGTGGTCATCTTCGTCAAGTCCGTTCAGCGATGCATGGCATTGGCGCAGTTGCTCACGGAGCAGAACTTCCCGGCGATCGCCATTCACGGGGGCATGGTTCAGGAGGAGAGGTTATCGCGGTATCAACAGTTCAAAGATTTTCAAAAGGTAATACGATTGTACTGAAACTGTATTTAAATTTGATTACGCTGATCTCATTCTTATTATTCATCAATGATCTGTTTATCTTAAAACCAATGAAGAAAATTTTTTCATGATGATTTTGCCAGATAGGGACATCAGATGTTCGATGTTGATTTATGCAATCGCCTGATTTTTCTCCCGCGTGAATCGAATCGAGTATTTCCGTCGTGGAAAAACTGAATTGAAAAATGTTGTTTTTTTACAGAGAATCCTCGTCGCGACCAATTTATTCGGGAGAGGAATGGACATCGAGCGTGTCAACATCGTCTTCAACTACGACATGCCAGAAGACTCTGACATTTACCTGCACAGAGTAGCCCGAGCGGGACGTTTCGGCACCAAAGTACGTGGCTTCGGGAGGACTTCGCGTCAGTCGGATGGAAATGTGACGATTTAATTGTAAAATGGCGTGCGGTCTTTTCAGGGATTGGCGATCACGTTCGTGAGCGAAGAAGCCGACGCTAAGATTCTGAACGACGTTCAAGATCGATTCGATGTGAACATAACAGAATTACCCGACGAGATTGATCTCGACTCTTACAGTAAGCAAGCTTTCACATTATTACACTATTTATGATGTCAAATATGTAGTTCGATGATGTTTAGGTATAGTTCACATGAACGCAATGATTACAAAATTTGCAACCATCTGAGTATTTAAAAGGGTTTCGTTCATTCACCGGGGTCGTTTCAAAGAAACACAAAACTAACGATTGAATTTTTTTTTTTCAGTTGAAGGGAGGTAAAAAGGTTCAATGGCGCAGCTGCTGAGAAGTTTTGTTTTAAATCTGGGTTTCCATTCGATTCCATTGTAACTGGATTGAGAAGTAACCCACGAAACGACTTTCATCGGAAGTTTTTGTCCCCCACGAGTTCATATTTCAAAAGGAAATATAAAATTGATTTAAAACTTTCACTTTTATGTATTATAAGATACTGTAAGAAATAAACTTGACTTGTGATTTTATGTTTTGTGGTTTTAATTTCATAAAAAATCCTGTTTTTATGTTTTACTTAATTTAACTTCGTAAAGGAAAATGGTCCATCGGGATTATTTCATCATTAAACCTTTTTTTATCCCTTTCAGAGATTATAAGTGAAACAATGCTAATAAATTTAATTTATTCCTTTGCAAATCTCTAATGATAATACATACAGTATTTCTAATTTTCTTTAATTTAGAAGGAGTAAAAACTATCAGTTCAGCCAAAAGAAGTAAACTTTGCCTGTTTTACTATTATTTTATTAGAAGAGTTCGTTGCCGCAGACGAAAATATATATTTGAAATCTGTTCTCATTCGAAAAGGAGAAGTACAAAAAGCAAAATTACCTCTTCCAAGAGTCAGATTGAGACTGGGGAATGTGGGAAGTGATTCTCTCGACGTCGGTGAGAGAAACAGTAAATACAATCTCTGGGACAGCGCAGGACAGACTCCGAGAGAACTGCGATTGTTATTTTCTCGCAACCATGAAACCGAAAAAGAAATAAGGCGTATGTTAGTGGAAAATATAAGAGCCGAATCGACGGTGAGTAGCACTGCCCTTTTGGCAGCCGGTAATGATTTACGTAAGGTTTTTTTGATGTAACAGTCGCTACAGTGGAAACAGTTGAGGAATTTCTTATCAATATGGCGCGGAATTAATTTTAAATGTGATCCATCTGTAGTTTGTTTCCATATCGATTTTATTTTACCTTCAGACAACATGAACGTGTTTTTATTTTTTCAGAAATGGTTCTCAACAAAGATATCAGTACTCACGATAATTACGTTTTATTTCAAAAAAGCCTCTATTACACCTTTTTCTACGGGATAATTTCCTTCGTGGTCGTTCTCGTCACTTTATTTTTACTCTACGTGACTTGCTCTAAAAAATATCGACTCAACTGGTTCGAGAAAAACCTCTTGGAAAGGGAGCACAATCTCGACCTGTCCCGCAGGTGAGTAAAAAGCCACATTGCGGCGGAGAACCCCACAGAAATCCCATTTCAGTTTTCCTTCCAGCCAAAATGAGGTCGCCAGCGTCGTCACAGAGTGCGAGTTGGGAGGGAGCAACAGGTCACTTTCTAATTTGCCTCTCGAAAACAAGTTTTGGATTCCTCTGCACCGCAGCAAGAGCAGTTCGAGCGCCGTCGATGACTCCATTGGTGGGTATTGTTTTCCTTTGAAAAACTGCTATTTAAACTGTCATTTTTATGAAGGTAAAGGTCCTGTCACCGCCTTCCCTGAAGGGGGGAGTTCCATGGTGAGCTTCAAGGACGCCGATTTCGGAAACGAACCTCAGCCCTTTGCTCGCAATGAAAAGGAAGTCGTACTCTGTACCACAAAACCTGCCAGGCCTCGAGTTTCTTCGATGAACACGAAACTGGATCACACAAAGATAGATTCCACTCTCTACCGTGAGGTGAGGAAAACGACCGTTAAATTAATGGCAGCAAAATTTTGATTGAAGTGTTCATTACTCGTATTTAATTATTTTAATAATACATATACTTGACACATTCTAACAGCAAAATCTATAAAATATTTCACGAAATCATTAGTCCGGATAGATATTAATTTATAAGTATCTAAATAAATATTACTTGTAAAAAAAATGTTTTGCTGGTGTTAAATGCTATACAAAAGCCAATACTTTTAGACGTTAAAAATGGATTAGTGTTTTTTTAAAAATTTTTTTGTTTAAATTTTTTATTATATCACAAAAAAGCAATAAAAAAGGGAAAATCCACTGTAATATATTTGGAAAAAGTAAAAAAGGAGAAAAATTTGGTCAATTCTCACGTAAATGTTCATCCTTATTTTGGTTCATCGTATCATTCGTAATTTTTGAAATTTTATTTAAAGGAGATATTACATCAATTTATATCTTTTGAAGTTTTATTTTAAGTCTTTTTTGTATTTATAGGTATTGCAACTTTGCATTCACCTCTAAATAATTTATACTCTCCTTCAAAGGGATTCAAAGCAAAAGCCCAACCATTTTATGTTTTATCTTCATTACGAATCCTGAGAAGAAAATCTGAATTAAAGGTTTATTTTCTAGGTTTCCAGAAAAGACAGTGTGGAGGTCTCCAGTGGCTCTGTCAACATTTCCATGTCCTACGATCAGGCCGCTGGGATTTTGTCTCTTCGACTCATTCAGGTTCATTCCGTTTTCATTGTAGATATTAGCCCATGTTTTGTTTTCTTTCTTTTCCTCTTTGCTCACATTAGATGAACATGACTTCTGAGTGTAATTAATTATGAAATATTTTCAGGCGAGAGATCTTCTGCCTCGAGATTTTAGCGGAACTTCGAACCCTTATGCCAAAATCCGTCTACTTCCGGACCTTAAGAACGTCTGGCAAACGAGGATTCACAAGAAGACAACCAATCCTGGTAAAGAGAATTTCATCATTATTGTCTTCATTTTGTCTGATTGTCAAATGTTCTTGCAAGAAGATTTTATTTTGGATTGAATTTTTTAGCACAAACGAAATTAGAAACATCATTTAAATTAATAGTTTATTATAATTATATTTTCCAGTGTTTGATGAAGATTTCGTTTTCGAAGTTCACCCCTTTGCGCTCGAGCGTCGGACGCTGGAAATTATTCTCTACGAGTTTGATGCATATTCAAGACACCTCAGCTTGGGAGAGGTCAAGTTGCCCCTTTCGGATTTCGACCTCGCTGAAAAGGTCACCATCTGGAAGGCTCTCGAACCTTCTCCGGAAGCCCACGATAAGGTTTAGTATGGGTTTTGGATTCGCATCCTCTTTCTGTTCTGGAAAAAAATACAATAATAATAAATAACAATACCAAAATGAAATAAAATAATTAATAATTAATTATAAAAGAAAAAAATAAGGAAAAATTATTTAGATATGTAAACATTTACAAGAACTAAAATCCACTTCATCATCCGGCCAAAAAGACTGCTTTATCTAAAAGAAATTCAATCATTCCACAAAATGAGCCTTTTTCCAAAGGCCGTGTCAGTAGAGATTAGTGTTTATATAAACATTAAGTGCCACAGCTGATAATATAAAAATTCGATCGCGCTTTTGAAGAACAATGAAAATATCAAAACCGTTTCCCAAATTTCTTTCTGCTTGCTTATTTACATCTAGGTAAGAACATGAAGTGACAAATCGATCTTTATTATTATTTATATTTGTTCGCGTTCAAAAATTTAAGTGAATAAATTCCAAAAGCGAAAAGATGGTCAAGGACAATTCATCAACATACGAACTCGGAAAGAGGTTCGGTCGCCCCGACATCGAAAGATGCGATCTATTCATTGACCCGGGTTTCATGCAATGGGGCAAATACACAGGAAAACCCGTCCTCACCAACGAGAGCGCCTACGAGGACATGCAGATGCACGCCTTCGGGCCCGACGGGGGCCCCAAGAAGTGCGGGATACAACAGCTCTCGGGCTACTTCGACACCGAATTTAGAAGCATATCGGTGAGGGACCCCTACGTGGAGAAATGGCGACTGGTGGGACGACCGCCAGCACATCCCCGAAAGGGGCCCTGGATTCCCTGTCATCCGGCTTCGAAGCATTCCACCCCCGGGGATAACTACGGAACCTTCACGGAGGATTACGAGGCCTTCAGTCCCCTGACCAAAGACGAACCGAAGAAGGGGAAAGAACCCATGAATTTTCTGACGAACCCTTCGAAAAAAGGAAACTGTGGATACTTAGACATCGGCATCAATAAGTATCCCCCACATACAGTGCGAGGGAGGGTGGATAATTATCTAGCCCCCCACATGATGTACGCGGAGAAGTGGAAGAAGCACAAATCGAAGATTCGTAACGGACCTTTCAGGGCGGGTTTCTACCCGCGGTATTTCGAAGAAAACCCCTACAAAAATACAGACATTGGGCCGACGTATGTGCAGAAACCTGTAAAAGAATACGGTCAGAGCAGAGGGTTGTTTTATCCGCCGGCCGCCCCCAAAAAGCCGGGGAATAATCACGACGGATGCTTCGATAAATTCCCGTCGTGGAAGTCGGACCCATACATGACTGTCGTGGAGGCAGAAAAACTCCTCTCGAAAAATCCAAAAACTGATTTGGTTTTCCGACCGGAACCTCGTCTCAAGACCTATTATATATTGTCTGTGATGAACAACAAAATCGACATCGCCTGCAACGAAAGGACATGGAGGACAATGAAACCGATTACTTACCCCCAGTTTAATTTGTGATCTCCACAAAATTCCTCATTATTATCAATTTTCTTAAAATTAATTTTTAATATTTACAGTATAAGTGATTTTTATTCAATTAATGAATGACAGTCTTCTTTTTTTATAATTTAGGCTGAGTCACTCGTAACTTCTGTTGTTTGAATGTAACCGTTACGGGTTGCCATGACGAGTTTTTGTTTTTATTTCCGGAATGAGATTTTCGTTAGTCTTTTGTCAACGGCTTTGTGTGGTGGACATTTCGTTAAACCGTTTTTTGCAATCTTTTATTTAACTCCTACCACAATAACATAAGAAGAAGAATCAAATAATGGGCAGTTTATGATGGAAGCCGTCATTTTTGTTTGAAAAATAAGAAGAAGAGTTGAATAAGGAGTAGTCCATAAGGACAGCTGTCATTTAATAGTTTTATTGTAACAGCGGGGTTGTTGGCTGAATTTCAACGTAAGAAGATTGGGTTTGTGTCTTAATTGCATTTTATTAAGAAGACTGAATTGCAAAGGTATAATCTGTATACGATTAAGATCTTTTAACAGTTCTTTTGGAATTCTTTTTACAATGACAAATTTCGGGGTATGAATAAATGTGACGTCACAATATTTTGGCGATTGTCTTTTGTTTTTTAAACGGTTTTTTACAATTGTATTAATTGCAGGTTAATTTTTTCGTTTTGTCTACTCATGAATAAAAAATTAAAAAAATAAATAAAAGATAAAAAGTTTTAAGTTAGAATCTTTTACATTAAAAATGCACTAAAAGGTAAAAAATAAAAAGTATGTGCACCCATTAATGTATTTGCACAAAATAAATTAAGAGAAAAAGATTTTATTTAAATAAAAGATGGCTGAGTGTTTTGTATAACATACTCTATAGTGCTCTGTATATTTAATGAATTTTTGAGTTTGATCGGTCCACTCATTCCTCATTCGCTAAACAATATGCGTTTCAGGTTGAATTGGGAGATCTGCTGGTGACACTCTCCTTTTTGCAATCAGCAGAGAGGTTAACGGTCGTCATCAACAAAGCCAGAAATCTCAGAGTGGTCGACGACACTCGCCGATCTTCGGGTAAGTCTCGCAATGGCGTCTGGGGGTGAGTTTGGGGGTGGCGGTCGTCTCATCTGGTTTTTGCCTTGCAGATCCCTTCGTGAAAGTGTCACTCATTCAAGATGGGAAGCGAATAAAGAAGAAGAAAACGTCCGTGCAACGAAACGAAGTGAATCCCGTTTTCAACGAGTCCGTGACGTTCGACGTCCCGAAGGAGAGTTTGGGGAGTTTGTCTGTGGAATTTTCGGTGTATCACGACAACAAATTCGGGGGGGATGAAATTCTGGGCAGGGCCGTCGTGAGCTTCGGTTCGTCGCACCAGTCCGAGGAGGTTATTTCCCAGAAGGAGTTACTCGGGAGCAAAACGGCCGTGTCAAAATGGCTGACTTTAAAGGATGCACAGTAGATTCTGTCGAAATGTGAAATCTCTGCGGGGAAAGGCAGGCTTTTGTCGCAAAGCTTTCACTGAGTTTTCCTAATTTGCACTCATCGAGTTTTATGCTGTAACGCTGAAAGCGGAGAGATATAATTCACTGTCTGAGTAATGAGAGATTATCTTATAAATGTGCTTCAACGACTTATTTCCAAACAGAAATTGTCGCTCTTTTTTGATTTTCGCCGAATTTTGTCCTCATTACATAAAATATGTAATGTTTAACAAAAAATCATATGAAAATCAGAATAATTTATTAAAATATATAAATATATATTTTGAAAATATTAACAAAACTGTAAAATTTGTATGTATCCCTACCTTTCCTTTTTTTTTATAAAATCCCAACCTTTTAGAATCGAACGAAACCATGTCAGATAGATAAAGAGTAATCAAAAACATGGAGAAACACATTTTCAGCCATTTTGAATCGGTGGAAATATTTTTACAGGACTTTATTGATTCTTAATCCTTAATTATTAAATTATATCAATATTATGACAGCTGAAAAATATGATGTGTTACTAATAACTGAGAAGGAAAATGAAGATGTCCTGAAACCTTATTCTCGAGAAAGTACATACAGAAACGAGTAAGAAATAAAAGCAAAGAAACATTCCACCGCTACTGTATGTTTACCTTATGATTGAAATTTCTTCACTCTTTTTTTCGCGGGTCGCTGCAAACTTAAGAAAGTGAAAAACTTTTTCGCAACCAAAAGGAGAACAATAATGATCTTGATGTAAAAATTAATCGCATTTTTCCAGATATTCGGCGCAAATGGCTTTAAATGTCGGGAGTTCCTCTTCAAAATTATACAAGTGCTTGCAAGTTCTCATTCGTTCGGTTCAAAAAACGGGGAAATTTTTGAGTAAAAGAAACTTGCTCCGATCACAAATACCTGTATCCTTTAGAAAAAAACATTTCCTCATCGTTTCTTTTTTGAGCGGAGTTTTCGGGACTGAAGACAAAAAGGCGAAGGAAAACACGAAAGAAGAATTACTGCATAATGTCGCTCTCGCGACCATCGCTCTCAAAGTAAATAATATATTTTCAGCATTGTTTATTAATAATTGGAAGCTACTCAGCAATGCCAGTGGCGTTTTCATAAAAGGCTTTTATTTTGAGTATCTCAGTGATGGCTAACCTTTCATAATGTGCGGGCCAAAGTTGAGTTTGGTGTAATTTTGTGGGCCACAACATAGGCAGAAATTAAATATGGATTCTTAAAATTAGTTTTTACTCATTTCTCATTTTTCACTTTCTTTTCCTCATTTTTCTCTTTTCCTCATTTTTCTCTTTTCCTCATTTTTCTCTTTTCCTCATTTTTCTCTTTTCCTCATTTTTCTCTTTTCCTCATTTTTCTCTTTTCCTCATTTTTCTCTTTTCCTCATTTTTCTCTTTTCCTCATTTTTCTCTTTTCCTCATTTTTCTCTTTTCCTCATTTTTCTCTTTTCCTCATTTTTCTCTTTTCCTCATTTTTCTCTTTTCCTCATTTTTCTCTTTTCCTCATTTTTCTCTTTTCCTCATTTTTCTCTTTTCCTCATTTTTCTCTTTTCCTCATTTTTCTCTTTTCCTCATTTTTCTCTTTTCCTCATTTTTCTCTTTCTTTTCCTCATTTTTCTCTTTTCCTCATTTTTCTCTTTTCCTCATTTTTCTCTTTCTTTTCCTCATTTTTCTCTTTTCCTCATTTTTCTCTTTTCCTCATTTTTCTCTTTTCCTCATTTTTCTCTTTTCCTCATTTTTCTCTTTTCCTCATTTTTCTCTTTCTTTTCCTCATTTTTCTCTTTTCCTCATTTTTCTCTTTTCCTCATTTTTCTCTTTTCCTCATTTTTCTCTTTTCCTCATTTTTCTCTTTTCCTCATTTTTCTCTTTTCCTCATTTTTCTCTTTTCCTCATTTTTCTCTTTTCCTCATTTTTCTCTTTTCCTCATTTTTCTCTTTTCCTCATTTTTCTCTTTTCCTCATTTTTCTCTTTTCCTCATTTTTCTCTTTTCCTCATTTTTCTCTTTTCCTCATTTTTCTCTTTTCCTCATTTTTCTCTTTTCCTCATTTTTCTCTTTTCCTCATTTTTCTCTTTTCCTCATTTTTCTCTTTTCCTCATTTTCTTCTTTTCTCTATATTCCTGCTCTCACGGCTATTCCCTTTGCCTCCTTTTCCGGCTTTCCCCTTTTTACATTTTTATTTAAGCAGTCCTTTTGACTTATATGACCGAATGGATTCGAAAGCGTAAGCGAAAATTTAAAATTTAGCTGAAAGGTAAGAAAGAATTTAAAATTGAAGTTATTCTCCCATTGAAAGTTATTCTAAAATGGACTAAAATTACCAAATACGTATGTGAATACAGGAATAAAAGAGCGGGCCACATGCAACACCTTCACGGCCCGGATATGGTCCGCGGCCCGTAGGTTGGCCATCACTGGAGTATTTCATTTTCAGTTTTGAGGAATGCCTTTGAAAGCGAGCTTTTGTTTATCTCAATTTACAGGATGGAAATTTTGAGAAATCGGGGAAAATGTTACTGGAAGTTTTAGATTTGGCAGAAACGAACGATTTCAAACAGGGAGTTGTTTCGGCCTGCGATATGTTGTCCTCCCTGGCAATAAAACTGGGTGATTATGAAAGAGCGGAGAATCTGCTGATTAAGGCATTGGACAGTCTGCACAGTCTAGGAGCTCCCGCAGACGACAATTACGTGGTATGAAAGACCGAAACATCCTCCATCGTTGGCTTTTATTCCCGTTTTTCACCCCATTTCCAGGTGAGCTTCAACCTGAAGCTTTCCAGACTGTACAGTAACAACGGGAATGATGACTTAGCAGAATCCGGTTTTAAAAACTGCTTGAATCTGCAACGAAACAAGCTGAGTGCTGACTCCGACGATATGGAAAGCTTCCTTCTGTGGACGACCACTCTTTACTGGTACGGGAAATTTCTCCTCAGCAAAAAGCGATACCGGGAAGCAAAATCCTGTTTCCGGGATTGTTACCTGACCTCTCTCAAAATCGAAGACCTCCTGCCCAGCCAAATCATGGTGGTGCTGTACAATCTGGGAGAAGTTTGTCACATCCTGGGGGATCATGACGAAGCCATGGAATTTTTATTGGAAGCAGTCAAACTGGACAAGAAATGCAAAAACCCAGATTTATCCTATATTTACAGTAAATTAGGTTCCATTTCTATGCGTAAGGGTTTATATAATGAAGCAAAGCTTTGGTGTAACCAGGCCCAAAAAGTCGCCCTCAAATTTGGAAATGTTGATGCTGAACACGAATCAAATGCTTGCCTGGAACAACTCAACGCTTATTTTGTTACTTAATATGACTGCGATTTAACAAAAAAATTTACACATCTCTTTTCCTATTGGTTAACGGAATTTAACGGTGAGAAGCAGTGATGGATTAAAAAATTATCCGACACAGCTGAACGCTTGAAACTCCATAAGATGACGTATGTGTGACCCGTGGGTCACACTTTGACCCAAAAGGTCCTAATCTTCGTTTTTACATTTATACTCGTCGATATTATTTTTTAGTTCTGCTCATGAAAAATAAAAAGGAAATATTTAGATTTTTTAAAAGCCTTTTCATGTCAGGTCTTTAGTTTTTTTTTATTATTTTATCGTCTTTCCTCTTTAGTCATGCCACTAAATTAGTGGCGTTGAAATTAAAAATCTAATGAACGAAAAAAAATCTCCTTCACTGCTTAGATTATTCGAAATGTGACCGTTTAACCAAATAATGTGGACATTGACAGGTCCTAAAGAGAAGTGAGGAAAACGATAGAGATTACGCTCGATGTGTTTTATTTTTATAATTGTTTGTTTATCGTTAATAATTATTTTGCCTCTGTTTTTGAAATAGCTTTAATTGCATATAAATATATTCTTATTTGATTTCTGAATATTATTATAGGTAAAGTCCCGTTTTAGACGGGACAGTCCCGTTTTTTAATTTGCATATGTGTGAAATTTATTTTTTGCTGCAATTTTTTTAATAATTATGTTCTCAATTAATAATTGGGATTGTAAAACACATTGAAGTATACATGCTGTGGAGTTATTCAGGAAGAAAAAGGGATGCACTCACTAAGACACTCTTGAAAAACTTAGTTTTACTGTAAAAATGAACAAAGATGACGGATGGGTTTCCCAGCGGTTTTTCCAACCCTTTACTTTATTTACAAGAGATCTGTATGCATTTCATGTCGTATATCTGACAGATTTTTATTTTTCGGATAATTATACAAATAAAAGAAATTAGTTTTTTCGATATAACGAATGCATTTTCCAAAAAGTGAAAAACAACGTTTCGTTAAAATTCGTATACCTTGTAGTCGTAGTCATGGTTGCCAAACAAAATTCGTTTCTTTTCTCATCGAAACAACGGCCATATTTTCCCTGCTTTCGTCATCAATATAGCGCCATCCGTTCCCTGCGCCATTTTTCCCTGTCTCCCCTCACGTCTGGGTATATAAGACGCTGCTGCCACAGTTTTCACTCAGTTCAGTTCCGAATTTCTTAGTGTGAAGATGTCATGAAGTGAATTTATAACTATTTTTTTATAATAACCGGTGTTTATCTTAGCCGTTTTAACAACTAAGTTATTGGAAGTAAAGAGTTAATCGCGAGAATAATTATGCATAAAAAGCTTATTGCTTTTATTATCATTCCTTTTATATTTTATGTTTAATTTTTATTTTAAGTTACTTTCAATTAATTTTATTTAAATACCATTTAATTTTTATACTTTATTTATAAATTTTAATTTTATTTGTCATTTTAATAATTAAAATAATATGTATATTATTTTCACATGTTATACTTTAAATATAAATAAAATTTATTATTAATTACTTTTAATTTACATTTATTTATTACTGTCTTATTTGTTATTCATTTAAATTTAATAATTTTTGATTTATTAATTTCTTAATTATTATATTAATTCTCTTATTATTTATTAATTATTTTAACCTTATTTATATTCCTTTCACTATTCCTCCTGCAAATTCATTCCTTATACTAATTTAAAATATACTGTAAATGATTTCGGGGTTTACTCAGTTTAGTTCTAAATTAGTGAAGTGAGTTAAGAGTGCTGGTGTGAGTGAGTTTGGATACAATATGTGGATACCCTATGTGGATACACTATGTATTTGGATTCACTGTACTGAGTAAGTACTGGTTATTGTATTTGTACATTTATTTAAGGGCCGGCTTAATAAATAAAAAATCGACGTATAATAATAAACATAATATAAAATATCATCATATTAGACATCATAATAGACATTCATAATGACAATGACAATGAATCAGGTGAGATGGCAACGGTGGATGTCGGCTCCCGTTTGCCGGAGACTGCGCAACCATCATTATGACTTGAGCTCCCGCGACGAGCGGATGATCGCGGGCTTTAGTGAGATCGATATTAGGAAATATAGTTTATACTAATTAGTATTGTTATATTATTTTACTACACCCACGGGCTATTAACGATTAATTCAATAAAAGTATTCGGTATTCGGTGCATCTCTAATTTTTACATTTCACTACATTTACCCCAGTCTTTTTGTTTGAGTTCTTTGAGTGAACATAACAAATGGATATAGAATTTTTAAAGGCCTCTGAGAGTATACCAAATTTTAAAATTAATTATCTACCGTGATCTTTTTCAGTAACAATACCAATTTTCGTTGCCGAAGTTTTCAGGTTAAACAGAGTGGGAACTCAGCGAGGGACTGCATTTAGACGGAATCAGCGAACACAAGTCCTCAGGTTTGAGTTCTGCGAAAATGGGTGAGCCTGTTCTTTTATATATTATACTACATTTATACTCATCTTACCTTCGCGTAGTTTTATGCATGGCCTTTGGGCATTTTTTTTTAATTATTTGGGTGAAGCCCCCCAGTGGGACACCAGTATTTTAGTATATATTTTTGGGGTGAAGCCTCTCAGTGGGACACCAAGATTTTATTTTATATTATATGTTTTGGGTGATGCCCCCCAGTGGGACACCAGGATTTTATATTATATGTTTTGGGTGATGCCCCCCAGTGGGACACCAGGATTTTATATTATATGTTTTGGGTGAAGCCCCCCAGTGGGACACCAGTATTATATTTTATATATTAGGATTTGGGTGAAGCCCCCCAGTGGGACACCAGTATTATATTTTATATGTTAGGATTTGGGTGATGCCCCCCAGTGGGACACCAGTATTATATTTTATATGTTAGGATTTGGGTGATGCCCCCCAGTGGGACACCAGTATTATATTTTATATATTAGGATTTGGGTGATGCCCCCCAGTGGGACACCAGTATTATATTTTATATATTAGGATTTGGGTGATGCCCCCCAGTGGGACACCAGTATTATATTTTATATATTAGGATTTGGGTGATGCCCCCCAGTGGGACACCAGGATTTTATTTTATATGTTTTGGGTGATGCCCCCCAGTGGGACACCAGGATTTTATTTTATATGTTTTGGGTGAAGCCCCCCAGTGGGACACCAGGATTTTATTTTATATGTTTTGGGTGAAGCCCCCCAGTGGGACACCAGTACTTTATTCTGTATGTTTTGGGTGAAGCCCCCCAGTGGGACACCAATATTTTAGTATATATTTTTGGGTGATGCCCCCCAGTGGGACACCAGTATTTTATTGTATGTGTAGGGGAAAGGTCTTTCTCTGAGGAGCGAATGTTTTATTATAATGATTAAGCCCAGTGAGACAAAGATAAATTATTCTGTGTTTTAGATGAGCCCCAAGGGGGCTATATATTTTTGGACTATTTAAAACGTCTGTATGAAAATAATTTATAATTAAAATACATTGAGTCCTTAATACAAAGATTGCGTTTATGCGATTTGGTGCTGGGATTGCCTTCGGGCAATTATATGTGTGGGGATTGCCTTCGGGCAAATTGGTGCTGGGATGCCTTCGGGCAACATGCGTTCATGCGATTGCCTTCGGGCAATTATATGTGTGGGGACTGCCTTCGGGCAAATGGTGCTGGGATTGCCTTCGGGCAATTATATGTGTGGGGATTGCCTTCGGGCAAATGGTGCTGGGATTGCCTCCGGGCAATTATATGCGTGTAGGCGAATTGCCTTCGGGCAATTGGTGGTGGGATTGCCTTCGGGCAAAATGCGTTCATGCGATTGCCTTCGGGCAATTGGTGGTGGGTGCCTTCGGGCAAAATGCGTTCATGCGATTGCCTTCGGGCAAATTGGTGCTGGGATTGCCTTCGGGCAAATATATGTGTGGGGATTGCCTTCGGGCAAATTGGTGCTGGGATTGCCTTCGGGCAAATATATGTGTGGGGATTGCCTTCGGGCAAATTGGTGCTGGGATTGCCTTCGGGCAAATATATGTGTGGGGATTGCCTTCGGGCAAATTGGTGCTGGGATTGCCTTCGGGCAAATATATGTGTGGGGATTGCCTTCGGGCAAATTGGTGTTGGGTGCCTTCGGGCAACATGCGTTTATGCGATTGCCTTCGGGCAATTTGGTGGTGGGTGCCCTCGGGCAATAGCGTTTATGCGATTTGGTGTTGGGATTGAGAAAAATAAAAATTTAATTTGCTATAAAAATATATTTTTAAAAATATTATATTTATTTTGTTAGTTGCCATCAACAGGAGTCAGTTTCTTTTAATTTTATAATTTGGGTGATGACTGGTTATCAAACATGAAATTTATATTTTATATGAATCTCAATGAGATACTGATATTTTGTCCTACATGTTTTGAATGAGCTCCTTCAGTGTGAGACCTTTCTTTTACTATATGTTTTGGGTGAAGCCCCCCAGTGGGACACCAGTATTATATTTTATATATTAGGATTTGGGTGAAGCCCCCCAGTGGGACACCAATATTTTAGTATATATTTTTGGGTGATGCCCCCCAGTGGGACACCAGGATTTTATATTATATGTTTTGGGTGAAGCCCCCCAGTGGGACACCAATATTTTAGTATATATATTTTGGGTGATGCCCCCCAGTGGGACACCAGGATTTTATATTATATGCTTTGGGTGAAGCCCCCCAGTGGGACACCAATATTTTAGTATATATATTTTGGGTGAAGCCCCCCAGTGGGACACCAATATTTTAGTGTATATTTTTGGGTGATGCCCCCCAGTGGGACACCAATTTTTAAAATACTACAATAGGGCCTATGTGTTGAAATGTTAGTGGATGGAATCAGTGGAAGGATCGAATCAGCGAATCAACGAAGACTGGGCGCGGAAATGCTTTTGCAAAGGGTGAGTGAATTTTTGTAGTTTAGTTTACTTTTTTGTCTTACTGTACTTTTCAGCAATAGTAAAATTTTGTTGACATAATTTTCAGGTGCAGAAGAAGTGGGATTATGCAAGAGTCTGCAAATACATGGAACCAGCGAAGAAACATCGAGGGATTGGAATTCTACCGAAAAGGATGAGTTTTTTACAATATTAATAATTTCATAATTAACCGTTAATTATATTATTTTAAAATTATTCCGGTGATGCCCCCCAGTGGGACACCAGTATTTGATTTTATATATTTTGGGTGATGCCCCCCAGTGGGACACCAGTATTTAATTTTATATATTTTGGGTGATGCCCCCCAGTGGGACACCAATTTTTTACTAACTACAATAGTATATATTACTAACTATAATAGTTGGAGTTTTAGTGGATGGAATCAGCGAAGGAAGATTCGTCGTGGAGATGCTTTGCAAAAGATGAGTATATTTTTATTTGTTTACCTTTTTAGTTGTTTAATTTGGTTTTTACAAAATGGTCATTTGTGAACCCAAATGGTGATTTTATTTTTTGTTTGAGGGCTTTGCTGAATTAAATGAATTATTATTAGTATTATTATTATTGAAAATTATTAGTGTGATATGTTTATATATATTTTAAATTTTGTGGCCGATATTTTCAGGTACACTGTAGCGGCGGCACTGCAGTACGGAAATCAGCGAAGGGAAGTCAACGATTTGGAATTCTGCGAAAATGGGTGAGTTTGTTCCTTTTTCTTATATTTTTTATATTTCTTACATTTATGATTTTGCTATATGTCACTATGTCACTGTTTATATATGCTACACTGCTATATGTCACTGTTTTTTGTATGAACTCCTCAAAGGGATCCCTTTAAGGATATATCAAATTATAATGTATTTTTTGCGTTGCTCAACAATGTTTCACTAATTTATTAAAATAATGCTTAAGGTACAATAATGTATACTTATTGTATGCAGTATATACTGTATCATAACGGATGGTTTCAGTAAAAGGAAATCTACGAGTTTGTATTCTGTGATAATTCTTTGTTTGAAATTTTTGCTTTGGTGAACTTTTTTTTTTTTGTAAATCAATGGCTCTTAAATACGGTAAATAAGCGAATGGTCAGTGAAAAGTAAAAGTTAGCGCTCTTTTTTTTTAAATTATGTTTGATTTACATACTTATTTTATTTATTTACATACTGTGAAGAATCATGATTCGTCGTTTATATTTTTATAACACCTAAGAGACCGAAATGAAAAATCGTATTTCTCATTTAGGGACCGGCATTGTTCTTTTTTTTAATGTTAATTACACATATTATTTTTTAAATATTTTTTAATACACAGTAGTTTAAGGTAGGCATTATTTAACCCCTAGATTTATTTCAATTAAAGTCCTGTAATGTAACCATCGGTGGCGCATGCGGTCTTTTAGGTGTTAATATTCATAGTACATAGTAGATGTAGATGTTAATATTCATAATATTCGTAGTAGTAGTAGATGTACATATTTTATATATCATGTATAGATGCATGTTACTGATGTTATAATATACATGTATTTATAGATGTTATACAGTGAACCCCGTACAACGACCTAATTCGTTCCCGGAGTGCGTTCTTTCTAAGTTCGTTCTAACGCGATTTCCCAATAACTTCTGTATGAATTCAATTAATCCGTTTCAAGTGGCAGCAAACAATTCTAAAAATGAAAGCATAGCGCTGTTATATGAGGGATAAACATTGGAAACACTCAGGGGAGCGAGAGATAATGTTAGTAGACAATGGGGAGGAAGAATAGACATGGTTGCATGTCCTTTCGAAAACATTAAATGCCAAAAAATCTAAATTTGATTTTTTATACGCCCGTACGGTTCATTGTATGAGTCGCATTTTTGTCCATGTAAATTAGAGGCGTTCAATGTACGGGGCCCACTGTAATGTTATAATGTATATATATTGTTATCGATGTGTTCTCCCATTAAAGAAAAATATACAACTGAAATTTTGTTTTAAAAAATGTGAGAGAGGTTGTCCAGAACAGGGCTGGCGAAACTTTGGCACTTTTGATAATATTGATGGCGCGCACAAAAATAAAATTATATTTTTTGTAGGTTTTTGTATTTGACAGAAATGAAAGATGACTGGGCGTGAAGATGATTCGCGAATGGTGACCATATTTTTTTAAGTTTACGTTTCTTGCTTTTTAGTTTCAAGTGTACAAATTAATGAAATTAAATTATTTAATACATTTTATATTTCATTTATTTTACTTATTATATTTTTTATTTTATTATTATTTTAGTATATATTATTTGTTTTTTTTATAATATAATAACACAATATATTCGCGTGCCAATGCCTCTAACACGTCCTCCGTACCAGTGCTGTCGTCCAGGTCTTTTATTAGGACTTTTATCTCCCTCCCTTTCGCTTTAACATTTTTTTTTCTATTTTTATTATTTTTTATTTTATGTATATGTATTTTCTATTTCTTATCTATTCTATTTATATTTTATTATTGATTCTTTTTTTTCTAATTTTCTATTTTCTTCTCTTTTTGTTTTATTCATTCTATTTTTATTTCTATTTTATACATATACAGTAAAAGTAGTATTATATATATATATTTTATATTATTACATATTTAAATAAAATAAATTATTAGTTTAAACTTAATTTATTACAATTTATGATATGAATGTGTAATACTGAATACCCACTGTATCTTAGTATATTAGCTAGAACCGTAAAATTAAACATTTTATTATTAAAGTATCGCGCGTGTATAGTATATTATACGGTCATATTAATAAAATACACTAAATTTGACTTAAAAAAACTTTGACCGCGCCAATATGACAACAGGTTCGCCATCCCTGGTCCAGAGTATATGTACATGTATTGAATGATGTATACAGAATTATGTCGTGGTTTTTTAAGCTCTCACTGAGACCAATTCTTATTATATTCTTAAGATAAGATAGTTAAATTCTTTCTTTTATAATTAAATTATATTCTTAAGATAAGAAAAAGTTAAAATAAAGGAGGAGTTGGTGAGGGCCTCTCCTCAATTCTTTTCCGGGCGGATGGGGTGAGGGCCATCTGAGGGCCGGAAACCTTTTTTCTTTATTTCCGGTCCAGTGTGGGCGCCCGAGGGATCACCCCAATGAAATCGTCCACTCTGGACGAGGCCGTGGGGCCCCTCGATTGAGTCACTCCCCAGTTTTTTAGTGGGTAGTGGGCCTTCAGTCTGAGTCCCACATACCCCAGCTTCCTCCCTCAAAGGGGCTGGGAATGCTAAATACATTTTTCTGGGTTATCAAAAATAAAAAAAAACTGTGATTACACTCAACTCTTCATTCGCAGAGAAAAAAAACAATGTAAATGATGATTTGCAATGTTTTCCAACAGGAAGCCATATTTTAATTTAATTTATTCCTTTTACTACTTCACCAAAGTGTTTAAAAATCGTTTAATTTTTGCAGCATTAAAATATAAAATAGAAACCTCTTTTGTATATTGTTATTAAACAGTTTATTAATATTTGCTCATAAAAAAACTTAAAAATCGAAATCTTAATGAATTTAACTTACGAAATATAATTAGGACAAAGGCGAAGGAAGAGCTCTGGACCGGTTTTTTCTTTTTTCCATAGAGTCAAAGTTACGTTTCTCTGCCGGAAGTCCCATTCAAATTAAGAGCTTTTTCAGTGACGACATTGGTCAAATGAAATCTCGGATTGAGTCCGCAATGATAAGTAGTGCTCCTTTGCAAATCATCAATAAAATGAAATTTTATAAAAAGCTAATGTCAGTAGTTGAAAATAAACTTTCAACAAATAAAAGATGAAATTTAAAAAGAATGAATACTCCTTCGGTGATTTTATTTGCTGCCTATGAACTGTGTAATATCTAAGCCTCGGTAACTTTTATAAAAATGTAATCATGATTCTTTGTTCTGAATCGTTGGAATTCGTTTATTTTTAACAATGAAGGCTCGTGAAATCCTCGGCAAGATCTCATGAATGAGTTAAGAATTCAAAAATACAGGGTTGTGGATGATGGCAGCGAGAAACCGTTTTGTGTGTATTTGATAGAAGCGAACATAAATGATCGTAAATACGTCGTTGAGAAACGCTACAGCCAATTTCATGCTTTGCATGGCGAGGTAAACAACGCTTTTATCAGTTTTTGTTTCTTTATGTGGGTTTCTTTGATAATATTTGACTGTATACGTGACCAATAGAGAACATTAAATTCGAATGTAAAATTGACATAGGAATTGCAAGTGACTGCAGGTGATTTTAATACTTTTCATTGCTGCATAATTTTTATTGTTGCAGTTGAAAAAACTATATCCTACTCCTTATTTTCCACCGAAAAAAGTAAGATCTCTTCAGCAGAGATTACTGGAAAAAAGAAGACAAGCTTTGGAGAAATACTTACAAACAATGATTAAGTTTAATCAAAGTAGATCTCAGGTGTTGTCTTTTCTAGGGATAAGTAAATCAGAGACTGAGTAAGTAAGGAACCATAATTTTTCAAATTATATTTGACATGTTTTCCTTTTTATTAAAATTTTATCTGAAGGAAAATAGATATTTAGTTATTAAAAGCATTGGAAAGCATAGTACACTGTTTGAAAAACTGATTTGGTTTTGTTCATGATGGTTGAACATAAATTTTTTCCTGTTTTAGGCATGGTTCTGAGAAAATAATTGAAAATAAATCAGGTCATCAACCGATTTTCCAATTCAAGAAAGATTTTACAGCTCATAGGTCAAGAAAATCAAACCTGCCAGATGTAGTAGAGGAAGGAGTGTTGCTTGGTTTCTATAAAAACCCATGAATGTAAAAAATATTTTTATAAAATTGTTATTAAAACAAGATATGATATTTTATTTTATATTAAATTAATTTTAAAATGTCAAATGCTGATTTTATTCATATTCCAATATTGACCTTGCATTATTGAAGTTTGCATGGCCAATTCTTCCATTTTTTCCATCATTTTGATTAAAAATTATTGTTCATTTTCAGATAACTTAAAATTGCTGACTGAGAATAAAAACCCAAAAAAGACCAGGAACTGAGTGTCATCAATATTTCCTGTTTTTTATCATCTTACCCATATAATAATTTAATAAATCATTTCATATTAATTTAATATATTAAATTTTAATAGTATTTGATAATAAAAATAATTAGTTTACAATTTAGCATTCAAAAAATATGATTTATAATATTTTTAATAATGAAACTTCATCAAATACTTCATCACACACTGTAAACATATGTGATGATATTTAATGGTGTGATATTACAGGGAATATTATTCCTGATAACCCAGTATATATTTAAAATAATATATAAAAAAAAATAACTTCATGTTATGTTTACAAAAGTTAGGTCTGCTTAGGATTTTTTTTAGGAATTCCTTCGTGTGTTGTTTAATGTCATTTTAAGACGTTTTGATTTGAAAAATTAAAAAACCGTATCTCGATTAATAAAGGAGAAAAAAGCGCTGCAACTCGATCCGAATTAAGTTATCACTAGTCTCTGTTTTAGCTAATTCAAAAGTTTCCTTCAAATTGAATATATCAAATGAATTTGGTCCGTTGATACGGCATCCGATGCGTTTTTATATAATTTTCATCTGTTTTTGTACTTTTTATTCTCAAATTTTTGTTAGATTCTGATTCTATAACTTCATGAAGGGGATTTTGCTTTGCATTTATCATTTTCTTTCCCTTTTTTTACTTTCGTGCTGATTTTTCGCGTTTACATAGCATCTAAATATAAAATAGTTGAGAGGAAACCCCAAAAAGCGATGAAACTGATAACACCCGAAAATTTGTACACCCCTAGATCGCTTTAAAAATGGCGACGAATATGTTAACAGAAAGGTGGTGAATTCTCAATTTTTAAAAATGGCAACCCAAAAACCTGCTGAGTGGGTGTCATCGCTCATCACAAGGTTTGAAGAACAGGTAAGCGTCTTTTTTTAGGATTCAGTAATGAACTGACGTCGATACCAACGGTTTTTTATTTATCTCGCTCACCTGTCAAATCACTGGAGTCATATAATCACTGAGTTTTACATATGCTAAACATAGCCCATACGATTTTATTAATTTTTTATTTATAATCAATAATGAACTCCTCTCATTCATTCTTTTGACTTCTATGAATTACCGCATATTCCCGTAGTAAAAACCTTTGATTCAGATTTGAAAATTAATGCCCCGTTTTGATACTTTTTGGAAAAACTAAGCGAATTCAATTTCTGAAAAGCGTATTTATTAAATTTTTTGACAAGTTAAATAAAGTATACCTTTCTGTTATAAAACTTTTCAATGATAAAATTATTACGAGGAAGCCCCGCCTCAAATATTTCTCATCTTTCATTCAGAATTATCATTTTTTGCTCACTTTTAAATGATTATTCAAGCTTTCCAAGTTGTATTCATACAATAATGTAAACCTAAAACTGAAAGATCAATGTAGAGAAAAAGTTATTGCCATTTATAATTATATTTATAAATTTGTTCAGATACAATTGATATGACAAGATATACTAATATACTGCCTCAATTTTTTTGTCACAAAATTAATTTATATAATTTTACAAAAAGTATTGTCATTTATGTATAAATTTAAAAAAGTTTATTTACTCAATTATAATATTTTAAAGCCAGGCATGAATTTTTAATTAACTGGTAAAAATATTTATTATGCAGAAAAAAATTATCTCCACATATTAATTCATGTCAGTGATTTGAATTTACATCAAAGATGGCTAATTATTAAAAAATATGATTTTCAGCTACCAATTAAAACAGGCCCACAAACAACATATATAAAACTCAATGAGGAACAAAATAAAAAATGCTTGATTTCAATCAGCAAATTCAAATTTTCCCTTGTGGTGGCTGGACTGACAAAAATACTGCAAAGATTAATTGAAATGCTGGTAAATGCAACAAATGGCTCTGTAAAACCATTGCCACCTGAACTGGAGAAGAATTGCTATGATTCTTTGGCGATAGTGTTGGAAACATTGGAAAAATGCTTCGACAATGAATCAAAAGAAAACACCAATTTTGATGAGAATATGAATGTGAAACTTCTTTTGCCACATATTTGTCAAGTAATAGGTAAGGATTTTTACAAATTAGACAATTAGAACATTTTGGTAATTTGGTTGTTAAATAAAAGTCATGCAAACCTTATGTTTGTTTTTTTTTTCAGATATTGCAAGTCGTGACTGTAGCAGTTGTACTCAGTTAAAAAACTTGACCATAAGGGTTATATATGCTTTAAGTATAAATTTCTTCAATGCCATTTTTAATAGAGTCACAGGGAGACTTCAGGAATTGACAACAACATCTGATGAAAGTCCGGATTGTTCAGATATTGAGTTGATTCAGTATTTGAATGTTGATGTAGTCAAATTAACAAGATTGTTAAATGGTAAATACTGTTAAAAAGTTATTAAATTAATACAGTTACAAAGAAATAAAATTTTGTATTTATTTTAAACTTTTAATGTATTACACAGTGACTGTCAGCCATTTTTATTAAAGACTGTCTGCAACTTTTTTGTTAAATTTCAAATGATATTTTCTTTTTTAGAATCAAATCAGAAGTTAAGATTACTCAAAAAAGCAGGCCACTTTTTGGTACTAGCAAATTCATTAGAAAGGGCAATTTGGAACTGGATGGAAACTTACCCAAATGAATTTGGAGAAATTCAAAAAAAGCCAAATGAAGAGCTGTCAAAGTGCTGTGAGGGAATGTTTGAAATTCTTGACAATCTGAATGATATTAAAAAAGGAAAACCTTTATTTTGGTCCCTTCAAATAATGTTGCTTATTCTCTCTCCTGTGAGTATAAGTATTATATATTTTTTTAAAATTTAAATACAGTATAAATAAATCAGATTTGTATCTCTTCTATTTTTTTATATGCTTTTTTCTTCTTATTATTGCATTTTTCTTATTTTTCTTTTTAATAATAATTAATATGTTGGTGGCCCTAAAAGTGTTTATAATATGATTCATTAAATATTTTTTTATTTTATAAAATTCCCTTTTAAATGGTATTTGTTGTTTTGCAGAAAATTCTGGAGGATATCACCAACGCTGATTGCGGAGCCCCCCATTCGCCCAAACTCAACAGGAAAGTGAATTTTATTGACGGCATAAAGAAATCACTCGGCTCTCATGCAACATCCAAACACTTAACCGAAGTTGGAGCCGTCGCTTGCGTGAAACTTTGCAAAGCCTCAACTTTCGTAAACATATTGGATTCCAACAATGTCATTTTCACTCTGGTTCAAAGCGTCATAAACGATTTAAAAGCATTGCTGTTTAACACGGCCAAGCCATTCACAAGAGGTCAGAGTTTCCTTGCACAGGACATAGATCTCATGATCGACTGCTTTGTTTCCTGCTTTCGAATAAATCCCCATAATAACGAAGCATTGAAATTGTGTTTGGCATCGACTTCTCCTCCGATTTATCATTACGTGTTAGTGAGCTCATTATACAGGTGAGAATGAGTTAACGGTTTTTTGGAAATTTCGACAGTTCCCGATGAGTTTCATGGAAATACTTGTATTTGTATTTTAGAATAGTGACACAGCCACGACTCTCCTGGTGGCCACAAATAGATATTATGTACAGCAAATCCTCAGAACTTCGTTCGATGTTCACGGACACTTTAAATAAAGTGACTCAGGGATATATTTTTCATCTGTCGCTTCGAGTGATTCCTATCGTAAGTGTCGCAGCTTTAAAATGAATACGTCACTGTGGAAGAATCGAACTGGAGAAAGTCAGCGCATTGCAAATACTTAGTAAAAATTGAAACTATTCTGGCAAACTCAAAAAACGAAGCGTCTTTGAGAAGAAGCTCGACCACCCTTTATTGAAACAGAAAAAAAAAAGAAGCAGAACACACAAAATGTAGTATAAGTATACTTCACCTGTAGCCCCTAAAGGAAACAGAGTAGAAAATGCAATGGATAGACATTGTGTCTCACAACATTGAATGTTGACATTCTCCAGAGTTCGGCGTTCCACTGCAACAAATAAATTTATTAAAACGCGCTTAAAACTTCAAACTTTAGCTTCAATTACCTGTTTTGTTTTAGTCGTTGGCAAAAGCAAAAGAATCAATTGTTAAATACAAAGAGAAATCGGAGGAAAGTCCCGGATCTAAAAATTTACTGATGTTAATGGTTCGCCTAATTCACGCAGATCCAATGTTAATGCTAAACGTAAGTATAGTATTCTTCTCAGTAAGCACAAATGCACCTATATTAAATTACCTGATGATGCTGATTTTAAAACAT
Source organism: Brueelia nebulosa (assembly GCA_028293925.1). Taxonomy (NCBI): domain Eukaryota; kingdom Metazoa; phylum Arthropoda; class Insecta; order Psocodea; family Philopteridae; genus Brueelia; species Brueelia nebulosa. The sequence continues at coordinate 140,039 of JAQIBA010000173.1, read as the reverse complement.
ACAATTAATTTGATACGTCTGTTTTGGACAGAACCAGGGAAAAACCGGACATGAAATCCAAAGTTCGACGCTCGAATTAATAAACGGTTTGGTGAGTCTCGTGCATCAGCCCAGCATGACGGACGTCGCCCAAGAAGCAATGGAAGCCCTTCTCGTTTTGCATCACCCGGACAAAATAGAGTCTTGGAATCCAGAGGCCCCCATAAACACCTTCTGGGACGTCAGCTCTCAAGTCCTTTTCTCCATCTCCCAAAAACTCATTCAGCACCAAATTATGAATTACACTGACATTTTGAAATGGCTCAGGGAAATCATGGTTTGCCGAAATGCTTTTCTCTTGAGGCACAAGGATTACGCCAATATGGGCAGTAAAATACCGATTTGCAGGCAGGCTCATATTAAACTGGAGGTACGGCCATTATTGCGGACGTTTCCGGTGATGCGAGCGGTTTTCTAAACGGGCTTTATTTTTCAGGTGGTTTTCTTTATGTATCTATGGTCCATAGACATGGAGGCGATGCTCGTGGCCATGTCTTGCTTCAGTTTGCTTTGCGAAGAAGCCGAAATCAGATGCAATTCAGACGAGTTCACTCTCAGCTACTTATTGCCCAATTATCACGTCTATCAGGAATTGGCACAAGCGTCGACCGTTTTGACCACCGGTAAATGGTGATTAATTTGAAATGAGAACCTTCATCGAAATTAGTTTTTAATGTTTTCTTTTATATCGAAACAGCCAGCGGAGACTCTAAAAATTTTAGGGAGTATAACAACAGTAAGAGCAATTCGATATTTTTCAAAATAGAGCTGTTTGTAAATCAGTTGTGGGTTTATGGATTATTTATTGGGTTTCAGGTCGAGCGGCTTTGCAGAAAAGAATAGTGGCATTGCTTAGGAAAATTGAACATTGCGTTAATGGCGTCCATCCGGTGAGTATAGTCAAAGCTCTCTCGATGAAAATTAATTCTCTGTTTGCCTCCTTGAGTTTAAAAATCAGTTTAACGTTATGAGAGAACTGTTTATCTTAAATATATGTATAACACAAATCCGTTGGAAAAAAATTGAATGTTACCCGTCTGTACAGAGAATCCAAAGGTCACCCTTAGCAGTTACATACAAAGCTTAATTGGACTTTAGTTAAATATTGAATGTGTTTTTTTAGGCTTGGGAAGAGACATTTCGCAACTGGGATCTTTCCACGAAAATGTTAACCACTTATCCCAAATCTAAACTTGAAGAGAATCAAAGCGAGGCTTTTCATCGAACGATCGGGAAGCGAAGATCTTCTCATCAGAGCACCGAACACGAATTAGAGGATCAGATCAACGAATGGGCCAACATGACCGGGTTTCTCTGCGCTCTGGGCGGGGTGTGTTTGCAAAGGAAATCCCCAACGAAACAAAGCATCAGCGGTTTGGGAATCAGCTCTCAAAACCTGGATTTCCGCAAATGCAGCAGCGTGCTGTCCGGCTCCACTCACGATGTGCAGTATTGCCCAGTGACTCAGTAAGTTTTGATGGGAATTTTAAAGTCAAAATTTTGGCTTTTTATTTATTAATAACAACCTTTTCAGGTTTGTCGAACAGTTGCTCAAGCTTTTGACTTGCAATAATGAGAAATTCGGAGCTCAAATCCAAAAGCACGTCAAAGAAATAGTCGGTCATGACATGTCGCCGGCTCTATATCCCATTCTTTTCGATCAAATCAAAGCGATGGTTGAAAAATTTTTTGATCCCCAGGGCCAAGTTATAGTGTCAGATGTTAACACTCTTTTCATAGAGCACATAATTTTTATTATGAAAAACGTTTTAGACAATAAATCGAAACAGCAGCCTTCTGAACAATTGGGGATAACTTGCATTGAGGGAATAATGCTTGGGTTGGTCAGGTAATCCATATATTTAATTCGAGTTACTTTAATTTTAGTCTAAAATTTAAACATTCATCAACATTTTGGTCTAATTTTATGTTCAGATACGTCCGCCATCTTGATATGACCGTTAATTCCGTGCATAAGAGGACCAAATTGTGTCAGTTGGTGGAGATAATGATGAAAAGAAGAGACGATCTTTCTTTTCGTCAAGAAATGAAATTCCGAAACAAAATGGTCGAGTATTTGACCGATTGGGTGATGGGATCTTCTCATCAGATTGTCCCGGGAAACGCAGACGTCACTCCCATTACCAGGTGCAATTTTAATTCACTACCTTCACGTTTAATCCTAAGTTTAACCCTTTGCACTCATGAATGAAATGGATAGTATTAACAAACAACTCAAATTTATTTTATATACATTTCCTAAATTTTCCAAAATGCTTAAATCAGTATATATCGTTTAAAAGGGATAATTTTTAAACTGTACTCATCTGAATAATTATTTTCCAGAGATCTCGATCAAGCTTGTATGGAAGCCGTTGCAGCTTTACTGAGAGGTCTTCCTTTGCAACCGGAGGAATCAGACAGGGGTGATTTAATGGAGGCGAAAAGTCAACTTTTCTTGAAATATTTTACATTATTTATGAATCTTCTCAACGATTGCTCCGATTTTCCGGAAGTCGAAAAGGACGTGAGCAATCAGCGAGCAACTTCAAATAAATTAACCGCCCTTCGCAATGCTACGATTCAAGCCATGTCGAATTTACTGTCGGCCAATATAGACAGTGGATTGATGCATTCCATTGGTACGTCTCCACCCCTTAATCGGGACAGACATTTTGTCCCAAATACGAAGTTGTGTGTATAATAAAAAGGTTAAATTTTACTTTTAGGTTTGGGGTATAACCGTGATCTTCAAACTCGTGCTGCGTTTATGGAGGTGTTAACAAAAATATTACAGCAGGGGACTGAGTTTGACACGCTGGCAGAAACAGTTTTCGCTGACAGATTCGAACAGTTAGTTCAACTTGTTACCATGATCAGCGACAAAGGAGAATTGCCCATAGCGATGGCTTTAGCAAATGTCGTCACGAGCTCTCAAATGGTAGTGCTTTTAAAATACAAAATATCATCCTTTGAAGAATGATTTTTTTTAATTTCCCGTTTGCCTTTCAGGACGAACTCGCCCGAGTTTTCGTTACACTTTTCGATGCGAAACATCTGCTATCGCCTCTCCTTTGGAACATGTTTTATCGCGAAGTGGAAGCAACCGATTGCATGCACACTTTGTTTCGCGGAAACTCCCTGGGCAGCAAGGTGATGGCGTTTTGTTTCAAGATCTACGGGGCCAGTTACCTTCAGAGTTTGTTGGAGCCTCTCATCACGACGCTTATTGAAGACCCTGATAAGAACTTCGAGGTGGATCCTTCTCGTCTTCCCAATGAAGACCGCATTGCGGACCATAGGAGAAATGTCATTGAACTCACGGAAAAATTTTTCTCCTCCATTTGCAATTCTGTGGATAAGTAAGTCTGCATTAAAACAATTCTATATATATTAAAAGCAGTATATATGTAAGCACTATATTAAAACATTGTACTATTTATTATATTATTATGAAAATTTATGCATAAAATATTTGGGTATAATAATGTATGAAATGTAATTATATAAAAGCAATTCTAAAGATTTTTTTTACTCATTATATTGTTTTGTTGTATTTATTACTTAACTTTTTAAATTTTCTTAATAATTATGTGGTTTTACTCAAATGGAAATTATTGTAAACTCGATGTTCGAGGCTTAGTTTTTCTTAAAATTGTTTTTTTTTTCAGATTTCCATCGCAGTTAAGAAGCATGTGTCACTGTTTGTATCAAGTTCTCACAAAGAGATTTCCTCTGAACCCTCAGCAAAACATCATAGCCGTTGGCACTATCTTATTCTTGCGCTTCATCAATCCTGCCATAGGTATGCTTGGAATATATGAGCACAATTAGTGCAGTTAATGCGTGTCGCAAAAAGTTAATGATATTTTTGTTATTTGAAATTCAGTCTCTCCTCAAGAGCAAGGGATTTCTACAAAAGCTGTACCTCCGAATGCGAAAAGAGGCCTCATGCTGATGTCAAAGATTTTACAAAACATTGCAAATCACGTGGAATTCAGTAAAGAACAGCATATGATCTACTTCAATGACTACGTGAGGGCGCACTTCGAAGTCGGGAGAAAATTCTTTGTGCAAATAGCGTCCGACTCGGAAAGTGTGGATCAGGGTTCTCATTCGATGTCTTTTATAAGCGACGTGAACGTTCTGGCTTTACATCGACTTCTGTGGAACCACCAGGAGAAAATAGGAGACTATTTGTCGAGCTCGAGGGATCACAAGGACGTGGGGAGAAGACCCTTCGATAAAATGGCCACTTTGTTGGCTTATCTCGGACCACCCGAACTCAGACCTGTTGACTCACAGTAAGCGCTGTTGTTTTCAAAGTGAAACTCTTTCTTTTTTATCCTTCACCACATACTCAGCTGAATATGGCGAAAACATTCAGAGTTTAAAAGAAAGGGTTAAATACAAACGACAGACTGCTTAGTCACTGAAGGCAGTTACGACTCGTTTTAATGACTGAAATTAATTCAATTATTATTTTTCAGCCTTTTGTTTTCATCCTACGCGAGATGGAGTTCCATCGACATGAGCAACATCAATTTTGAGGAACTCATGGTCAAGCACAACATGGAAGAAAATGAAGAGTTTAAATCTATTAAATCTTTAAATATTTTCTACCAGGCTGGAACTTCCAAAGACGGTTATCCCGTCTTTTATTACATCGCCCGAAGATATAAGTACGTGATACAACCAAAGAGTGTTTTACTCAAATTAATTTTTCATAATTAGTTAATCTATAAATTAATTTTTAGGATGGCGGAAACGAACGGGGACTTGTTGTTATATCACGTCATTTTAACTTTGAAACCGTTTTCTCATTCGCCTTTCGATGTGGTGATCGATTTTACTCATATTTGCTTCGACAATAGATTCAGGTGAGGGATTGAAATGTGAAATGTCTTCACTTAATGACCGCTGTATTTTACGGTGATTTTTTTGAATTACAGAACGGAATTTCTTCAAAAGTGGTTCGTCTTAATGCCAGAATCGGCTTATGAAAATCTGAATGCGGCATATATTTGTAATTGCAATACATGGGTTCGAGAATATGCGAAATACCACGAGCCAATTCTTGCTCCATTGAAGGTGAATACTTTATAATCCGTGAGATAAATTCATAACAGCTGTAAATAAAGGGAATCCGATCGCGTTTTTAATTACTCATATTAACATAAATATTATAAATATAATACTGTGTTTTTTTATTGATAAAAATAGCTTAATCATGCGTGTTTTAGGGAAATCGTAAAATGATATTCATCGATTCTCCTGCGCGTTTGTCGGATTACATTGATGTCGAACAACAGAGACTGCCGGGAGCAACACTGTCTCTAGATGAAGACCTCAAAGTGTTCAACAACGCCCTCAAACTCGGCAACAAGGACATGAAAGTGGTAATCAAAGTGGGACCCACCGCCATTCAGATCACCGCAGCCGAGAAAGTCAAAGTAGTGGGGCATTGGGTTTTGATGAACGACGTGTATTACGCGTCCGAAATCGAGGAAGTTTGTCTGGTCGACGACAATCAGTTTACTCTGACCATAGCCAACGAATCCAGTCTTCTTTCGTTCATTCACACCGATTGCGATGCTCTCGTCCAGTCGATATATCATATTAGAAGCAGATGGGAACTGTCTCAACCCGTAAGTCCCGAATCTCGGTGGAATTGTGTGAGAATTGTTCGTCACTTGATAATTTTCCAGGATTCCGTGACGGTTCACCAAAAAATCCGGCCGAAAGACGTTCCCGGAACTTTATTAAATATGGCCTTGCTCAATTTGGGGTCGCCCGATCCCAACCTAAGAAAAGCCGCTTACAATCACCTCTGCGCGTTGACGACGACTTTTGATCTTAAAATCGAGGGAAAATTATTGGACACCTCGGGTTGGTAACAAAATAAAAACATGTCGCCGACAAAATCTGTCGCTAATGTCACCGCTTTTACAGGTCTGTGTATTCCATCGAATAACACGCTGTTCATTAAATCCGTTAGCGAAACTTTGGCCAATAATGAACCTCGTCTGACGTTAGAATTTTTAGTTGAGTGCATCGAAGGATTTAAGGTGTCTACGATAGAGTTAAAACATTTATGCTTAGAATATATGACTCCGTGGCTGCCTAATCTTGCAAGGTAACACGCCATAAATTAGAGTTTATCAGCCATCAACGGCCATCAATTGGGTTAATACTTTTCATTTCTAGGTTTTGCAAACCCTGCGAGGAAAGTAAAAGACAATCGAAAGTTACCCATATCTTAGAACAGCTTATCGTACTTACGATCGAAGAAGGAGAAATGTACCCTTCACTGCAGGCGAAAATTTGGGGAACGATTGGCCAAGTTCCAGAACTGATAGACATGGTTTTAGACAGTTTCATTCATCGTTCAGTCACTTCCGGTTTGGGCTCTCCCATGGTGGAAATCATGGCCGACACGGCGGTCGCGCTGGCCTCCGCCAACGTCCAGCTCGTGGCCAAAAAAGTGATCGGCCGCCTTTGCCGCGTTTTCGATAAGACTTGCAAGGCTCCCACTCCACGAATAGAGAACCACATGCTGTGGGACGACATTGCCATTTTGGCCAGATACCTTCTAATGTTGTCTTTCAATAATTGTCTGGACGTGGTCACGCATCTTCCGTTCCTTTTTCATTCAGTCACCTTTTTGGTCTGTGCCGGCTCCTTAAGCATGAGGGCTTCCATTCACGGTCTCGTCATTAATATAATTCACTCTTTGTGTACCGTCACAATGCCCACTTTCTCGGAGGACACACAACGAGTTCTCAGACTGAGTTTGGACGAGTTTTCCTTGCCCAAGTTTTATGATTTATTTGGAATCAGCAAAGTGAAATCCGCGGCTGTCACGGCGTTTCGCTCCAGTTATCGTATCTCACATGATAGATGGTAAGCGCATTCGGGGAGCGATCGAAAAGGGTTAATGGTTTTCCTAATTTCTCATTGCTTATCGTTTTAGGTTTCAAACCGAGCGGAGTTTCTCCGGCGTTCCTCAAGACAGGGAGAACCTGTCCCTCACCTCCTTGGAAGTGATCACCGATGCTTTGCTGGAAATATTAGAGGCTTGCATGAAGGACATAGAGGAGTGCGATTGGCTCGAGACTTGGACGACTTTGGCTAGAAAATTTGCCTTCTCGTATAATCCTGCCTTGCAGGCGAGGGCTTTAATTGTTTTTGGATGCATTAGTGAGTATTAATCAGTGATTTTTTGTGCAGATTTTCCTCATTCTTCTTTTCCTCTAAAGGGAATTTATTGAATTTAATTTTTTTTCTGTTATTTCAGGCAAAAGCGTTACCGATCAAGATATGAAACAACTGTTAAGAATACTCGTGAAAGCTTTGGAAAATTTTAGTGATATTACCTTGCTCGAAAGTTTAGTGATGTGTCTCACGAGATTGCAGCCCCTCCTGAGACCGGTACGTTTAATACTCATTTATAAAAATTGGCGAGGAATTGTATTACTAAAAAAATTGTTTTATTAATGATTGTTTTTTTTTATTTAAAGATTTGTTTATTTATTTTACTTTACAGGAATCCCCCATTCATCGCGCACTGTTTTGGGTTGCCGTTTCCGTCCTACAGTTAAATGAATTTACTCTGTACGCTTCTGGATTAGCTTTGTTGGAGCAGAATTTACACACTTTAAATTCAATGGGATCTTTTGAAGAAAGGGTAAAAATTGGGATAACTTTTTACTGCACTTTGTCGTTATAATTTATTAAAATTTACTTCCTTTTTGTAATTTTGCGTGCAGTTTTCGTATTATCGCTGCATGATTTGGTTGTGACATTTCTGTCTCTTTCAGAGTTTGGAATATGTCATGATGACCACGAGGGAACCTTTGGAGTGGCATTTCAAGCAGCTGGACCACGCGGTTGGCCTCAGTTTCAGAGCCAACTTTCACTTCGCTTTGGTGGGACATCTGCTCAAGGGCTACCGCCACCCGACGCCCACCACAGTGTCCAGAACCTCGAGAGTCCTCCTGCAGCTTCTCAGCATCGTTGCAAAAACTCACAAAAGAGATAAATTCGAAGTGACTCCCGAAAGTGTCGCGTACTTAGCGGCGTTGGTTTCCGTGTCTGAAGAAGTCCGCAGTCGATGTCACGTAAAACATTCCTTTCCTCGATCCATACAGGAATCTATTAGTGTAGAAAGTTTTCCAGTCGATGTTCATGTAAGTCTAATGGCTTAGTTATTGAGGAATACTGAATCTATTCAACTCTGATGGAAGTTACAAATGGCTCTACTTAATATATTTTACGCGTTTTAAAAAATTGTAATGTATTATCGTTTGATTTCTTTCAGCACACGTACAGTTTTTCGCCAGCCAGTTTCGCGCACGGATCGAGGTTATTCGAAGGTCCATTTTTAAAATCAGAGCATCACCAGCAAGTATATGTTTTTCCCACGACTCCGACAAACCGTCGCCAAAAGTCGTGGGATTTGTTAGATCAAAGCGCTCTCTCTCAAGCGTCCAGACATCAGAAACAAGTGAGTATTCCTCAATCGGTCGTTTATGGCGTTTTTGATTTGATAATTGTGTATTTCTAGAATGCTTGCGCATTGCTTGTTTTTTTTCTTATCCGTCATTGACAAATCGAACGCGCAGGAACATCCGATTATAAAGTTTTAAACTAACTCTTTTCCGGATTAAAATAAAACGAAAAAAATTAAGGTTATGCAGTAATTAAACTATGTAAAAGAACTGCATAAGTCGTGATAAATTGACCGTACCAGCGGAGACATTACTGAAGACGTTAAATCCCAAGCCTTAAATTAATATTTTTCATAATGTATTAGATCGAGTCATAATAAACTTCCTTTTCTTTATCAGACGTTATATTTTCAAAGAAAACGTTAAAAAAGTTTAAAGGAAAAACAGTTTAACTTAATGTGAATCATATAGGGAAAAGGAAACCGCCTGAAAATTGAAAACAAATTTGTTGTCATGGCAACTAATAACGGTTAGTTTCAAACAATGGAAGGAAGTTAGGGAATGACTCGACCTGATAGCTTTTAATAATACTGCTAATATTTTAATTAAAGGTTTTTAGCTCGAGAATCCCTTCCCCCAGCGTTTAAAGTGTTTTAATAGTATAATAGCTCGATTTATTTAAATAATATTGTATGTTTTCGAGTGTTCGATGTTAGCGCACAGTTGGTGCGGTTTTGAAATTAATTTTAGGTATGTTTTAACTTAGAGATGATGTCGTAATAATTAAATATAGGTCGCTGGAACGCCGACGGTGAGCGAAAGTGATAATAACAAAGGTTGGAGGAGCTTCGATTTGGGTAACGGGGTTTGCCCTCAACCCTTTAATGTCCAGAGGTCCCTCTACAGAGCTCGCAGATCATCCTCAGCACCGGCTCAGAAATCCATTGTTGAGTCAGCCTCATCCAAAGTAAGGCCCTGCTGACGTAATTCCTGCTCTTTCAGTCTTTCTACTCTGTCGAATGAACCTTCAGTTATCAATCTCTTCTATGTATCATAACTCATGCTTTCCGTCTGTTTCTCTCTCAACTGAAATCACCCATCGAAAAAATAGAATTCAGTGCGCCATTTTGATTTTCAGTTCTTTTCGATAAATAGCAACTATTACAGATTTCAATTAATGATGGGTAGGTATTCTTAGAGACTAACTTTCCGATCGCTACTGCTTACTCGGTGCATTTGTCATGCATGATTGGTGTAGTTTTGCAAGCGAGAATAGAAAAATACCTTTTGTATTTGTTATTTGCTCCATAGTGCAGTGGTTCTAATTATGTCACAATTTCGAGAAAAATGTTGATTTTCTTCCCATTTTGAAGCTTGCTTAATTCGGGTTAGCGTAAATCGAAGGATTGCTGATTTCAAAATATTAATTTATTATTTAATGGATGTTTTTTAAAAAACAGGTAAAATGTTCTGATATTAAGGGGTTAAGAGGAAAGGGGGAAATAAAGTCGTGTGATTTTGGGCTTTGTTGGGAGGGAAATTTAATTGTTGTTTATATGGTTTAACCGATTTTTTCAGAATCGAAACAGTAGAGTGTCCGTCTCAAACGAAAACAACGTACTTCTGGACCCAGAAGTTCTCCCGGATTTCTCCACCCAGGCATTGGTCCTCACCGTCTTAGCAACTCTTGTCAAGTACACAGTCGATGAAAAGGAGATCAGGATTCTGTATCAGTACCTGGCGGAAGCTTCCGTCGTGTTCTCGAGGGTTTTTCCAGTCATGTAAGCGTTTCGTGCAGGTCGGGGTTTTTTTATCGAACCGAGCTGAAAGCTTTACATTGGTGTTTCAGACACAGTCTGATAGCCGCCAAAATAACCCAAGTGTTGGCGAGCTGCCACGACCAAGAAATCCTCAACTCCGTTCAGGCGATCATACAAAACATGGTCGCTAGCGAAGACAACAATCAGCAGCTTCACTACCTGCAATCCTGCGGCTTTGGCGGATTGTGGAGATTCGCCGGTCCTTTCGTGAAGGTATTCGAATGTGGAAGACTCCTCGAGGAGGAGAGATAATAATTGTCTTTTGAATTTCAGTCGAACTGCAGCGTTCAGGGTGCGGAACTGTTCGTGAACTGCCTGGAAGCGATGGTGGAGACTTGCTTACCGATCGAAGAAGGGGAACAGAACATTACTCAATACCCATCGATGCTGAGCATGGCCTCCAACATGAACCTGTCCTCGTCGTTATCTAGTCTCACCTTAGGATCTCCAACAGATAAAGGTAGCAGACAGGAATGGTTGTACTGATGCTAAAATCCGCTTAGAATTTGAAGTTTTAACATTGGAACGGTCGAAATGACCATTTTGACTGATAAAATGGGGAAAGTAGGAAAAAAGAGAAACGGGACAATCTCAAAAGTGTATATTAAATGTATGTATTTATAATCTGAAAAACACAAAATTAGTGTACAATGTAGAAGAATTAAAGGGCGTAAATTAAATTAGAAAACAATAACTGATGCAATGGTCATTTTGACCCCTGTTTTAGGAAATAAAATTGTTCAGCATTCTATTTTTAATATTTTGTTATCAAGAACTGAAAATATTGTGAATGTGCATATCTTTAATTTTAAGTTTAATGCATGAGAATTTTTTTTTTCAGCGTTGTTAATCCTTTCTTTCGTAGTCTCAGAAACTCAGTGTTGTGTTATTCCTTTTTTATTTCGTTTAAGTGTGGATTTCCTTTTTTTTTTGTTTCATGTTCGCCCGGGTTTTTTGCATCTCCTTCCGATCCGCGACGGAACTTAATGTCGAAGACTTGCCAAAAAATAAACCTCGTGACACTCCGAATGAGTTCACTTGAGTTTGCACGTGCCTTTTAAAGCCACCCACTGCCCGATTGTCTTTGTTGTTGTAGCTTTGTTCGGTTCGTAGGTAATCGAGATTCAATTTACCAACGACCGGTCCTCGAATGATCGGAGACATTCTAATCCCGTATTTTTCAGAGCCAAATCAAGATGGCACCGATAGTTCGACGTCGCTGAAACGGTGTTCGATCAGCAGACAGCGCAGCTTCAGGCGCAACAGCTCCACCGGTATGAAGATCAAATAGAAAGCGTACGTGTTAAAACCAGTCTTTGCATTAAGGCAATACGCCCCATTTTGTATATAAGTCATGAGTGAATTTGCCGCGTTTTTTCAATTATTATTTATCTGTAAGAAGTAAAATTGTTTATAGGATAAAAATCTTTCATCATGTGACTCTCGGCGACATTAAGATGTCTATTGTTAATGAATAACCGCAAGAAATTTATAAACCCCCATGGAACTCCTTTTCAATAACGATCAAGTGTAGAAGCCGTTGGTTTCGCTGAGTGTGATCAGTTAAACAGTACAAAGGTTTGTTTTCATGTTTTGTTTTTAAGAGTATTTATTGAAGCCCTCAACGAGGGTGAGAACAGCCTACAGCCTCGCGGGCTCCTATTGGAGTCCTGACAGGTAAAGAAAGGGTTATTTTCTTTTTAAATCGCCTTCTGTTACAGGTAGGAGGGGATATTTCCCCCCAAACAGTTATTTTGAAGGTAAAACATTTATTACTAGATAAGTTTTGTACACACAGTGGAAATGGGTAATTTGAAGTGAACAACATTTTCTAATTAATTAACTTTATTTACATCGGTTTAAATTGTATTAGATTTTGAGGGGTGCGATTGGTTTATATGAATGCAAACATTTCTCGTTGAACTAATGCAGTCGCCTACCAATTTAAGCAATTTTCAAGCCTACCAATGTTATTTGATTGCTGAAAAACATAAACAATTAAAAATTAACTCAATTCACACTCCATTTTTAAATCAAACGAGTTCAGCCAATCAAAAACTCGTAATCATAAAACGGTTATATTCAAAAATGAATGTACTTAGTTATTGTAAAGTTGTTTATAACTTGACTTAATAATATTGAAATAAGAATAGAAGGATAAGTAAAGAAGGGAAAAAGTAGAGAAAACACTGAATGTGGAAAAAACGTTAATAAATTTCAGAAACATTTCCTGCGTAAAGTGCGGCCATAGACATCGAAGATATTTCTATTTAATGTTGTTTACTCCTGAGGCACCGCGTTTAATCCGTGCCAGTTATTATTTGACATAGAGTTGTTGTAATTTAAAATTTTACGAAAGGAACTATTTTTATTAATTAATAATAGAATTTAATTAGGATGTGGGCTGTAAAAGAAAATGGAAAAATTGAGTCTCAACTAATATTTTACACACAAATGAAAATGAAGACTGAGCTTTTAGAATTTATGTAGCACTAATATGAACTGAGTTAACGGCTTCAGAATTCGCTTTAGATAAGTGTGGATTCTGTAATGACTTTGCAAGTAATTTTGAAGCTTCTGCCATTCGAATCCAATTAGTCGCACAACCCAACTATTTTTTCTTTTTTTTTTTAAAAATTAAATCGGACCAAATCTGATGCGATTTATCTTTTTAAGGTATTTTCAAGCGTTCCATTATTTGAGCTATTATAAAATAATAATATTATAAAATGAATGTTACCATATATTTTGTTTATTTTTATTTAATAATAAATGAATTGATTTAAAGAAGATATTTATTTCTGCATTTTTTTTACTAATTTCAGATAATTTTTAATGACATCAGCTTACAGATGAAGGATGCTTATAGAAGTTTTAAGAAATCAATTTCTTAATAAATCATTTATTTAGTAGAAAAAGAAACATCACATCAATTTAGCCTAATGGTAACTTTATCAATTAAATACATTTAACAGACAAATTTTTTTAAATATGTAAAAGTTCTACAATTCCTTACAATTAACGGTTTCTGAAAATCTACTTTTGCAGGAGTTTTTGTCGAAAATATTTTTCAAACTAAATATTGAAATGTTTCTTTGATTCCAATCGCACCAAATTTAAAAATGATCGAAGAGGCAGCGCCAACTGCCGCCGACATTTTTGTCAGTGGGGAATACTTTAATTTTTTTGGGAGCGTTACATAATTCCAAAAGGTGAGAGCACTAACTTGTTTATTTCTCTATAAACGTTTCAATGAACTGCTGTAGAATAAACTCCTGCTGCTTTAAAAGAGTCTCGTGTCAAAGATCATCAGCACGGCTTAATCCTTTAACGGTTTTCGGAGGTGACATTTCACCATTTCAGAGTTTCAAATGCGACATTTTTTTAATTAATTAGTGAAACTAAGTGTTTTTTGTTGGAGATTTAATTCGTGAAAAAATGGAAGTTTTGCCATAATGAAATTTAAAATTTTTTTCACTTTGGTTTGAAACAATTAATTTAGTTTAAGACGCATTTTCGTATAATAAATATGGCCATTTATTTATTAATCCTAAAGAATAATAAGTTTGTTATAATCTTTGTACTATACTAAAAAATAATAAGTGGAATATCTTCGTTTAAGCATGTTTAACTTATGTGGGTGAAATCTACACCATTTGAATGCCGTTAGAGGGTTAAACGCGCTTTTTAAGTGAATGGAATAAGGCCCTGAAAAACATCGAGGAAAATAATCCGTCCTCGACATGCATGTTTTGCTGTAAAAACATAGTTTTATTCGAGTTTCGTGTTCGATAAATCCCACCGCAAATCATTTGTCCTGTCACATCAAATCATTATGAAACTATTTTATTGCCATTCCTTATAAACGGTTTTCTCCTCTCGAATTTCCGTTAGAACCGTCGCCCATCCAAGCGACATGGCCGCCAACTGCACCCCCATGTTGGACAAACTGTCAAGGCGGCCGTTTTCGCCTCCTTATAAAAGCCTGTAGTACAGAGGGGCCGATTGTTGCGGTGCCGTTTTCCCAATGGCGTGATTATACGTCGGCCTTGGAGTAACAATCACCGCACGCTCCGGAGCGACGCTCGCGTAAGACTGGTACTGTCCGCCATGTTGGGAGGGGTACAACGGTACTGAGGAAACGTAATGAGGCGCCGCCGTGGTGTGCTGAACGTAGGGGGCGGCCGTGCTCGACACGTACTGGGGTTGGTACTGCTGAGGGGCTGCTGTCAGCTTGAGGGGGGCGTTTCCCGCGACATACTGCACTGGGAAGGGCGCAGTCGCGTGGGGGATCGGACTGGGGCTTACTGTGTACACGATCTGGGGGGAGGGTTTGAGAGGGGCGTGATGGGGGGCGTGATGGGGGATGGAAAGGGGTGAGTGACGGTGGTGGGCGTCCTCCTCGTACTGGACGTCTGCTCTGTAGCCCTTATGGTCGGCGGTGTAGTTGACGATTTGGGTTCTTCCGTCGGGGAGCTTTACTCTGTACTGTCCCCTGGTGGCCTTTCCGTTGTGGGCTTGGGAATGGGAGAAGTCGTCTCCGGAGTGGTGGTCTTTGACTATGTACGAGAAAGCGTAATTTTTGGGGACCTGAAAGGTAAACAAAAAGTGTTTGTTGAGGATTTGGGCGTGATTTTCGGGTTGGCGAAACGAAAACGTTTTGCAATAGTAAATGAATCTTTTTTCTCGAAAGTTGAAAACTCGAGTTCCGTTTAATGGAAGGTTGTGAAACGCTTATCAAAATGGCAAAGACTACTTTTTCCTTTTTTTTTTATCAAACAATGGCCGCGTATATTTTTTTGAAACCGATTTCTGATACCGTTACGATACTTCATAATTATAAAACCATCCAAACATTAATTATCGAATCCCCTAAAATGAAATAAAAATTTGTTTCTTTAGAAGACGAAAAGAATGTAAAATAATTTAAAAAAATAAGATCAATTATAAATGATGATTAATAAAATTATATTTAATTAAAATTAATTAACACTAAAAATACGAGTGAGCGACAGTCCTATTAAAAAGCAAAAAACTATTTATTTTCATTTTTATTTATTATTCATTTTCAAAAAAAATACTATTTTCTATAATTTTTTATTTGTCCACATTTTTATAATTAAATTTTTTTAATTTAGTACGTAATTTGCTTTAGAAACATATTTAAAGAAAACTCATTTCATTTACTTAAACAAGGTATTAACAAGAATTATATAATATATAATTATAAATAATAATGATTATTATTATATTAAACCATTCAATTATAAGTTATTATGAAGTGTTAAAAATATAAATTATGTGTTATATTTTTACGGTTTTTTTAATTAAAAATATAAAGGTATGATTTATAATGATTAAGAAATTCAAGTAATTATAATTAATGATATATTTTAATAATGGTAATAGTTTTAGGGGAATTTTCAAGTTAATATTGGGATTTTTGTTACTGATTAACTGGTAATTAATATGACAGTAATTAATTAATGATGTTAATAATAGAGTGTAACGAATGAACTCACATTGACATAAGGGTCATCATACTGTCCCACTTCGTTGGTCTCGAGGTCTTTCCTGGCCGTGACTGAGGGGTGCGGGGTGGGATAAATGACGACGTTCTGGGGAGGGAACTCCCTCCCCTCCCGGGGCCTCTTCTTCGAGAGGATGGCGTAGAGACTGGTGGGTTTGAGGGTCTTCTTGAGGGCCGCGGGGATTCCCACGTCGGTGAAAGGGTGGTGGTTGAAGTCCTGGGGCTGGAGGTACCTTTCGGGGAGCAACTCCGTCGCGAGTGTCAGGCCCAAGGCAACCTGAAATGGAATTATATGCGCGTTGCGAAAAAGAGCAAATTAATGTTATCAAGATTGAACGGTTTGGAGAGCAGAATGGCGGTATGGATGAAAGGATTCTCAGAAAAAGGATTTGTGAATGGAAATCGGTCAGAAAATGATGTCGACACATAAACACTCACTTCACCCACTGCCTTTTTTGTAGTTCTTAAGCTGTCATATTGAGAAAATGAGGATCTGATGAAAACGTATGCAAAACGTTTTTTAACAAAATGCAAATGAGAGTCGACTCAAAGCGATTTTCTCAAAGAAAATTTCAACCGTCGATTGTTTGAAATGTCAATAAAATTCCTCCGCGAATTTACAATGGGTTCACCGAAATAATTTTTAAAAAACGTGAGAAATCGCCATTTTCGATGATTTGAATTGAGCAAATCAAATTTTAGTGTTTTGTTTGGGCATTAACGTAAATAATCGATTGAGACGTCTTTTTTGCAATGGTCTTAATAACTGATGATATTTATTTAAAGAAGAGCACTTCTTTAAAGTGAGTTAATTCGGAGTTTCTGATAATGTTAACGAAGATCCCACGGCCTTCTCGAAACCATTGTTTCTCGCAACATGGCTGTCCCATTTTAAAAAGTTTTCAAAACTTTTCGAAAATTTCTTTCGCTGAAAGAAAAACTATTTTTATATAAACTGTAGTTTTGAAAACGATTGTATATTTGCTTTCTATTCCGCATTAATATTTTTCTACATTTAATTGCGTAATAATTTTTGAAATTCACTACGATATCTGATAAATTTCTAATTAAAAAGTTTTCAACGAACTTGAAAAAAAATTGACTAATTAAGCCGACAACTATTTAAAAGCCTTTTAATAGAACATTTCAGTTTTAAAAACGTCATCGAGATTTTATCTGAACGCAATCGAATTGATCTAAAAAAATTTGCTCCAGTCAATTTGGTTTACAACTTTGACTATTTTACTGAACATTTGAACAAAATTTGAACAAAACAATAAAGTAACCTCATAATATTTAAATTATGAGGTTTAATATTTAAATTATATTTATATAAAAGGTATAATAAATTGTCTAAGGGTGAAATTTTAAATCAATTTAAACGCACCCTTTAAAGAATTAACTCCTTAACCATCAAAAGGACATTTTTGTCCCATTTTTTATCTGAAAAACGATAAATGATAAAAAATAGAAAATTTAAATTCTACGTACAGAATTCCGTTTAAAACAATATTAAATTCCTCCAGTGGAAAAATAGTGGTCATTAAAGGGTTAAAATTAATTTTATAATAATTGCATTATAATCTGTTTGATCTGCAATTCAATTTTCCACTAAATAAAAAATATCATTTTCGAGTTAACATATAAAATTCTTAAATTTAAACAATGTTAAAAATTATTAGACTTATAAAAATACAATTAAAGACATATAAAATTTTCTCTTTCATTTTTACATTAATTTTCATTTTTTTCTATAATTCATAATTCCATGATATTTTTTCATGTTTTTTAATTTTCCTCTTATCGTGATTAGTATCTGTTCCTGGTTCTCTTGACATCCCACATGAAATCCCAGTGAAAATAAACAAATGCAGAAGCAGATTTGAAGTGATTATTTTGGCGGTTTCTTTTCGCCAAGAATAACAGTCGGTGTGGGCGGACAAAAGTTTTCATGACTCACCTGAAAAAGGCAAACGTAGTAAATCATCGCTTAATCCAATCACAGCACGAGTGCACACAAAACACAATTCGGTTAAATTAAAAATGCCATTATTGGCTCCCCGACCGCGCCAGTTTGCACTCTCTGTAAACTGAAGATCATTACCATGTGATTGTAGTTTTATATCGCCCCCTCCACCATTTTTTCTTTCCCTCGCGTTATTCCGACTGATTCCCCGAATTCTGATCTAATTACACTAATAAATCGACGACTGTTTCACCCGCTTCGGTAATTAACCGATGCAAAGTCCCGACTTTTACCCTCTTTTGTTTGTCTTCCCGTTTCTTCCGCCTTTCTCTCCGGTGGGATTCCTCCCGAACATCCGATACACTGTCATTAGCAACCGCCACTTATTAGAAAATGGTAGGGCATTAATTTTGAAAATTGGAAATGGCTTCGGGAATGTTTTGAAATTTCCATAAATGCCTTTTACCTTCGCCTGTTTGTGACAATGGTGGAATTAGCCAATTTGCATTGCAAATAAATTCGTGTTTTCTTAACGTTTTTTTGCAAATTTTCAAAGCTTATTTAATCCAATACAATGATGGGGTTTTGGTGAAAGGTTTTTTTTCATAAAAAAACAGTGGGTGTCGTCGAAATGCCCAATTGTTTCATAACTAAGTCAGAGACAAAATTAAAAAATTAGATAATTTCACTTTGGGTTAAACCTTTGAAAAAGCCGCCATTTTTCCACAGAAATCTCAAAGAATAAATTTAAGACGTGGTTTTAATAAAATACTTAAAGATTTGGAGATTAATTTAATAAAATAAAAAAAATATAGTTTTTTGAAGTCTAAAATGGGTGAAATTCCACCCACGAACACCGTTAGAGTATTAAATAAATATAAATATAAAAAAACCAAGAAAAAGAATGAATCTAAATATTCACCAATCATTTTTAAATACTAAAAACTGCGGTTTTGGTGCAAATTCAAAACTTACTTTTTCTACAGTTCAAGAGTGAAAAACTACTGAAGTCTTTAAATAAAAAACATAAATCCGCGGCCTTCTTTAACCGCAAACCTCCATCCTATTATTAATAAAAATAAGACCAACATTCTTCTTCAAACAAGACCAATATTAATTAAAAAGCCATTAAAGTTTCTTTGTTTTGAAAATTCCCCCTTGCATGACCCTCAAATTCTCACAATCGGTTATCTTTTCGAGCCAAACGAATTTCAAGGGAGCTATTACGCAGGAATTTTGCCATTGTGAAATAGAGAATAGGAAAAGAAAATGATAAACTAGATTAATATAGCGAATTCTGAAAACCTACCCGTTTTTTACTTGACGAAAAAGATTTCGTTGGCAGATACGAAAACGAAGGTTTTTTCCAGGGCCTTTTTATTAACGCTGTGTCTGTGTTTAATTTCTCTATGGGCAAGGCGATCTGATTTTGACCGTTATTCTCAGATTTAAATTCTTTTCACTTGTTGACGTAATTTTCACCTCAACTATAAAAATTTGCCATATAAATGAGATTTTTATATTTCTACATTCCACAAGGCAATGGTCAAACATTTCTACCTCTGTGTAAAACTCTAGATTCGTCTTCGAACTAATGAAATAATCAATAAAGAAATAATAGTAATGGTAAGTTGGCGGTGCCTAAAAATTGATTTTGATTTTTCTCTACTGTTTCAGTGGGTTTTGCGTGCCTGGACAATAAACCAACCTAAGGTCCAGCAATAAGACCAATAACACCGATTTACGTAATAACAGGTAGGTAATTGTACAAGTCAGATACATAATTCGTGTCGAACGTGAGTGTACTTTTCATTCATGCAAAAAACTACTTTTCAGTTCAATTGAAAGGACAGATACTAAATACAGCCGGAGATGGTAAATGGGTATTGGTAGCGATAAATTTTTCAGTTTTAAACTCCGATACTTAATTATTATCAATGCCTTGTGTAACAGGTTTTCCCGGGTGATACACGATGCACTTCATTAGTGGCTTGCGGATGGCTTTGCCTATTCTTTTTTATTCTCAACGCCGTAATTCAGTTTTAACAAATTAATTGGACAACGAATTACGCAAGATATGAGCCTTCTTGGAAAGCAGGATGGTAAGTGCCAGAAATTCATTTGACTCCTCCCTTAAAACTGACTTTCTAACGGTTCACAAATCTTCTCTTTTTATGTTCCACAACTTGTTCGGAGACAGAAACATCAGACAGCGTCCACTGCCCACGAAATGCAGACTCTGAGTATGAAAATAGGAAGGAGAAGAAATATTCTGAACAAAACCCACTTCTGTAATTTCTGCATCGGGTTCGAAGATCCAAACGCTCATAAAATGAACATTCTTATTATTAATAAAAATCATTCACCTCAACGTTTATATTAATTGTTATTAATTGTAATGAGGTCGTTAGGTATAAGTCAGATGAATTTTAATCATGGGAACTGGTTTAGAAGAAAATTTATCTGCTTTTGACTTTGCCTGAACTCAGAACTTTGATTTTGATTTATGTTCAATTATTAGTCCGAAATATTCGAACATCAAATCATATTTCATTCATTACTCTAAAGTCAACTTATGTCATATGACAGGAAAATAAAGGAGCTTAACCTTTTTCACAAGCGTGTCGCTTTAAATTTGGAGTTAAGGGTGATTTAAAACCATAATTAAAGTAAATTTGTGTACCAAGAAGTGAATATTAGTCAATTAATTATTTTTTTTAAATATTGTAAAAACTGTGTTCAAACTTGAAGAATTTCCAGGGCAAAGGTTACAAACGGGGGAATTTTAATTTCCTATAGTTTTAATTTAATGCGCTAAACCTTTCACTTAAACTGAAAAATTTCTATAAATTGAGTAAAATAATTAAGGCTGTTTACGTAAGTAGTTATTATATATATAAACAAATAACCATAATTTTCCAGATTTTTTGAGAATTATATAATACAAACTGTTTTTAGCGAATTTGTAAAATTTTTATGCATACCAAATGAATGTTAAAAACAATTTTTGAAAGCTTTAAAAAACGAAATGATTTAATATTGGATGCGCAACAGACATACCACCTAAGGTAATGATAAAAACCAAGTAAAGTTATCATCGGATTGATCAAATTGTGAGTTCTTTGTCCGTGCATCAACCAACCAAGACGCTGACTTTGAGTAAAGACCGTATAACCTGTTACAGGATACCGTGCACGATACTCGCCATCACCGCGTTTAGTAATACTTTATCAGATTCATCTTAATTTAAAACAGAATGCGACATTGAAGAAAGCAAGCGGTGGAATAATTCCAGGTTGCGGACCTGCAGAATTCGTGCTTTGGAATAACCTCAGTGTTGATCCGAGTCATAATGACCTCAGACAATTAAGACAGAATTAAAAAGGGATTTGCTGGCCACGGATCAGTGGGAAACTCGTTTTCGGGGCAAAGGAATTTCTTTCACAATGCGATCGTTATTCAAACTATTCTTTTCAGTTTGACATTGTTTGTTTGTTGTTTCAGAACTGAAATCCACGCGACTGGAAGCCGAGTACAAACAGTCTCTGACTTCTTCGGTGGGCTGATTAATGATCTCCGTCTTCTGATCGCTTCTGTACTGAGGATTCACCGATTCGTTAACTTTATTTATTTATAATAAGTTCACGGAACTGGTCTGAGGGCGTATTTTGAAACGCGGGTACGATGGGCGTACTTTTACCACTTGTACCTGTGAGCAAAAATAACCCGAAACAATTAGGGCAGTAAAATTTGCGCATGATAAAGAAGACCTTGGTTGCCATGATTTTATAGTACTTTTCAATGAGGTGCTCTTGGAGGTATTATATTCAAACAACGCCGTTGTCCGTGTAAATAAGGATGTTTGCCAGTATCCGAATGTTAATTTTTTATCTGTTAATTCAAAATCCCTTTCTCGTGCATTCGTTTCTCACCCTCAACGCCTGACCCGCAGGAGTTATCATTTTTATCGAAATGGTTGCACTAATTTCCCGAATGTTCATGACCCCTCGTTAATTCGAAAGGTATCACATTATGTCGAAAAACTTTCAAATTTCAGGTCTTTGTTTTCGTGCTACTTAGCTCTTCTACACTCGAGACACATTTCAGACGTCGCCTGATTTGGTAGCACATAAATACTTTGGGTCGTGCACGGAGAAAAACGAAAGGAAGACCGACGAGAAAAGAACCTCGACTCCGCAAGCCAAGCACGAAATGGGTCCTCGGATCATTATCAACCGTAATGAGCGTAAATGAAGTAATATTGGCCCGTACGCGGCCATATCTGGGATGGATACACTGTCGCAGATGAAAGCGAGCGGCGTGCAATACGCGCTCACGATCTTTTTCTGCTCTGAATACTGGACCAGACCGCTGGACATAATGTGGAGAGAAATGCTTCTGTTATTAGAAGACGATGGCTAAACGAACTACAGAAAGCTGACAGAATTTATGATGAGGAGGTAAAGTTCTATCCTTAATACAATGCACTTTCCATTATGAAGGGGTAAAGTGAGACAATTCCGAACTATTGTCGGCCAAATTTAGAAGGCGGTCAAAATTGTATCAAAGAAAAATTACTTTCAATTTTAACTTCCGGAAATGATGTTAAAATTGTAGGGATATTTTACGACGGCAGTTCACTGATTTTATAATTCTTTTTTACTGAATAAAAATTATTTACAGGGGCACACATAATTGACCACAACCCGCAATCATTTCTCATTCGGGGTGTGAAGGAAAATACGATATTTAAAAAAAAATAACGGCCTTAACCAGCAAAAGTCAAACAAAAATAATTTCTTAGCGCCAAATTTCAGGTTGCCTTTTGTGGTAGAACATTGTAAACTCAATGACTAGGTCACGTTAGATGTGAAGGTTTTCATCATTTTTTTTTTAACTCCAATGATTGCTATACACGTGGGTGTGATTTATCGTAAACAATGGAAAACGAAGGACGGCCTCCACCAGAAAAGAAAGTGGTGAAAAATTTTTGTCTTTCGAAAGCCTTTTCTGTTAGCTTTTGGGTTTGACCGTTATGGGTTACCATGACAACCTGTTTCTGTTTACAGACGTTTAACCTCTAGCAGCAGCTTTTGTAATAACGAACTAATGACAATACGACCTTAAAAGGCAATAAGTTTATAAATAAAAAGTCCTGCTAAACCTATTGGTTTCAAGAGGGGTTGGAATTGTCCAGCGGACGCCATCATTTAAAACAAGTATTCCAAAGCCATTTGTTTCATGTTGCATACATACAAAAGGGTCGTTTAAGTAACCGAAATTTCCTGTTTCTGGCCAAAATGATTTTGCGTGACGAGAGATCAAACCGGTGGCTCAGGCTCAATTGACTTCACTTAGGATAAAAGTAGGTTTACAAAATCGTAAATAACTTTATATGTTTTGGTCTTTATCTTGAGTTTCTGCCTCCATCGGCAGAATAAACAGCGGCACGAATAAGTTTTTCCGGTTTGATTCTTACACTTTTATAGCTGCTGGAGGCTAAATTTGAGAAAATATCCTCGATCTTAATTCAGTTTTAAAAACTGTAAAAGGTTTCAAATTTAGTTTATAACTATGATGACTGCAGTTATACTTATCAATCGAAGGTTTTTTTTATATTGTCGTGGCAATAGACATATTTAGAAATGACTTATAATTGGAATTTAAATATCATTATTGCAATGATAATAATATAACAAAGCAGGTCTCAATATTCAAATAAATAGGGGTATTAAGATTCAAATAATTTTGAGAACATTTATATTTCAGGTTTACAGTTTCATTCAAGAATATGACCGGATATTGACCGTTAAACCGTTTTAGTATCTGAAATTTATTTTTATTGGATGATGGGAGAAAAAATCAAGAGCATGGTTTTAGGCGTCCGAAAGAAAAGGAAGCAAAAATTATTACAAAATAACCGCATTATGAAATCTCACTTATTTAATTAAAATACCTGGAGAATTAGGTAAATTGGAACCAACTAAGTAAGTAGCATGTGGGAGCGTATTAATTTGACTTAAATTCTAATAAATGAATTCGCAAAAAATGACGGATCACACGCTTTCTCAAATAGCGTCATTATTTCTCAATTAATGAGCATTTAATCAAACAGAAAATAGATTCTTTTGCGGAATGAGGAAGAACGGTTCGCCATTTATTGTCCAATGTACAATTGGCAGGATTTTTTTATCAGACGTTTTCTTTTATTTATTTAGTTTTCATTCAGTCCTTCTGCTGTACCTCTTATTGTTATTTAAGAGAGTATACAATTTTAAGAATTTAGAAACACACAAAACTCTTGACAAAAGATGGAAGGAAGCCTCCATGTTGTGAAAGCAAAGTCCGTTGCCATGGTAACCCATAACGGTTTTGGTTCAAACAACAGAAGGAAGTCATCAAAGACTCGATTTAATATAATTCAGACAAATCTCTTAAGTTTCGACTCGGTTGCTTTTACCCCTTAGCGAAGAAACATCGAAAAGAAAATGACATCCAACATGGAAACATTTATTATTTGACTGAGACATTTCTAATTTTCTTCCGCTTCCGTAATTTCGCCGATTGACAGTTCCCACAGTTTCAATTGTTTAAGTTTTCATATATTTACGAAGTATTAAATCGAGTTATAAGTGAGTTCCGATCTGGATGAAAAGATTTTATTATTTTTTCCCCAAAAATAGAGTCTTTGTCAACGGGTTTTTGTGATGGACGTTTTGTTATAAATTATATATTGTAACAGAATCGGAAAGATTAAATATTTTGAAAACTAAATAAATAAGGAGAAAACTTTTGTTATAAAAACGAAAGTTATTTCTGACCCGATTTAATATTTCATTTACTGTCCGAATGCAATGTGTATATATTATCAGTGTGAGAGGGGATAAATGAAAAATAATGACAATAAGGGAAATGAAAAAAAAGCAAGAAATTTGCTCAATGCGAGAAAACAATTAGAAAGAAGGAAACGTTCATAAAATTATCACTGCAATACCTTATTTTACTTATGGCGAAAACGGAATGAGTAACCATTCCCTTTTGAAAAAATATAAGGTCGCGCGGCAATTACAGTCACAAAAACGCCAATCCATACACGGGTCTTAAATGAAGAAAGAATTGTTCCTTCTGAGAACTTCTCATACATAACCAGGTGCAATGAAACAAAATTGGTTAAGTAGCATATTGTCTGCTTACAAATAGCGGCAAAGTATTTGGATTTTTCTCTTCTCTGTGTTGAAATAAGTGTTCGCACTCAGCTTTCCCATGGTTTTGAATTTATTCAATTAGTCTCTCTCTCTCTCTCTCCCTCTTCTCGATTTAGAAGACATTTCTGGGAATCGGATTTTTATATTTCCTGCTACCGAATGAAATTTCACGGAAAGTTCTTTTGTTAGGAAGTCATCTTCCTCTTACTCAATAATCATTAATTTTTATCACTTCAGGGAAAAAGGAAAGTCAACAATGGGGTTTTTATTAGAAAAAAAAAATGTACGGAGTAAGAAAATAAAATTACCAATTAAAATTTATTATGAACATATAACAATGTTCACTGACACAATTGGAAAATTATGTCTCTTACATTTCTTGTATTTACGTGTATGCACAAATTGGGCATTTTACATTATAAAAATTTTTGACCAGTGGATATTTAGCCAAAGTGTGAAGGGCAATTACACAGAAAGGTAATTAAAACCTCTCATTAATTTGCCTTTCTCACGTTCGGCAATTGACAAACAAGAGAGTAATTGTGAGAATTCATTTTGTTGAGCCGTCTTTTTTCAGAATGATTTTTGATATTTATCTCTTAATTCAACTTTTCTGAAGTCTAATTAAGCAACAATGATATCCGCTGAATAAAACTATTTTAAAAATCAGTGCGGAAACTTTGAAGTTTTTTTTTTGTAAAAAAACATGGCGGTAAAAAATCTCAAGACTATTTTTTAAAAGATAGCACTGCACTCTTCCCCCCTTGTAGGGAGGCTTTGTTAAAGCCATAGCACTCTTGTGTCACGCACCCCCTCGGCAAGGGTTGCATCACACCTTAGGGGTGAGAGGCTGTTGCAGTGGCTGGCCAATGGGCATACAATTTTCTATAATTTATATATAAACAAAATATCCCATTGATTTGTTAAAAACTAAATATTACTATTAAACTAAAAAAGTTAATATTTAATAGGGTGAGAGAAATATATTAGAAACTAAAAATTATGATTGTACAGCAGAAAACAGTACATAATTTGATTCTAAAAATCATAAATAGAAAAAATACCACAGAGTATTAATGAAAAAATAAGAAAAATTGGATATTTCCAAAAGCAGAGGTGTTAAAGTTGCAGAAAAGTATCAAAATTACAATAAAGAAAATATTTCTTCTGCTTTTATGGAATTTAGACACCATATTTGTTGTTCTCTCTGTTAATTTCTGGAAACCCAACAGAGCAAACAGCACAAATAAAAATGCAATGATGATCTCAGTGAAACAGAATTTATCCTTTGCCCTGAATTCTTCAGATGTATTCAGCATTAAGAATTTCCACAAATCATATCAGCCACTTGTTGAGCATTAAATAACTCTATCCAGTATCCATCTGGGTCCTTGATAAAAGCCACAGCTCTCATTTTACCTAAAACAAAATTTTAATAAGCAACACATTGCCATAGACATAGCAACTACAGCATTGCCATAGACATAGCAACTACAGTATTACCATAGACATAGAAAAAACAGACCTCAGTGCAACAAAAAGAGAGATTTAAACTCACCATCTGTAGGTTTTTTGACAAAAGGAACACCCAATTTTTCCATTCTTTCACAGGCTGCATTCAAATCAGGAACCATTATTCCAATATGACCTGAAAACATAATTTGTTGGAACTTGAACAAACTCATTGGAAATATTATTTAATTAACAGCTGAAACATCTTACCAAAACCTCTTGGCTCAGAATTTCCAGGGTGATAAGAGAAGTCATCATTGGTCTCTGTTCCCCAGTTGCTAAAAAATAAATAATTATTTTTATCAGGTTATCAACAGGTATCCACAAAGTTGTCCAGTTATTCTTTTATCTCTCCCTTATGAACTTACTGTGTTAATTCTAAAGTAGCCTTTCTAGAAAAAGCCCACGCCATTCTTTCCTTGGTGTTTGTGGGCACTTCTTTTGGATCTTCATATCCCAAAAAGTACAATGAGAATTTCATATCTTGGAAATCACATTTCTGCAAAAGGGTCATTCCCAGAGCTTTTGTATAAAACTCCAATGACTTTTTCGGATCTTTGATTCTGTACATTGTTTGCTGAAACATATAACCCTGAAAATGAAAATTAGGATTAGAGCTTTAATGAGGAATTATACAAACGTAATTACTTTACACTTTGACCTGTTAGGGTTATATTTCCAAAAAAGATTTTAATGTAATTGAACTGTTTTAGACCAATCGCGAAAAAAGTTTGCTTACCTGTGTGGAGGGATCTCGCGGAAAACAGCAGTTTTTGACTTCTTCATTATTCAATCCCACCGGTTCGCCCATTTGAACAATTCGGCTGACCACAGAGTTCGTCTAAATTCCAGCAGAAGAAAACTACTGACACGACGGTTATGATTTTTTAAAGTCGGACAGGTTGGAGGAGGTCATTTATGCTGTTGTAAATACAAGGAGTAAATTTTCATGCAATTTTTAAATAAATTATTACATTTAGTTTGTGATTGTAAATAAATTTGCGCCAGGATGAGGTATGCTCGAGTTTTTAATATTACAAGTTCGGAACTTTTATTTGTACACGACGACAAAGTAGTCGTTATTATTTACCGGTTAGAACTTATCAGATGGGAAAACGAACAGTCGGATTAGAAAGATAGGCAGATATATTTAATTTTCACTGTTATTTTTTACCATACTTAAATAATATGATAGACCAATTGAAGGGAATTCCACTCCAGTAGAATTTTATCTCAAAAAAATAAAAAAAAATCTCAGAATTGCTTGGATATATAAAGAAACCCTGAAAATGATGAGAAATAAAAAGATGTTTAAAAAAGTCTCTTTATAATTTCAGGTGGAAATTTCCTGTTGTACTTATTATTTCAACTTTGTGCACAATAGGGGGTGTTGACAGAACTAATTTTAAATCATGTGAACAAAGTAGTTTTTGTAAAAGAAGCAGAAATATGGAACCGAACAAATCAACTTTTGAATTATCAACTGAGCAATCATCCATAACGCCATCATCATCCTTACAATCAAAATTGGTGGATACAAAATACAATGTGGAATACACTTTTGAATTGAGTGCTGTTGAAGATGGAATTTTCAGAATTAAAATTAAAGAATCCAATCCTTTAAAACCAAGATTTGAAGTTCCTTTTGCTCTTGTCCATGAACCAGTTTGCAAACCGTGAGTTCTTATTTTGGATTTAATTTTAAAAAAAAGTTCAATTATAAAAAGAGTTATTTGTTTTATTTTAGGTTGGAGATTGTTCAGAAATCTGCAGAAAAGGTTGTAGTGAAATCAGGGGATAATTCTGCACACATTTATGGAAAACCTTTTAAAATTGAATTTTACCAAAAAGATGTTCTTGTAGGCAGTGCTAACACCAGAGGATTACTCAGATTTGAATTTCTTAGGAAAAAACCAGAAAGGTGGGGTATTGCAATCTGAATGTCCTCAAAAATAATTTAGGTTTACTAATTACAGTTTATTAAAAAAAATTTTAATTTTCCTTTTTGAATGAATGTGAGTATTTTTAAGTGTATTTTTCCAGGGCTCCTGAACCATCAGAAGAGGGTGAGAACAGCCAAAAAGTGGAAGAAAATGCATCAGTGGATCCAGAGTTTTCAGCAGAGTCTGGAGCTTGGGAGGAAAATTTTAAATCAGCTCATGACAGCAAACCCAATGGACCAGAAGCTGTGGCTCTGGATTTTGCTTTTCCTGAAGCTGTTGCTGCTTATGGATTACCTGAACATGCAGATTCTTTCTTACTGAAGTCAACAAAGTCAGGATTTTTATTTCCACAATTATTCAAGAGGAAACAATTAACTGTTAATAATGTTTAAATATTGTATTTTTTTGTAGAAATGGGGATCCATACAGACTCTACAATTTGGATGTGTTTGAGTATGAATTAGATAACAAAATGTCTTTGTATGCAAGCATCCCTCTTTTGTTTGCTCATGGGTATGTCCTATTTTTGATTTAATGGATATCACAGTGAGTTTCATATTTTAAGTGTTTGTTAAATTTACAGGCCAAAAAGCACCACAGGAGTTTTCTGGTTGAATTCAGCAGAAACATGGGTGGACATTATGAGCAAAGGGGATCAGAACGTTCTCTCATCGATTGTTAATCTCGTCTCGGGGTCAAATTCAAAAACCCAAATCGACGCGCATTTCATGTCCGAATCGGGAATAATCGACGCTTTTTTCCTAATGGGCCCCACTCCTCACGACGTGCAGAAGCAATACGCCTCACTCACTGGAACTACTCCTTTACCTCAGGTACGATTCGGTTCATTCTGCAACGAACTCATCACCCGAATGCACTCAAACATTGAAAACTTTCAGATGTTCGCCTTCGGTTATCATCAGTGTCGGTGGAATTACAATGACGAGGAAGACGTACATAACGTTAATACGAAATTCGATGAAAATAACATACCAATGGATGTGATGTGGCTCGACATTGAGCACACTGACAATAAAAAGTAAGAGAGGTAAATTTTCTCTATCGTTATTTGCTATAACGGCTTTCTTTTCACAGGTATTTCACTTGGGATCCCGTGAAATTCCCAAATCCCACCGAAATGGTAAAAAACCTCACCGATAAGGGAAGGAAACTGGTGGCGATCGTCGATCCCCACATCAAAAGAGACGTCGGATACTTTTTGCACAACGATGCCGAAGCTAACGGTTACTATGTGAAAACCTCCGATGGAAAGGATTACGAAGGTTCGAGATTCCCCTCCCGAAGGCTCCACTCTCAGTCGTTTTTCTCTTCAGCAACCCTTTCGTTTCAGGCTGGTGTTGGCCCGGGTCTTCCAGCTACTTGGATTTCCTCAACCCGGAAGTGCGGGAGTACTACTCGAATCGGTTCCTTCTGGAAAACTACAAAGGTTCCACTCTGGACACGTATATTTGGAACGATATGAACGAGCCGTCCGTTTTTAACGGTCCTGAAGTCACAATGCCGAAGGATTTGGTTCATCACGGAGGCTGGGAACACCGGCATGTTCACAACATCTATGGATTACTGCATGTAATGAGATATTTCAAATGCTGTCAAACAACGAGAAATGAATTACACGAATGACGAACAAATACTTAATATTTCATAGATAATTATTAATTGTTATCTTTTTTAAAATGCAGACGATGAGCACATACGAGGGTCTGCTCAAAAGATCCCAAGGAAAGCTGAGACCTTTCATATTAACGCGATCTGCCTTCTCCGGCTCCCAAAGATACGTCTCAATTTGGACGGGAGACAACATGGCCGAATGGAGCCATCTCAAGATCTCCATACCCATGTGTCTCTCTTTGTCGCTCAGCGGTTTCACTCTGTGCGGCGCTGACGTCGGCGGATTTTTCAGGAACCCCGAACCTGAGCTCTTCGCTCGGTGGTTTCAGGTCCGTGGCGGGAAGAGAGTCAACGCGGAGGGAGATTTATGGGCTGATGATGGTGTTCTTTCCAGGCGGGAGCCTTCCAGCCATTCTTCAGGTCGCACTCTCACATCGATACGAAACGCAGAGAGCCTTGGTCGATGGGTCAGGCGACGACGGACCTCATCCGTGAAGCCATTCAAAAACGATACAGTTATTTGCCTTATTGGTACACTCTCATGTACGAGCATGAAATGTCCGCCTCTCTCGTGATGAGACCTCTTTGGACGGAATTCCCGAAGGAGGAGGCAGTCTTCTCCATCGAGGACGAATATCTACTGGGTGAGCACACTCGTGGTTTTATTTCGGCTAAGAAACGGACTTATTATTGTTCGGTGATGCAGGACGCGGTCTGCTGGTGCACCCCGTCGTGGAGAAACAAGCCACTTCTGTGAACGTCTACTTCCCCGGGACTGAGGAGATTTGGTATGACGCCGACACCTACAAAAGATACACCGAGCGCGGGAATGTGAAGATTCCAGTTGATATGAATAAGGTAGCGGTTTCGATGAAATACTTTGTCGGCGGGTGAATGAAGTTTATTTTCCCTTTTGCAGATACCAGTTTTCCTCAGAGGGGGCGCGATCATCCCTAAGAAATTGAGGGTTCGACGCTCTTCGTCGTTCATGAAAGACGATCCTTACACTTTGATCGTGGCCTTAGACAAAAGCGTAGGTTTATTTTGGGTGACTCCTTCGCCTGCGCCTTTTCCTCTTGTTTTTATATCTTTTTTCGGTTGTAGGGATCAGCAGTGGGGACTTTATATGTCGACGACGAACAGTCCTTTGATTACAGAAAGGGAAAATTCATTTATTTGAGACTGACTTACAAAGATAGAAAATTAACTTCAAGGTGAGATATATTTGGAACCACTTTTATGTGAAACCATTGTAATTAATATAAAACAAAAGCAGTGGTTTTAGATTTTGAATATTTATATACGAATTTAATTTTTTCAGGCATATTACTGAAGACTCACAATTCGAAACCAAAGCGTGGTTAGAGAGAGTGATCATTGTGGGGATTGCAAAACCAGCAAAATCCGCAGAACTCATTACTTCAGGTAATAAACGCTTCAGGAGTGACATTAGTTAAAAAAAGTTCAGTACTGATTACTTTGTAACATTTTGCAGGGAAATCCGTTCCACTTCAAACGAATTATTCAGTGGAAGAACAAGTTTTAGTGATTCGAAAACCCGGAGTTAATATAGCTCAAAATTGGGATATAAAATTATTATAAAATGAACTTAGCTGATCGGTTGCCGAGTATAAAATAATATTCTTAAAATGTTAATTGCTCTAGACATGTCTTTTATGATTTTTTTTACATTAAATGATATACAAAATAAAAAAAGAGTAAACTGAGAATTAATTTTCCTTCTTTTTGGTAGTGTTTAAAAGTGGGAGCAAAATGTCAGGAGGTTTTGAGATGTTTTCTGTATTTATTTTGAAACTGGAATCACTATAAAAGTCACAATTCATAGAAAAAGCAGTAATAAGAGAGTGAATTGCCGAAGTTTTGACTTTATGTGTGGGGTTGGAGATATAAAAATAAGTTTAAAATGAGTTTTAACAATAAAAATGAAACTAGAAAAGGAAGGATTCTATCAAGATGGTTTTGGGAATACTTTTTGTTTAAAAGTGAAGCCCTGCAATTCACATCAATTACTTAAAAGCATTAGCTCCATACACTTTTCCAAACAATGAATAGTTTGCAGATGAACATATTGACTGCATTCATTAGACATTGTGTACTGGATGAGGATAAGGTAAAATCATTAAAACAGCAAAAGTCTCCTTAAAATTATGTAATTTGTTTATCAAATATTTTTTAAAATGTAGCTTAACGATTAGATTTGGCTACACGTTCCAGCTCATCCTTCTTTTTAATAGCATAGGAATTTGAAGACCCCTGAAAAACAATGTTCAATTTATATCATTCAGTTTCAGACATAAATGACCAGTAAGATGTCGGACAATATAAAAATACTAACCCTGGCTGCATTTATCAGCTCATCAGCAACACATTCTGCAATTGTCTTAATATTTCTAAATGCAGCTTCCCTGGCCCCAGTGCAAAGCAACCAAATGGCTTGGTTAACTCTTCTTAAGGGGGATACATCAACTGCTTGCCTTCTCACAGTTCCCGCTCTTCCAATCCTTGTTGAATCTTCTCTGGGACCAGAGTTTATTATTGCCGATACTAATATCTGAAGGGGGTTCTCTCCAGTCAGCAAATGAATTATTTCAAAAGCATGTTTCACGATGCGGACAGCCATTAGTTTCTTTCCATTGTTCCGACCGTGCATCATCAGAGAGTTTGTCAAACGCTCGACGATGGGGCACTGCGCTTTGCGGAATCTCTTCGCGGCATAACGCCCAGCAGAATGCGGCAGATATTTTGCATTTTTTTCCTTTACAGCAATATAATCCTGTAAGGACATGTCCGATACTTGGACGTCATCGCAACTCCATCTGCCGAAGAGCTTAATTTCTGGAAGTTCGGCAGGCTGGGCGGCTACGGCGGTTTCCGTAGTCTCCATAGCCGTATTCTCGTCCCAATCTTCAGCCATCTGCCCTATCTAAACCAATAAAACCGAATTAGTGCCTCACACAAACTCATTAACAGAAAATTAACCGCGTTTAGGCATTCATTTGGCTCGGTTTTTCCAAAGGCAATGGAAATGTGACACTCACCAAATTCTAACAAAATGAAAACAGAAAACGTGGTGTCCGAACACTGCACTCATGCAATGGAGGAAAGACCGTTTCCGTTTCCGTTGAGTCTGCTATTGCTACTGCCACGTCTCACATTTTCCTCAGTTTTGGCACTATGACTGAAGGCGACGTGGGGAATATTGAAACCTTAAAAACTTTTCAAAGTATTGGTCTCAGCGAAAGTAAAGCGAAAGACACTTTGAAAAATAATGGAGTCACGAAAAATCTTTTACTTGCGATTTCGGAGGTAATTTCACAACATATTTATTATAAAATAATAAAATATCCAGTTGTTCCCCTTTCGGTTTACAGTGAAAAACCAGTAAAAAGAACTATAAATGAGTTTATGTCGATTTTATTTGTTAAAAAATACATAATTCCTTCTTTCAATGCCTGGGAAATAATATTACCTTTTGAAAAATTCTACTTTTAAGATAAACTGCTGACAAATTTGTTTTCGAATACATCTGTTTAAAATATTAGCAAATGTCAGAGATTCTAACCTGAAATTTTAAAATTTTTTAGGCCCAAAAATATGGACCGATTTCTCCACAAATTGGCGTGCTTTTATATCACTTAGCAGTCAAAATAAAATCACAAATTATTGAAAATATGCCAATGCTCGTTCAGTACATTTCGTCACAGAAAATTGATTCCACTGTGAGATTGGATGGTAAGTGGGAAACGTTTTTTTATTAATATTTTTTTTGCAAATCTTTATTTGAGGAAATAATTTCAGCTGCACTGGACTTTCTGCTGTCGAATGTCAGCAGAAATTTCGATGTGAAAGCATTTCAGGAAGCCTGTGGCATTGGCATTATTGTAACACCTGAACAAGTGGAAACCTCCACAGAGAAAGTCATTCAGAAATACAAAGAAGAACTGCTGAAAAAAAGGTGAGTCATTCTTATGGAAAAGACAAATATATTTTTATTCCTTTCATAAACAATGGAAAGATTAAAAGAAATATTTTTTAGGTACCATTTTAATGTTGGTATAATTATGCAGGAAGTTAGACAAGTGTTAAAATGGGCTGATGGTAAAGCTATAAAAAATGAAGTTGATATGCAAGTGCTGGATCTTTTGGGTCCAAAAACAGAGGCTGATATGAAACCTTTGCCAAAACAGCCAAAGGAAAAACCTCAGAAAGCAAAGGCTCCTTTAAATGATTCAACCACAACTCAACCTGCAACAGGTGAGCAAATTATAAATTTCTTCTGCCACTTTTAGTCTAATGCTTAATTAAAAAAGCATTTTTTGTTTCAAATATTAATCCAATTACTCAAAAAGAGTTTTGGCCATTTAATAAACTTTAAATAAAAACACTTATTCATTTGTAAAATTGAGAAAATTTTGTAAATTTATTATCTTATGTATATTATATATAATTATTGTAAATATATGTGTATTATATATATAAATTTATTAACTTATGTATATTACACATTTGTTTGTATAATTTATGTTACATTTATATTGTTTGTATTTATGTATATAATTTATATTAATATTACCATAATATTAACCATTATAATTTACCATATATTATATACCATAGTACACCATATTAAAACCATTATAATGCATCATAATATTACCATATTAATATTAACCATATAATTTATATTACAGTATAAACCATTTTTGAATAATAAAGAGAAAACTTGAATGAGGATTATATTACAATACTTTGTTATGAAAGTTTAAACAAAGATTTTTACATCAGAAATTCTGTTCATTAAATTTAATTGTAAAATAATGTATGTTTACATTTTCATACTTTAATTACATTTTACACCGAAAGAATGAGCATTAAATAATTAATAAATATAATAAAATTAATTATTTTGAATATTTTTAATTGTTCTGATTTTATTGTATGTTTTCAGGTAATTTGCAAGGATGTAATTCAATTGGTGAATTAATGAAAACAAAAGTTCAGTTTCATAAAGTTGGGGAAAACTATAAGACTGACGGTTACATAGTCACACCCAAAACAATGGAGCTTTTGGCTGAGCATTTGAAAATCACAGGAGGCAAAGTAAGCCAACACTAAATGATCTGACCTTGTCATGAACTCTCTAACCTGTTATGACAACCAATCATTTACATGAGTTTTATTTGTTTATTTGAGGTGAGAACTCGTTTTCCTCCCGAACCCAACGGGATTCTCCACATCGGCCATGCGAAGGCAATAAACATAAATTTCGGTTATGCGGCGGCCAACGACGGAATGTGTTTTCTTCGCTATGACGACACAAATCCCGAAAAGGAAGAGGAAAAATTTTTCACCGCAATCAAAGACATGGTGGAGTGGTTGGGTAGGTATTGAAGGTCGAAGGTTTGTTTCTGACCGTTATGTGTTGCCATGACAACCGAAGTTGTATCCCATGATTTTTTTTTCAAACTAAGAAACGGAAGTTACATATGACTTCATTTTAGTTTAGAAATTTAAAAGGGATTAATTTCTTCAGGTTATAAACCGTCCAAAATAACGCATTCTTCGGATTACTTCGATCAGTTGTATGAATGGGCGATCGTACTTATCAAAAAAGGATTGGCGTATGTTTGTCATCAGAAACCGGAAGAGATAAAAGGTTTCGATCCTCCGCCGTCGCCATGGAGGGATCGATCGATAGAGGATAACTTGAAATTATTTCAGGTTGGTGCCGAAAGTGGGTTGCAGAGTTCAGGAAGGCGAACACTCACTATATTTGCTTCTTTCAGGACATGAAGAACGGGAAGTTCGACGAGGGAGAAGCGACGCTGCGAATGAAGGTGACTTTAGAAGAAGGGAAAGAAGATCCGGTCGCGTACAGAATAAAATTCATCCCTCATCATCGAACCGGAGACAAATGGTGCATATATCCGACGTATGACTTCACCCACTGCCTTTGCGATTCGATCGAACATATCAGTCATTCTCTCTGCACTAAGGAATTTCAGTCGAGGTAGAGAGTGCGTTGAGAAAGTCAAAATGTCGCCGGTTGTGATATTAACGGTAAAATTTTGCAGGCGTTCATCGTATTATTGGTTGTGTAATGCATTGGACATTTACTGTCCGGTGCAATGGGAATACGGACGACTTAGCGTTAATTATACTGTCACTTCGAAGAGAAAAATCGCCAAATTAATATCCGAGAAAATTGTGAAAGGTGATTAATCCTTTAATGAAATATCAGTTTTAGCAAATGTTTGGTTGATAATTTTTGTAATTTGATTGTGTGTTAGACTGGGATGATCCGAGGCTTTTCACTCTGACGGCTTTGCGTCGAAGAGGTTTCCCTCCGGAAGCCATTAACAGCTTCTGCGCCGGAATGGGAGTCACCGGAGCCTTATGTGCAGTCGATCCACAAACCCTCGAGGCCTACGTCAGAGACGTTCTCAACGTCACCGCCCCCAGGTTGGTCGCCATTAACGCCAAAGCATAAAAGACTTAAATAAAAAAGTAAAAAAGGGATCTATTTTCGATGGTCGATTTGACAAAATGTTATAGGGCAACAAGACGATTTATTTCCGAGTTATTTATTTCTTTTATTTTATTAGTTATTTATTACTTCAGTTATCTGAAAAATTTATCAAAATCCAAAATGCTCTGTCTGAGACAGTTAGTTTTTAATTATTTTTTAAAATCTAACGGAATTTCTAAGTATTTTATATTCATGACCATAGAGGTAAACAAATTTTAACGCAGAGTAAATATAAATCAGAGATTTTGAAATGCTCCACCGCCTTTATTTTTTAATACTTCGGAGTACAATAAATTGCTTTGCATTGCTGAACTTCAACGTTCAGCAATGCAAAACGTCACGCGGTGTTGGTCTAAAATAAATGTAAATTATCTTTCAGGCGAATGGTTGTTCTCAATCCTCTGAAAGTGACCATTTTGAATCATCCTCAAAGCGAACCAATCACAGTTACAGTTCCGAATTTCCCCGGCGATGAATCCAAAGGTACTCATACGGTTGTATTTCATAGAGTAATTTACATAGAGAAAAGTGATTTTAGAGAGGTACGTGCAAAAATTAACGAGCTAACATTATAATAATGACAAGGAAAAGAATCAAACTGATGATTTGAAATTGTCAACAGTCGAATTTAGAAGGGTACAGAAGACTCACGAAATCGCAGCCGGTGGGGCTTCGTCATGCGGGATTCGTTATAACCGTGGAAGAAGTCGTTAAGGATTCGAGCGGTGAAGTGTCCGAATTGAGAGTCAGTTGTCAGCCGACGACGAGCGTTTCATCTAAACCCAAAGCTTTCATTCATTGGGTGTCGAATCCTGTGAAAATTCTCACGAGGATATTCGATCCATTGTAAGGAGACCGTTAATAATCGTCGACCGTTGGGGAAAAGAACAGCGAATGCACAGAATGTCTCGTTTTAGATTTCGTCATAAAAATCCAGACGATCCGAACGAAGTTCCCGGTGGGTTTTTGTCAGACTGTAATTTGAATTCTCTTCACGAAATGGAATCTCTCGCAGACGCTTCCCTAAAAACGAGTGTCAGCAGCGCGGGGAATAAATGCTTTCAATTCGAAAGAGTCGGATTCTTCACGCTCGACAGAGACAGCACCGATTCATTGGTAAAATGGATTTGAGTCATTTTCAGTTTGAGAAATCAGATTAAAGGGTTTGAAATTGTTGATTTTTGTTTCAGATGGTGTTCAACAGAACTGTCTCTTTGAAAGAAGGTGCAGGAAAAGATTGAAATTTGCTGCAATTCAGTGGGGTTTTTTTTCTGAATCTAATATTAATAGAATGCAATTAATAAATATTATTGTTAATATTATTTTTTTTAATTTCTTGAGTAAATTTTTTGCGAGTATTGGTATTAATATTTATTGAAGCTACAAAAATAACAATCCTTTTTAATAATTTCTCCTTAGTTAACCTACTTTTAGGGTTTAAATGGTCAAGGGACTTTTTGCTTTAATTCAGAATTAAATAAGATGATATGCCAGTCATTTTCAACGAATTCGCAACGAAAAGACGTCAAATTTAATACTAGTAAATAAACTAAAAGCAAAAATATAAAACAAACGGAATTTTTCTCAGTGAGATTAACGTCTTCTGAGAATGATAATACCACGGCATTTGTCCAACCGAAACTAAAAAGTTTTCCTTCAATTTCATTTATTTACTCTATGAAACTATACCCAAAACTGGCATTTAAGTTGGCAACCCTGATTCAGAAGCGGGAAACTTTGTTTACTTTATTCATTCGGCTGGTCAGCTGGCGACATCGAGATCGGTTGAGGTTTCACTGGTTTTTCAATTATGCCGTATGCAACGAGACAAGGAGTCATCGATTTCCCGAAAAGAAAATGTGTCGTGAAAAAAACGAAACCGGTGGAAGTGCAAGACGTGAAGAAAACCCCGGAATCAAAACTTATCACAACTTCAGCCAGTTCAAGTGCAAGGAAGGCTTTTCACGCTTGTGCAGACATCATTTGCAGGGAGAAGGAAGTGCAACAAGTGACTGATTTTTTGATCTCGCATTTTAATAATCAGACATCCGGGAGTATGTACATATCGGGGTTGCCCGGAACCGGTAAAACTGCCACCGTTAATCACATCATAGAAAAAAACGAGGTGAGTACTTCCATCTTTTTTTTTGAAAAATAACTTGGCTAAGCATGAAATCAAAATGTCTACTCATGGTTTTTCACTTTTAGCTGATTAAAAAATACCAAATTATCAAAATAAATTGCACGGCTTTCAATTCTTCGAGCGCTGTGTTCAAAAGAATATGCGAATTGCTCAAATTGAGGAAATCTACAAAAACCGAAAAGGAGTCGATCGCCGCTGTGGAAAAATATCTTTTAAAGAAACATAAAATAATG
The DNA here is from genome assembly GCA_028293925.1 of Brueelia nebulosa. Taxonomy (NCBI): domain Eukaryota; kingdom Metazoa; phylum Arthropoda; class Insecta; order Psocodea; family Philopteridae; genus Brueelia; species Brueelia nebulosa. The sequence goes on along the minus strand of JAQIBA010000173.1, from coordinate 101,016 downwards.
TCAGTTTCTGTTATTTTTCGAAGCTCTCATTGATTCATGAATGATACTCATGGTGGTTTTTTTTTAGTCTTTTAATTTTAGATGAAATTGACCAACTCGAAAGTAAAAATCATTCGGTATTATACAAAATATTCGAATGGCCGTCCTGGGAAAATTCAAAAGTAGTGCTCATTGGAATAGCCAACGCAATGGATTTGACAGACAGAAATTTGCCGAGACTTTGTGCCAAAGTTGAACTTAAGCCTATTTTAGTGCATTTTGCTCCTTATACCAAATCAGAAATTACAGAAATATTAAAAAGCAGATTAACTGAGGCAAGTTGGTTGTTAGATATTTTTAGATGAATCTAAACTTACCTGTGAAATGATTTTTTAGGCTGGAGTAGATAAAATATTTGCACCTGGTGCGATTGAACTGATAGCTGCAAAAGTTGCTGGCACTTCTGGAGATGTGAGAAGAGCTCTCGATTTAGGAAAACGAGTTGTTGAAATTGCAGAACTGAAAAACCAAAAAGCAGATGGTTTGTCTCTCACTGCTGTTATTCAATAAAAATCACCAGATTGTTTATTTTTAATTATTATTTCAGACAACAGCTTAAATTCACCAGTGAAACTGAATGGTAATGAATTAAATTCTCTGAAATCCTTAAAAAGGAAACTCGAAGACAGTTTTCCCATGAAAACTCCCTCCAAAGTGGAATCTCTCGTCAGCGAAATCCTGGACGATGCTGACGGACACTCCGGTCGTTCTCCTCAAAAACTCTCCAGGAACAAACGAAATGAAAGGGTTTGCCTGGGAGAAATCACCCCCCAGAAGACGAACCTTCGGAGTCCGTCTTCCAGCCCCAAAGTGCCCCCAAAGTCTCCCAGGAGAAAGCTTTACCCCT